>CM076579.1:1579325177-1579758743 GCA_034641835.2 Pinus albicaulis
AATTTTTTAAATTTTTGTAAGAATTTATTGGAATTACAAGATAATTTTGTACAATCAAATTGTTTTACGAATTTTTCAGGTATTGAATCTATATATACAATCAAAAAACCAATTTCATAGTCAAAAAAACTAATCTCAATAACACAAATCAAATTTTCACCTCAAATTTTTTCCCAAAACTTCCAAAAAATCTCATTAAAAACAACTAACTCAAACTGGATTCGGGATATTCAAATAATTACCCTCTTCTTCAGAATATCTTTAATTTATCTACGATCAAATTCTGCGAAAACTGACAACGGCAGAACACAAACCACCATAACCAAAATATTAAAATATGACATGTCAAATTTCAGAATTCATTAAACCAAACCATCCTCACAAAAGTTAAATAAATTCCTACTTTCATAACCAATCAAAATGTACAGATTTATTGCTACAAAGAAGGCACCGACTTTCTCCTTTTTCTCTCAAGGGTCCCAACAAGCACTTCCTCCTGAAGTTAGATACCCCCCCACCCCCGCTACTCTTACTATTCTGGGTATTTAGGCACCCTGGCCTTCTCTTTTTTCATCGTTAACTATCGATCAATATAACATGCTGCCAATTTCCTTAAAAACTACGAACTTACAGAATATCAATGTCGTCTTCTAACTGTAACTGGCAGTCCATCCTTCATGCGCAGAGTTATTATAAGGGAATACTGAGGACAATAGTTCTCGTCCATCTTTAAAGTAAAAGAATGAAGAAGTGAAGCAACAATGGACTTCATCTGTATGAAGGCCATCTCCTTACCAAGGCAAGACCGAGGTCCTGCATTAAAAACCGCAAACTTGAAAGGATTCTCCATCTCAAAGCTGCCGTCAATATTGAGCCATCTCTCTGGTCTGAACTCCATGAAATCTTTACCCCAGATGCCTTCCATCCTGCCCATTGCATAAATATTGTAAGCTACAAACGACCCTGTACTTACCATTGTTCCATCGGGCAAGACATCATCGTTAGAAGCAATTTTGGAATCAAGAGGAAGGGGAGGGTACAGTCTCAATGACTCACTCAGGGCACCATGGAGATATGGCATGCATTTCAATTCCTCGTAATTAAACAGAGCTACTCTCTTTAATTCCCCTGTTTCTTCTTCATCGACTCCACGTTTGGCTAAGACGCCCAGAATTTCTTGGCGAATGGCTTCTTCTACACGGGGATGAGAAGAAAGAAGCCAGAAAAACCATGTGAGAGCTGTGGAGGTCGTATCTTTACCCGCCATCATGATGCTAACGACCATATCTTTTAACAGCATGTCTGATTTTTCACTCATATTTGATGTCTGTTCATCTTCGTCATCGAACCGCGTTCGATTCTTGATAACAGCAGCCATGAATCTGGAAAGAATGTCATCCCTTCCAGGTTCTCCCTTCTTCTCAATATCTTCTCTTCTGGAACGAATAACACCCAAAGCAAATTCATTCACCACACGAAGCGCTTCACGAAGGCGCCTCTCGGAGCCAATGTTGAGCAGGCGCTTGATTTTTACCATGAGCTCAGGAGCCACTGAGAGGAACCTTGTGTAGGTAATTTTGCTGGCGCAGTCAAAAGCTTCTGCAAACCGTGGGCTGGGCAGAGAGGGATGGAGACAACCGGGATCAACCCCGAACGCAACTCTGCAAATATTATCAAATGCAAACCTCTGCAGAATATCCTGTAGGTCTACAGGCTCCCCTCGCTCGCATGCATTCTGAAGCACGACCATGAGGCGATTCTGAATCTCCCACTGCACAGTCTCCACCACAAAGTTTCTGAGCGACTTGGTATTGAATTCGTAGCTAGCAGCCTTCCTCTGAATCTTCCATAGCTCTCCGTCTGTGTTGAAGATTCCTCTGCCCAAGAAATCGTGGAGAAGGAATCTGAAACGTTCCCCTTTGCTGTAGTTCTCGAAATTCGTTTTCAGTATATACTCCACAATTGCAGGATTCGAAGTGACGATGCCCGGGATTCGGCCTCCTGGGACGCCTGCTATTTTGACCGTGTGAGAGCTTGTTGACAAAAGGAGCTCTGTTAGCCACTCGAGAAGCCTGTCACGGTTTCTCACGAAAGCAAAGACAGATGCTGTTCGAGCTGTGGGTAGATTGTCAATGCTTTTGCTTCTGAAAATCTTATAGAAAAAGTACAGCAACAAGCTAACTGTAACGAACACAGTACATACCCATGAGAGAAACATGTTTGCCTGCGACGAGGTATTGAATCTCCGAACTTCGGGCGTTGATGCCGCAATTCCAAAAGCCTTCTTGAATGCTCAATGTGCTTAGACAAATTTATTGACCCTGCAGATTATTGGATATTAATTTCAATTTTATCTCTCTGCGTTTTGTTTCTCTCGTACCAATCTAGAAGTAATGGTGTAGTTACTTTTCCGGATTTAGTTATAATCAGATTTAAATAATTATTCTCTCATACAATGATACAACTCCAGCAGTAATGTTGTAGTTTCCTTTCTGGATTTTCTAATAATCGGATTCAAATAATTATTTTCTCTCATACAAATCTAGAAGTAAGGTTGTAGTTACTTTTCTCGATTTTGTTATAATAAGATATAAAAGCATTGGGCATGTTCCAGGTAGGAATTAAATTTTCTTAAAAATATGATAACATTTTTTCTAATCATCTGAATTAATTAATTATATCTACATAATATTGTATAATTTAAAAATTATAATATATTTTTTTCCCATTTTGAAGTGAATGATAGGTTTGTTTTATATATATATATATATATTAATTTTAAATTTTTTTAAATATTTATAAATTAAATTATATTTGTATATTTATTTATTTTTTCACAATGGAAAAATTCATAATTTTTCATTAATAGAGAAATTACATGTTACATTTTATTGAAAAGCTAATATAGCTGCCTGTATATCTGTCTTCCAAGATTAACCAGAGGTCAAGTAAAAAGTGTGAGTATCAAATTACATAGAGTCCAAACTAGTGTCCAAGAGTAAGTTTGGTGCATAACTTACTGTTATATTTATTTATTTATTTAAATTGAATTTTAGCATTATATTAAATGGTATTCTAGAATATGAAAGATATTATTATTTGATGTTATCATAAGAAAAATTTTAAAGATATATATCAACTAATTAATGAAAAATAAATAATAATATTAATTATGTTTACTAAATTAAACTTTAAAAAAAAACACATATAATAATATTATGGATTAAAAAAAAATACAACTATTTTTATATGATGATGATGGTGGTGGTGGTTAACATACAGTTAAGACCAATGTTGTCTATCACACTTCAAGACAAGAGAAAGAATCTAAGAGTGAATGTAGTAAGAGTGGGCAGTCTAAAAGGGAGTGTTTTTCATCTTCCATATGGTTAGAATCTTAAATCTAATAGATTCTATAGTTCCAAGGAGTCTTGGGAATAGACCATGGTCTGTCTCACTCGAAGCTCATGGGAATTAGTTCTTATCTTAGAATGTTCTTTTTTACTTATTGTTGGACAACACAGAGAGATAATTCTGATATTCAAGGGTAGTGTTGATCACTTCCTTATAGTATCTTAGCTTCCTTTTACCCTCCACCTCCTGATCCTCTCACAACTTTTCCTTAAACTTGGAGGTATTAGTATTTTAGATGTTATCTTTGCTTCCCATACTGAGCTCCTCCTTAATTCCCCAATAGTTGAGCCACTGGGACTTGAGGGGAAGGTGAGTTTTTTTATTACAGTTCGAAGCAATTTTAGGGAGCTTTTTTGATTCCATGTTGTCAAGCTTCTTCTTATACATCAGATATCTAAACATAGTCATACTTTCAAAAATAAAGAGTATTTCCCTTAACAGATATCTAAACATAGTCATACTTTCAAAAATAAAGAGTATTTCCCTTGATCTTAAAATTATAGTATATTTTTTTCTAATTTAAAGTGAATGATACATTTGTTAAAGTATTTGTTTTTATTTTTATTTTAAATTTTTCAATTGAATTCTGTTATTATACTAAATGGTACTATGACAAAGGTTACTATTTAGCATTATATAATAATAATAAATATTGAATAAACTTTTATAAAAAGAAAAAGAACATAAGTATACAATAATATTATGGATAACAAGAAAAAATTAGTTAGATACAAAATTCAAAAAAATCTAAAAATATATAAAATTCTTAAAAATATAACTATTGCAAACTTCAATTAAAATACGCTTGTTTTTCAAAAATTCTTTAACTACATAATCTCTAACCTATAGTAACAAAAATAAGATGGTTTCTCCTAATCTGATTTCACATTGGCCCAACTATAAAAACCTACGAACATCCCATCCCTGGCCTGACATTGCATAGAAAATATGAAATTAAGTTTGGGAGTTACAGAAAGGAGTAACTGACATGGCTATGGGTGGACTGTCAATGCTTTTGCATCTGAAAATCTTATAGAAAAAGTTCAGCAACAACCTAACTGTAACGAGCATAGTACATACCCAAGAAAGAAACATGTTTGCCTGCGAGGTATTGAATGTCCGTTCGGGCGTTGATGCGGCAATTCCAAAAAAACCTTCCTGCATTCTCAATGTGGTTACACAAATTTATTGATCATCCTGAAACCATGCAGATTATTGGAGATATATGTTTAAACACATTAATAAATTAATAAAAAATCTTTGAATGATAATCACATTAATTTCAATTTTATCTCTCCGCGTTTTGTTTCTCTCGTACCAATCTAAAAGTAATGGTGTAGTTATTTTTCTGGATTTTGCTATAATCAGATTTAAATCATTATTCTCTCAGACAAATCCAGCAGTAATGTTGTAGTTTCCTTTCTGGACTTTTTAATAATCGGATTCAAATAATTATTTTCTCTCATACAAATTTAGAAGTAATGTTGTAGTTACTTTTCTCGATTTTGTTATAATCAGGTCTAAATAATTAGGGGACATGTTCCATGTAAGAATTAAATTCTGGTAAAAATATGATTATCTAATAATTTGAATTAACTAAGTAATTGATTAATTATATCTACATAATAGTGTATAATTTAAAAATTATAATAATTTTTTTCCTATTTTGAGGTTGATGATTAGGTTTGTTTTTAATATTTTTTTTTTAATTTTTATAAATATTTGTAAATTATATATATATATATATATATATATATATATATATATATATATATATATATATATATATATTCAAAGTATTTTAGAATATAAAAGATATTACTTGATGTTATATTTTGAAAATTTTAAAAATATATATCAATTAATTAATGAAAAATAACGAATAATATTAATTATATCGATTTAATTAAACATAAAAAAGCACATACATACAATAATATTATGGATAAAAAAAAAACAAAATTACAAAATTAAAAATATTATTTGATGTTATATTAAGAAAATTATTGGACCCTAAAGCCTTATGGTTCCAAAAGTCATGGAAATGGGAAATCTCTTAGAAATTGAAGTGTTTTGCTGGGATGGTTGTTTATAATAAGATATTAATTTGGGGAAATCTACTTAAAATAGGATTCCAAGGTCGAGGAAAATGTGTACTTTGTTGTAAAAGCACAAAATATGTGCTACACATCTTTCTCTCGTGCCCATTTGCACTCTCAGTTTGGTTCAAGGTCCTTCAATCACATAATTTAAGATCCAACGGGAGGCACTCTCAGTTTGGTTCAGAGTCCTTCAATCGCTTAATTTAAGAGCCAATTGGGATAGGTCTTCCATTGGGGATTGTCTTTCACAATAGTTCATGGATTTTAAAGATTACAAAACTTTGCCTTTCTATGTCATGTGGGGCACCTGGATATCTAGGAATGCATGGCTTTGTTAACAAGTTTCACCAGACTTGAGGGGTATTTGTCTAATCTAGACACACTTTCTGGAGATAAGTGCTATAAAGGAGAAGCTGTCTAGAAGAAGCTGTCAAATTAATGAAATTTGAGCTACTAGATAAGGAAATTTGGGCTAAATATCTTGTAGGTTTTTTCTAAGGCGCTTCATCTTTTAAGACATGTGGCAGAGAGGCATTTATTGTGTTGAAGCTTGGGAAATCCTTTCTTTTTAGTTGGTACAATGGCGTTGGATCAAACAATAGAGCATAGATACCAGCATTATGGGGAGTTATTTTGTGCTAAATGGCTCCCTCACGAAATTAATCTCTATGGAGACTCCAAAGTGATTAATGTCACGAAATTAACCTCTATAGAGACTCCAAAGTGATTAATGAGTGGGTCAATATGAGACCAATTTTCTAGTCTTCAATACTAACAAAGTGGATGAACATTATCAAAATGTTGATTAAGACTTTCAAGAGGATATCTTTTTCACATATCTTGAACAAAATCATCTGGTAGATGATCTATTAGGATATAACATTGAACCAGACATAATTAAATTTTATATTTTTTAAAATATTCTTTTTAACTGTGAGAGAGGAAAAAATATGAAAGAAAATATTAGACCTATATCCTAATGATGCTTTAAACATCTTGTTTATGTAATTATTGATCAATAATTATAGAAGACATTTTTTCAATGAAAATAAGCATGTTTTTTTTTTTTTTTTTAAAGAAATAAGGCGGATTCAAAAAATCCAGCTGCAAGAAAACCTTGTATGCTCTTTCAAACTTCTCCAAACTTTCTTTGATGGTAGTATACATACGGACAGTTATGTAACAAGAATCACTCAATCTACTTTTTATGGCAAATTTCACTCTCAAATTTTCATTTATAGGGAATTAAATATTTATTTACAAAATGATTTACAAGTGTTATAACTTTGCATAATAAAATGCCATGTGGATAGTTGCTCACCATTTTTTATGCAAGAATATCATGTGAATTGTTGCACACCATAATTGAATCAAACATTTGCATAAAAAATGGTGGGCAGATATCCACAATGTGACATTTTGTTGTAAAATAATTCATAATTACACTTATTTTCAGCATATGTCTATTAGTTGCAAAAGAATGTTAAAATATGTTAAAACTCTCACATAGTAAAAATTTAATAACTATAAACTTTTTATATTTCAACTATTTTAATAAAATCCATTCAATAGTTGCTCACCATTTTTTATGCAAGAATGCCATGAGAATTGTTGCACACCATAATTTAATCAAACATTTGCATCAAAAATGGTGGGCAACTATCCACATGACATTTTGTTGTAAAAGAATTCATAATTACATTTAGTTTCACCATATGTCTATTAATTACAAAAGAATTTTAAAATATGTTAAAACTCTCACATAGTAAAATGTTAGTAACTATAAACTTTTTATATTTCTACCATTTTAATAAAATTCATTCACTGCTTTATTGATTTGTAGTTAATGAAAATTTAAAATGTGTATTAAAAAAACACTAATTTCTTAAGTTATATATATAACTTATGTTCTCAATAACTTGGTTGTCAATTATTGTTTGCATAAGAGGAAAATACTAAGGAACAACTTTGCATATTAATCTTGTTGTGTATAAGTGAAGATTTATGTTTATTTGATATCTTAATTTTGAAGTATATGAAAATTGATTGGAAAAATCTAATAAAAATATTATAGCAAAACACTAATAAAATATATATATATATATAAAGATTAACTTAATATTATTTATATTATATGTCGAAGGGGGAGCTCAATTTGTGATCTAAGTACTGTGAGTCTTGAGAAAATTGAGATATATATAAGGTTTAAATCCCCCAATTGTGACCCAGTTTACATAGAGGAGGACATAAACCCCTAGAGGTTTATTGGTAGTTATGTGTATGAGGGGAATTTTTAGTTTCTTAGATGCTTAATATGGATTTGACCTGTTACATTTTAACCCAACATAGCTACATTCTTGTATTTATCGGACTTGATATTAGATGTGGTTGCAGGGAGGAGGAATCAACATGTTTGAGGAGTCACATTCTCACCATGATCCTCAACCCACAAAAACCTTGGCCTCTATCATCCACCTATAACCATAAACATTCTTTTGTAACCTCTGGCATTACACATAAGATATTAGATTAAGTTTTTTTGTAATATGAGATGTGGTTGCAGGGAGGAGGAACCATCACTGTCGAGGAATCAAATTCTCGCCATGATCCTCAATTCATGGCAACCTTGGATTGTGTCATCCACCCATAACTAAAAACAGAATTGGATTAGCTTGTCTTCAATATGTAGGTTGGGAAACATATATACGACAACAAGAAAACCTTGTTGTCTCTTTCAAACAATTGGCGACTTTATTTGATGGTAGCATAAACAATGGTTATGAAAAGTATCTTCATTGCTTCAAATACATAACAAAAACTTAAACCCAATAGAGATACATATCCTCCTTGCAACCACATCTAATATGAACTTCTATAGATTGAGTGATTCTTGCATTTAAACCTAGAGGTTTTTATGGGTTTACACAACAAATATTAGATTAGTTCCCATAAATTTATGTGGGTTGAAATTCACCATGGAGAGTTTTACTATGTAAAAAAGTGATCAAATCCATGGGGATCAATTGATATCAGGATTATGAATTGACATGAAACTAGAATTAAGAATGCATTTATTTAAGTTTAGGCCAATTTCATGTCTAATGTTTATGTTAATATAAGTTCAACTAATGCATTAGTTTTAGTGTGATTAAATTAACTTATTTCATTTATTCCAATGAATATTTATGGATTGCATTGATTTTAGTATTTATTAATGGATTGCATTGATTTCTTTCATATAGGTGTACAATGTAATACAAAAGAAAGAAAATAATGAAGAACAAAGACCACAACCATAATACAATTGATGCAAGTGTCGCTTGACCAACTAAAGGAATATGGATGAAAAAATGTTGAGTGACAAAGAGCATATCGACAAATAATATCACAATGAATGATAACTAAATGGAGAAAAATATAGATAAAAATATTTTGAACGATAAACAATGCATCGAAAAAGAATGTCACAACAAATGAGAACTGAGAAACAAAAAATACATAGAGAAAAAAACATTGAACGAAAAAAAGTGTATTGACAAAGAAAGGCATAATAGATGACAAGTAAAAAACATTAAAAAAAAAACAAAAAAACAAAAAACAAAAAAAAAAACAAAACAAACCAAAATTCTACACGACAAAAGGGAATTTCAACAAATAAAGGAACAACAGATGATAACTAATGGACTTCACAAACAAGGAAGAAAAAAATTCGAACTTGAAGTAAAAGAAAATTCTATGAGAAAAAGAAGTGTATCTCTCACCAAGTAAAATTATGTATAGAAAGAAAATCCTATGAAAAAAAGAAGAGTATCTATCAACAAGAAAAATTATGCAAAAAATATTGACATAAAGCCACCTAAATAAATTAAAATTGAGCATAGATCCATGTTAACCAACATAGTTCCATCTTAAGCTCAGATTTACCAAGCCAAGAGGAATCAAATATTTCAAAGTGCAAACCATTAGTTACTTGAGATGTGAAGTTCTCCAGCATAAATCCATCTTGATAGAGGCTTTATGTTATATTTTTTTAAGTTATTAGATCCATGCATGCTTAAACAATCTTCTTACAAATGAATAGTGAACCAATAAAAAAACTACAAATACTATTGAGAATAATGAGTAAATAACAAAGTGTACATTTTTTTATGATGATAATCATCATTACCAATATATTTTATGATGTTGTAAGGAAAAATAGGATCCCACTGATAGATTTAATAAGTGAAATGACTATCCATAATTTTGTGTTGTATCTCTTACGTTGATGCATTTTTAATGAGTAGGGAGAGCCCATTGTTAAATTCGGTGAGTGAAACGACTATCCAATCGTTTGTATTGCTTCTCTTATAACATCAACAACCAAGATTTCAAGAATTTGGGACAAAAACCCTTGAGTAATCCTTGATATTAATAGATTCCACGTTATCCATCGATTGATGGAGATATTTTCATTTATTAGCATCCATTTTTTAGGAAGATCAGGTGTTGGGTATTGAGTGTTTTCAATGAGGATCACCATCACAATGCTTGGTGTTAATAGAACCCAAGAATTCTATCAACTAATAGGAGGATGAGATTATTAATGGATGATTAGACACCAAATCAAAGGGATATATTGGAAAGTTTACATGACATGTGATATGGAATACTCACGAAACATGCACATGTGTATCTAACATGTTATGATGACATGGCACCAAGTGGGTCATGATGTGGGATGATGAGGTGATTTCGGCATGGGAAGTCAATTATAACATACACGATGCCTTAATGCTCAATTAAGGACACATGGAATCACTTTTTTTTCTTCTTAATGATCTTAACAATTAGCTTTGATACCACTTTGTAACATAGAATCAAGTATCACATTTCATCTATTCTTGAGCCCATCCATGTCTAGTGTTAAACCACAATTTAATACCATTTTGTAACACACTCAACCCCCTAATCCTTCATTAGGGATATGGGGCACCACATTTTATCTAAAGCATTTTATCAAAGAGTTCCCACACATTGTCTAATCACCATCCACTAAACCACATTTTTTTGGGGAATTTCATCAAATAATTTGTGTGCATTATTTGTTTCTCTAAAAACCCAATCTTCCATAGAGTATATCTTGGAAATTATATAGGAACAAAATATCATAGGTACCTTGAGATTTATTCTCTGTGTCCTCCAAGTTTCACAATCTAGAACCTCTCATAAATAAACTTATGGCAAGAATTCAATGTTGACACTTCTCATGCATCCTAACTCATTTAAATTCCAAAGCCAATTTAATTCAAGCTTAATGGTCCAAACTTTACTGTCATAACTAACACAATGATCATAAATAAAATAAAATAACAACACAATAATTCCTACATGTAACTAAATCACTCATGCAAGAAATATTAACAACACATAAATAAAAATATATCTATTATAACCAAAAAATATTGAAACTGAATTAGAGTTTGCCACATTCCACCCCAAACAAAACAATAATTCCTACATGTCATTAAATCATTCATGCAATAAATATCAATAACACGAGAAACAAAAATAGATCTATTGTAACAAAAAAATTATTGGAACTGAAGTAGAGTGACCCACATTCCACCCCACCTTAGGTTCAGTTGTGTTGCAACTTTTCTCATAGTTGGCCAACCCCATGCCAAATCTTGATTCCTTAAGGGAAAATTAAACTCAAGGATTTAGGAAAAAAATTCAAACCATAATTAACACAAAAAGTGAATTCCACTCTCCTTCACACACAGGAAAAACTCAGTCCCTATCATCATAGGCTATTTTTTTAAGATCTATGAGTGATAGCCTATGTGATAGGAACCGGTTTTTTCCATAATTAGTCACAAGGTCTGAACCTCTCTAGGTTATTCCACCATTTCTCATGCCAAATCCAATTTCTATGTGAGAGAGTATGAGAGAAAATAAGAACCAATAACCCTTTTGTTTACTCTACCTGTGTATGCGTACTTTGTCTATGCACTCTCTCAAACTATCTGCTCACTTTCCCAATAATACTATTTTTCTACAATGTTTGTTCACTCTCCCTCTTTGACATCAATGGAAAATGGGTTTGTAGCTCATTCTCCTTGGTTCAGAAAAATAAAAGTGATGGAGCTTTGTACCGATAACTCCCCCCGAGTATGTGCTATTATTTTTTATCATACAACTCTCCCCGAGCTTATGTAATTTTCTACTTTGTAACCTCTCGGCATGTAGCTATCCCTTACAAAACTGAACAACTACCTTCCTTCCTATGGAAATGATATATGGAAGGGTGAGGGAGATAACATTCCCAACTTATACCTTAAATATCTAAAGGGTTCCCTTACAAGAGATTTAGTGAATATATCAACTATTTATTCCTTTTTTGATATATATTCCAACTTTACAATATGATCAACCACATGTTCTCTAATAAAGTGATATTTTATGGGTATATGTTTGGCATCTGAATGAAGAGAAAGGTTTTTGGACACACTTATAGCACTTTTATTATCAATTATAATGGCAATTGGTCCATCATACATTACCTTCACGTCTTGAAAAGTCTGCTTCATCCTCAAAATATGAGTACAACACGCAATAAATGTTATTTACTTGGCTTCAATTATGGACATTGAGACTGATGTATACTTTTTACTTAACCAAGCCACCGATAGTATTCTAGGAAGAATGCACCACCACTTTTTCTCTTCATATCATCTACACTTCCAACCCAATAATTATTTGTACATACATTTAAGGAAAAGTTTTGACCCTTGGGATACCATAGACTAAAGTCCTTTGTGGATTTTTAAATATATGAAGAAAAAAATTTGTAGCAAATAGATGACTCTCTTTGGGTGTTGATTTATACCTTGCTACAAAGTCAACGAATTTTATTATGGCTGGCCTTGAGCCTATATTAGGTATAAGAGGTTTCCAATCATTGATATAAACATTCTTGGCGTGATCTCAGGTGTTTCATCATCTTTCCTCAACTTATGACTAGTGACCATGGGAGTGCTAACAGGTGAACACTCTTCCATCCCAAAATTTTTAACATACTTGAGGTATTTTCTTTGGGAGATAAGCATCCCTCTTGTTGATTTGAAATCTTCAAACCAAGGAAAAAGGATAGTTCTCCTAGCATTGACATTTCAGAATCAGCTTGCATTTCAGTTGCAAATTTTTGGCTTAGCAAATTTGCATCACTTCCAAACATTATGTCATCAACATAAACAATAATAACTAGAATATTTTCATTTTCACACCTCATATACAAATTAATATCATATGTCCCTCTTTTGAAACATTGTTTCTATAGATTTTTGTATAATCTTGAATATCATGCTTTAGGTGCTTGCTATAGCCCATAAAAATATTTCTTAACTCTGCACACATCATTTATATTGTCTGAAAATGAGAACCCTTTAGGTTTTTATATATGAAATTCCTCTTCAATTTTTCCATTTAGAAAGGTTGATCTCACATCCATTTGATAAACTTTGAACTTCTTATGATGGGAAAATATTAAAAAAATTCTTATTGCCTCTAATATTGCAATAGGAGAAAAAGTTTCCTCGCGATATACTCCTTCAACCTATGTATATCCTTGCATACTAATCTAGCCTTATTTCTAACAACATGTCCCTCCTCATTTAAGTTGTTCCTGAAGACCCATTTTTTTTCAATGACATTTTTATTTATTAGTCTTGGAATTAATTTTGAAGCCTGGTTTTTCTCAATCTGATCTAATTCCTCATTCATGGTATTTATCCAATGTTTATCTTGACTTAATTGAGAAAAAAAATTGGGCTCAATCATGGATATCATGGAAATATGTGCTTGACTAGAAGTACTTATGAGTCTTCTTCTAGTTTGAACTCCTACTTCCTTATCACCAACAATTTGATTTGCAGGGTGATTCTTTTTTATATGCCTTGAAGGGAGTTTTGGATGAGATCATGATGTCTCTTCTTCTTATTCTTCTTCATGTTGTTAATATTCATATCCACTACTGATCTAATCAGGTGGGTTGATATATCTTAGTTGCTTTCTTTTGATAGTTAAATCTTCATCCACCTTCACATCAATGTTGTCAAAAATCTTGCACAATATTTTTTAATAGCATATATAACCTTTTCTCTTAGTTGAATATCCTAAAAATATTCCTTCATCGGCTCTAGCATCAATCTTACCTAAATTGTCATCATTAATATTGATGTATCACTTGCTACCAAAAACATTAAAGTGCTTGATTAAAGCTAATTTTCTATACCACAACTCATAGGGAGTCTTGTCATTATTTGGCATGAAATGTGCTTTATTTAAAATATGAATTGGTGTATGAACAATTTATCCCAAAATTTGTTTGGAAGATTTCTCTCATCTAACACTTCTCTACCCATTTATTGTATCAATCTATTGTGCCTTTCTAGTACTCCATTTTGTTGTGGGGTGTTTTCAATTGAGAATTGTCTTTTATTCCATGTTATTCACAAAAAGAATCAAAATCACTTGAGGTAAACTCCCCACCTCTGTTAGAACTTAGGAAAGTTAGCTTACAATCATTTTGGTTTTCAGCAAGGGCTTTGAAGAGTTTTAACTTACCAAAACTTCATATTTCTCTTTCAAAAATGCAACCCAAGTCAACATGGTATAATCGTCACTAATTAGCATAAAATATCATTCTCCAATTGGTGTCTCATTTCTTGAAGGTTCACATAAGTTTTTATGAACCAGATATAGAGGCCTAGTTGATGATTTTTCCTTAGTTTGAAGGGTACTCAAACTTGCTTGACAATTTGACATGATTTTCAAATGGTACTTCTTGGCTTAAAAATCTTTGGAAAGTCCCTTACAGCCTACTTTTTATTGAATTTCACCATTTGATTGAAGTTTAATTGTCCCAACCTTTTGTTCCTTAGCCATATCTCTTCAATCTTACCCAAACAATGCTTCTAGTTTCCTCATTGAGTATGTACACATGACTTGGAGTACTTATTGCCTTCGCCACTATTTTTACTATGTTGGTCATTTTTATTTCACATCCTTTGGAGTGAAAGGTGGCATCAAAACCTTGGTCACACATCTAAAGCACACTCAACAAATTGTGTTTGAGTCCATCTGCAAAAATAGCATTATGAGCCTTGCCTCTTTCATTATCCAAGCTAATTGTGTCTTTTCCCATGATTTTTCCTAGAGCATCATTACCAAAGGTAAAACTACCAATTTACTCGTATCACTAGTCATATGTTTGGATCATTTTATATCCACATACCAATGGTTGCCTTAGTTTTGAGCATATAATACAATTCCGTGTTATTATTTTTGTTATCTCTTATATTTTTCCATGTTCTAGATTCTTTCCCTTTCTTTGTTTCAAGGGTTGTTCATATTTTGTTTGCTCTATATTGTAATATTCCCAAATTTTCACATGATATTTGGAATATTAGAGTTCTTAATAAACTTAATTAAGTAAGTAAATAAAAGGGTGGAGGGACCCATAAACCTTGGAGATGAATAAAACCCACTTTTAATGTGTGTATGTGGATATTCTAGATCTAGATCTAAAATCATGGAGTAGTGGAGCAGCTCCATCAATGGAGATCATGTCTCATTTATGAGATAGATTATGGAGGATGAAACAGTCAAATAAGATCATGAATCTTAAATGAAAAATCATGAGGATATTTGATATGGTCAACTGAGATCATAGTGCATTCAAAGAAGATCATAAAGCACTTATGATAAGATAGTGGAGGAAGTGATGCATTTAATGCACACATGATGGAGAGGGTGATCACCCCATATGAACATGATGGAGGGCATGGAGAAATAGCGCAGTCAACCATGGAGACTTATGTCCACATGTACAATGAAGTTTTGGAGTGGGCCTAGGCTATGGAAGTCCCATATCTATATAATGATGATGAAGGCACAATGGAAGGCATGATTTGGATTATTCATTTCTTGATCTGTTTAGATCTAGATTTGTCTTAGGACATTTCTATGCACTCTTGAATTGTTTGGCTAAGATTGCAGTGTTATTTAGCACAGGGCGTTCCCGAGCGGGAATCCCTCCTCTTTCATTGAGTAGCTCTTGAAAGAGGGTTGTACTAAATTCCTTATCAAGCATTGGTGCCATCTTTAGGAGGTTGTTTCTAGCAATCATCTAGGAAACCGGGGGAGGATTCATCCTACCACTTTGTTCTTCACATTCAGTCATCCAGTAGTAGTAGATATATATCCGACATTCAGGCCATTGGGTTTTACCTCCATGCAGCAGCAATCCCTTCAAGGATTGCGCAGTCTAGTCCTGTAGATCTATTGGAGGAAGGAAGTTTCCAGTATTTCAGCTGGAAATCCTGTGAGGGATCATCTCCTCACATAAGATCTATTGTTTCCATCACTCAGGAGTTGATTTGACATATCTAGCAGCTGGCTATTGAGCCTCACTCTCTTATAGTGTAGTTGTCTAAAGCTGTTGTTCATCCAGCAACTATTTTCAGGGGAGGAGATTGGAGGAGCTAGATCTTGAGCTTTTAGCCCAAGCATCTAGAGAAGGGATCAGCCCTTCTTGCATAGATCTGATTTTTCATCATTGCATCCATCATATCATTAGATCTAGCTTCATATTTGCATACCCAGTAGTATATATGTGAAGCCCTAAGAGGGTGGTTTTCTTAGATTGGCAGATCTGAGAAACCCTTTCTGGGTTATCTTGGGTATCCATCATAGAGCTCGAATGTATGTTTTCAGCATCATCGTAGATCCCATTCTACCTAGATCTAACTTTCTATCTTTAAGGCAGTTGCAGTCCCAACAGTTGCAGCAGGGACAACGTAGTTTACCTTCCAGCAGTTACGCAGTCCCTCTTGTGGGATCATTGCAGTGTCATTCCAGGCCATCCCTTTGGTTTGAGTGACTCATATTTTGAGCACTATTGTACTTGCTTTTTCACCTCCTATATAATAAAATGGCTCAACTATTTCTGTGCATTCTGATGTGTATTTAGATTTATTGTTTACTTTTTTGTAGTTCTTATATTTTGTTTCAGTATTACTGGATTCTCGCTTTAGGGATATTATAGTGCTATCGGAGCATGATCTTTGGCTTAGCTTGTGGACACTTCATCTTTTGCATCAAAAGAAGAAGCAGATAGATGAGATCTATCATGAAGGAGGATTGTAGTTTTGCAACTCCTCTCTTTAGATCCATGCAATATCTCTCCAAAGAGGTCAATCAAATGAAGAAAGAAAGGCGAAAGGAGGATCCAAGAAGAAGATTTGATGAGGAAGGTCCAAGCACTTCCTATCAACAGCAAAGAAGACCTGAGAATCATAGATCTACTATGCCCACTTTCTTTGAAGAAGGCAAATGGTATAGAAATGAAGAAAGAAAAGAACCTGAGACTCATGAGACTCTCTGTTTGTATCTTGAAGAGTACAAAGCACAGTCTAGAGCATTCAAAGAGAAACTAACTCTCTAACAATTCTTCCAAATCAAAGAAGAAAGAGGATCATATAATAGCAATAGAAGAAAGAGGCACAATAAATTCTATTTGCCTACATTTGATGGATCTTCCGCAAGCACTGTTAAGGCTTGGAGGGAAGAGTTAGATACATTTTTCATGCTACATCCTGTGGTTGAAAATGAGGTTGTCCAGATTGCGGCACTTCATATTTATGGCGAAGCCAATGATTGGTGGTTTGGTCACATGGAGAATGCAAAGATGACTAAATATTCAGATTTCTTTCACAAGTTGAGGAAGAAGTTTAATGTGAGGAAACCAGAAATGTGTCACAAAGAGACATTTCCTAAGGAAACAAAGGAGGATGTCAATCTTTTCACTCTGGACAAAGATTCACTACATTCACCACCAATTGCAGAAGTACTTACATTTGGAGAAGAGACAGTTGCACTTTCACAATATAGTCTTGATATCTTGACACATAGAGTCCCATGCATGATTCAGGAGATGCATGAGGAAGAGGAGGTAGATTCCAGCACTAGTACACTTGGAGAAGAGCAGCCATCACTCTTACCAGCAGTTGGAGACACCATTGTTCCAGTTGGAGGAGCTCTTGTGTTCTTGCAAGAGGTTCCCACACATTAGTTGATCCAAGGTATGCATGCACTTTCATCACATATTGTTTCAGTAGATCTTATTGAAACTTATGGGGACATGCCATCAAGGCCAATGCATAACCAAGGGTTAGAAAAAAATGTTGATTTGAAGCAGCAACATATCACAGCGCAGAGGACCCTTGATCTAATCAAGGAGGAGATGAAGAGCTATCCGAGTTCATCATTGTTGAACTACATTCAACCCTTTGAGTTGAAGTGTAGAGTTTCAGAAAATGGGATGAGTATGATCCTATGTATAATGACTGGTTATAAGATCAACATTGTGCCTTGCTTTGAGATAGAATATGTATTACCATGCAGATCTACAACGTTGTCACTTAGTAGCAGTGATAATGAAAGGGCCCCATTATTCTTGGAGCATTCTTAAGGTAGCTTCACTCATGAAGTAATGGAGGTTAAGATGATAAATGGTAGACATCTTGAGATGAGAAATCTTTTCTCCTTTCTAGATGACACTTTCTCAATGAGCATCTCACAGCTTAAAGAGAAACTTATACCTGCAGCAGATCCAGAACCTCACTAGTTTTGGAGGGCGATTGGTGAGAAGAAGGTCTCATTAAGAGATCTCATTGGAGGTGCACTTCAACATTTCATGGAGTGCAAAGTTCTTCATGAGTTTAAGGTGGATGGTATTCTACAAAGGGAGGATACCATGTTTATGTAGAACATCATTCATCATCCACATTGGGATGAGTGGATGAGGATGATAAGCAAGGGGTTGCATGACCACTTGCATACATATGAAATGGGCCTGCAAGAAGCTTGGTTACGCTGGTTGCTCTTGGGTGAGTTTGGTTACTACCCAAAGGCTCCTTTTTTTTTTATCCATGCCTTGAAAAACACTCATGAAATGAAGAAGGAGGCATGGCTGCGCTGGCTTCTCTTGGGTGAGTATGGTTACCACCTTATAGCTCATATTACTTTGACTCATGCCTTGTGTATCCATGACAGAATGAAGCAGAAGAAGGCATGTTCAATTTTTTTGATAGATTTTGGCCATCACATGACATCTCCCATGTTTATATTATTTGTAATATGGCATAATACTCTCATGATATGTGATAATGGATTTTGTTTGTATTCGGATGATATGACATTCCATATGTACTTCAATATGTTGTTGTTACTCCATGATTCACATGATGATGTGAAGAGGCAGTAAGAGATCTTGTTGCTTTGGCTTTTATTTGGGGAATTTGGTCCTACATACTCCCCCACTTTTTATGATAGTGTTGGAGGATGGCAGCAAGAATCATTCCTCCGATGGCTCTTACTTGGAGAGTATGGACACCATACTTGGTATTTGGATGGGGTGGTCTAGCAGTAGGGAGCATTGCTATGTTGGCTACTATTGGGAGAATATGGTTTGACATCTTTGTCTACCCATATATCTCCACTTCTTCTTTTGTATAATGTTGGGATGATGCTTAGATCCAACAAGGCCAACAGGGCTAAGGATGGAGGCATGAAAAGCCTCTCTTTACTTCATGTAGCATGGGATGGAGGTATACTTTGTGAGTTGGAGCTTTCCTCTTGTAGAAAGAGCCATATATCTTTATGTATCTCATGTATTATGGAGGATGTTGGACAGCTTATGGTTGTCACTTGGAGCTTCATGATTGATGAGGGACATCTAGCTACATAGTTAGAGATCACTCTAGACATTCTAGAGAGGCAACTTTAGTGTTGGGCATACATAACTCATTGCAAAAAATGGGGAGACCTTCCTTGTGTGGATGCCATTTGGAGGGGGACATATTGCTCTAGCATCTACTTTTGTAGTTGCTTGAGGACAAGCAACATTTTGCCGGGGAGGACTATAATATTCCCAAATTTTCACATGATATTTGGAATATTAGAGTTCTTAATAAATTTAATTAATTAAGTAAATAAAAGGGTGGAGGGACCCACAAACCTCAAAGATGAATAAAATCCACTTTTAATGTGTGTATGTGGATATTCTAGATCTAGATCTAAAATCATGGAGTAGTGGAGCAGATCCATTAATGGAGATCATGTCTCATTTATGAGATATCTTATGGAGGATGAAATAGTCAAATAAGATCATGAATATTAAATGCAAAATCATGAGGATCTTTGATATGGTCAACTGAGATCATAGTGCATTCAAAGAAGATCATAAAGCACTTATGATAAGATAGTGGAGGAAGTGATGTATTTAATGCACACATGATGGAGAGGGTAATCACCCCATATGAACATGATGGAGGACATGAAGAAACAACGCAGTCAACCATGGAGACTTATGTCCACATCTACAACGCAGTTTTGGAGTGGGCCTAGGCTATGGAAGGCTCATATCTATATAATGAAGATGAAGGCACAATGGAAGGCATGATTTGGATTATTCATTTCTTGATGTGTTTAGATATATATTTTTCTTAGGACATTTCTATGCATTCTTGAGTTGTTTAGAAAATATTGCAGTGTTGTTTAGCACAGGGTGTTCCCGAGCGAGAATCCCTCCTCTTTCATTGAGTAGCTCTTGAAAGGGGGTTGTACTACTTTCCTTATCAGGCTTTGGTGCCATCTTCAGGAGGTTGTTTCTAGCATTCAACTAAGAAACCGGGGGAGGATTCATCCTACCACTTTTTTCTTCACATTCAGTCTTCCAGGAGCAACATATCTATATCTGGCATTCAAGCCATTGGGTTTTACCTCCATGCAGCAGCAGTCCATTCAAGGATTGCGCAGTCCAGTCCTGTAGATCTATTGGAGGAAGGATGTTTCCAATATTTCAGCTGGAAATCCTACGAGGGATCATCTCCTCACATTGGATATATTGTTTCCGTCACTCAGGAGCTGATTTGAAATATCTAGCAACAGGCTATTGAGCCTCCCTCTCTTACAACGCAGTTTTCTGAAGTTTTTGTTCATCCAGAAGCTATTTTCAGGGGACGATATTGGAGGAGCTATATCTTGAGATTTTAGCCCAAGGATCTAGAGAAGGGATCAGCCCTTCTTGCATAGATCTGATTGTGCATCATTGCAGCCATCATATCATCAGATCTAGCTTTAGATATGCATACCCAATAGTATATATGTGAAGCCCTAAGAGGGTGGTTTTCTTAGATTGATAGATCTGAGAAACCCTTTCTTGGTTATCTTGGGTATCCATTGTTGAGCCTCAAAATTGTGCTTTCTTTCATCTCATTTTACCTCATTTTCCCTTGTCCATTGCTATCCTAGACCCAATTGATCAATGAATATAGTTAAAATTACTTCTAGAATGATTTACATGACTGACTTGCTAAGTTTTATGATTTTTTCCATTGTAAAGCATTTTGACCGGAACTAGCTGGAGAATGGAGACATTACGTAGCTAACCGGCGATTCTGCAGCTATCTTCACGTTTGAGTATGTTCCAGGTGGCCTCTCAAGAAAAAACGCATATGGGCATAATCCACGTCATGTCTACATGGTTCGTTGCTCATCATGGAGGAAGAAACGAATTCTGGGTATGGTTTTGGAACGTGGGAACACATTTAGGAAAGCAGACTTCTATTAGGACTGTCTCAGTCCAGATGTCTTTTTCCTTTTCACACAGCCACTTCAAGAGTCCTAATGTGATTCCGATAAGGAAAGACAATGTTCCTGAAGTTGTTGCAAGTTTGTTATTTACATTTGTTATATAAACACTTGGGAAACCGAGAGCTAGGCTGGATTTTATGCTAGATTTCATTCTAGATTTTGCTTAGATTCTGTGCTACATTTCTGAAGACGCAGATTGCTATGTTCAAGTTATTTCATCTTTAATGAAGCAGACAGTGTTGTTTTGAAAGCGTGATTTAATTTGGAGTTGAATTCCGTCAGGTGGTAGAGGGCCCCTGCCTCTTGCACAGATTTATTTGCGTAAATTAGATACGTATTGTAGCTGCCTTTACGTTTTTGAATTTGAATTAGTAGTTGTTTAAGTTAGCTACTGTAGTTATACTCATTCTAACTCTTCCACAAGAAGAAGCTCTTCCAAAAGATTATAATGATGAATGGGAAATGGCTATAGTATTGTAGGATTAGAAGTTGAATTTGTAGTTGTTTTAATTAGCTACTGTAGTTATACTCATTCTAACTCTTCCACAAGAAGAAGCTCTTCCAAAAGATTATAATGATGAATGGGAAATGGCTATAGTCTTGTAGGATTTAATTGTAATTTTTGTTGTTCACTATCACAGTTACAGTTGTTCTAATCACTCTTCCACAAGAAGAAACTCTTCCAAGAAATCCTTAAGATGTTCAAGACATGACCGTGATAATGAATGATTTAGTTGTGTGTTTGCACTAAGTACCATCTCTGTTCTTACTCTTAAACGCTTGTCCAAAATATCATAATGATGAGTGGGATATGGATATGATATCTTAGTTTTTCATTGCTTTCGGTCTTTACATTTGCATTTGCACTCAATTACACAGTCAGAATTGTTCTAAAATCTCTTCCAAAAGAAGGAACTCTTCCAAAATATCAACAATGATGGACAAACAGACTGTATAATTTCATAGAATAATGCATGATAGCATAGTTAGGATACTCTGGAGTTTCATTGCACTTAATTCATGTTCAGTTGTTTTGTTTTGGGTTTGATAATGACTAGTAGTTTAACACTTTTTTAGGCTAGTGACATCTTAGGTTTGGTTGTAGTTCAACTCATTTCATTTGCACTCAACATTTAGTTGTCATTCACTGCACATTAGATTACTTCAGTTGTTAAGATTAACAAAACAACCTTCATTATTTACAAACCTCTTCTTGTTCTAAAATCCATAATTGATCTATAACCATATGAACAGAAGACAACATCAT
Organism: Pinus albicaulis; assembly: GCA_034641835.2. NCBI lineage: Eukaryota > Viridiplantae > Streptophyta > Pinopsida > Pinales > Pinaceae > Pinus > Pinus albicaulis. Next base: position 1,579,347,660 of record CM076579.1, read on the forward strand.
TTTAAGGCCTGAAGTACCTCTGCAATTTCCTCATCATTTCATAAACAGAGCTCTCCCTAAAAAGACTACTTTGAAAAAGAAATCAATAACTCTTGAGTAAAGGTTTTGTGACATTCAATTAAATTGCAGAATAGAGTTAGGAATTAGCTTTAGAATAGAAAATCTTATGATGATATCAATGTTTTACTCCAAACATACTTCAAAAAATCTCTAATCAAGGACAAGATGTTGCATCATTATAAGTTAGTTGTTTAAACTGTTTAGTTAGGAAGATTTGCATGCTTAGTTGACCATGTTTCAAGTTCTCTCTCAAATGCCTTTGATGAAAGAATTTGACAAGTTTAGTTTTTGTTTTGAATCATTTGCTTAAAAGTCATTATCAAGCTTTGTTTCTGATTGGTCATAGTTTAGATTTGATTATGTTTTAAGTATTGCATTTGTATCAGTCATTTGTCATTAACCAATTAGGTTTCACTTTGTTTCTAATCATTAGCTTCCTTCCATCAGCTTTCTAGTCATCTTTCTTGTGAACATAAAACCACCAAAAGACCAAAAACATCATAAATCATCACAAAATACCAAAAACATCACAAAACACTACACACAACGCATTAGGAAACAAGCACCTAGGTACATACAGTACACTTCACTTCAGCAGTTTACAAATCCTGGTTGACAATTAAATGAGCTCAGTTAGGAACTAGATTGAGACCAAGCGCCAAAATGTTTGGTCTCAATCTAGTCTCCTAAACTGAGCTCATTTAATTGTCAACCAGGATTTGTAAACTGCTGAAGTGAAGTGTACCATATGTACCTAGGTGCTTATTTCCTAATGCGTTGTGTGTAGTGTTTTGTGATGTTTTTGGTCTTTTATGTTGATTTTTGATGTTTTTGGTCTTTTGGAATTTTATGTTTACAGAGAGGACTAAGCTGATAGAAGGAAGTATGATTAAGTGAAACCTAATTGTTGTTGACTAAATAACGATACAAATGCAATTATAAGCGAGTCAAATCTAAATATGACCAATGGAAAAAAAAGCTGATAATGGCAAGCAATTGGTCAAAACACAAATAATATAAATCTTTCATGAGGCATTTGAAAACGAAAAATGGTCAACTAAGTATGCAAATCTTCCTAACTAAACAGTTTAAACAACTAACTCATAATGATGCAACATCTTGTCCTTGATTAGAGATTTGTTGAAGTATTTTTGGAGTAAAACATTGATATCATCATAAGATTTTCTACTCTAAAGCTAATTCCTAACTCTATTCTGCAATTTAATTGAATGTCACAAAACCTTACTCAAGAGTTATTGATTTCTTTTCAAAGTAGTCTTTTGAGGGAGAGCTTTGTTTATGAAATGATGAGGAAATTGCAGAGGTACTTCAGGCCTTAAAATGATGTGGTCTTCTGTTCATGTAATGATGGGTTAATTATGGATTTTAGAACAAGAAGAGATTTGTGAATAATGAAGGTTTTTTTGTTAAGTTTAACTACTGAAGTAATCTAATGTGCAGTGAATGACAATCTGAATATGGAATGCAATGCAATGAGTTAATATAAGAATGAACTTAAGATGCCACTAATCCGAAACAATGCTGAACTACAAGTCATCATCAAACTCAAAACAACGTAACTGAACATGAATTAAGTGCAATTAAACTCCGGAGCATTCTAACTAAGCTACCATGCATTATTCTATGGAATTATACAGTCTGTTTGTCCATCATTATTGATATTTTGGAAGAGTTCATTCTTTTGGAAGAGTTAGAACAATTCTGACTGTGTAATTGAGTGCAAATGCAAACATAAAGGACTGAAAGCAATGAAAAACTAAGATATCATATCCATATCCCACTCATCATTATGATATTTTGGACAAGCGTTTAAGAGTAAGAACAGAGATGGTACTTAGTGCAAACACACAACTAAATCATTCATTATCACGGTCATGTCTTGAACATCTTAAGGATTTCTTGGAAGAGTTTCTTCTTGTGGAAGAGTGATTAGAACAACTGTAACTGTGATAGTGAACAACAAAAATTACAATTAAATCCTACAATACTATAGCCATTTCCCATTCATCATTATAATCTTTTGGAAGAGCTTCTTCTTGTGGAAGAGTTAGAATGAGTATAACTACAGTAGCTAATTAAAACAACTACAAATTCAACTTCTAATCCTACAATACTATAGCCATTTCCTATTCATCATTATAATCTTTTGGAAGAGCTTCTTCTTGTGGAAGAGTTAGAATGAGTATAACTACAGTAGCTAATTAAAACAACTACTAATTCAAATTCAAAAACGTAAAGGCAGTTAGAATACTTATCTAATTTACGCAAATAAATCCGTGCAAGAGGCAGGGGCCCTCTACCACCTGACGGAATTCAACTCCAAATTAAATCACGCTTTCAAAACAACACTGTCTGCTTCATTAAAGGTGAAATAACTTGAACATAGAAATCTGCGTCTTCAGAAATGTAGCACAGAATCTAAGCAAAATCTAGAATGAAATCTAGCATAAAATCTAGCCTAGCTCTCGGTTTCCCAAGTGTTTATATAACAAATGTAAATAACAAACTTGCAATAACTTCAGGAACATTGTCTTTCCTTATCGGAATCACATTAGGACTCTTGAAGTGGCTGCGTGAAAAGGAAAAAGACATCTGGACTGAGACAGTCCTAATAGAAGTCTGCTTTCCTAAATGTGTTCCCACGTTCCAAAACCATACCCAAAATTCGTTTCTTCCTCCATGATGAGCAACGAACCATGTAGACATGACGTGGATTATGCCCATATGCGGTTTTTCTTGAGAGGCCACCTGGAACATACTCAAACGTGAAGATAGCTGCAGAATCGCCGGTTAGCTACAGAATGTCTGCATTCTGCAGCTAGTTCCGGTCAAAATGCTTTACAATGGAAAAAATCATAAAACTTAGCAAGTCAGTCATGTAAATCATTCTAGAAGTAATTTTAACTATATTCATTGATCAATTGGGTCTAGGATAGCGATGGACAAGGGAAAATGAGGTAAAATGAGATGAAAGAAAGCACAATTTTGAGGCTCAACATACCCCCACTGCTGACTCCTTGCATGTCCTCATGCAAATTATCCTATGAACTTAGAGGCTTCTGCAAGAACATCTAATCCTCTCCTTCTCCTTTGTCTGGAAGCTAGAGATCTTATGGGTTTTCTGATAACAAGTTTGAACCTTAGGTTGGTGAGTGCCCTGATTAGCTTCTTGTTCCTTTTCTTCAACTTCTCATTGGTCTTTTCCACTTTGTCTATATGTAGGGATAAGGTTGAGTTCATATCAGTTTTGAGCTTGACTTGATCTTTGAGAATTTCATTCTCATTTTTGATGTGTCTATTAAGTATTTCCAACTCATACCTATCCCTTCTTAATATATCTATTTCAGACAGTGGAGGACTGGGGGTTCTCTTTCTGCTTTCTGAAGCTCTCCTTTCCAAAGTTTCCACATAGTCATAAATTTCTTGTTGAGCAGGGTCAATTTCAGGGGTTCTTTCATTAAAATCCTCTTCAACATCTTCTTCAATGGATGTTTCTTCATCTTCTATATTAATCACCCCTGTTTGTTTGATTTGAGTTTTCCTTAGTTTCCCCTTTAGTCTGTGGCTTCTTCTAGGCTGAGAAGATCCCTCTCCTTTCTCCATGGCAGATTTCCTGATTACCTTTTCTTCCTGAAGCTGTCTCCTGATTTGAGTCAACTTCTCTAAAATGATTTCCTCACTGCTCTCTTGGACTGTTTTGTCAATTTCAACTTTTGAGGCCCTCCATTTCCTACTTCTCCTTTTAGGCTGTGGTTCTGGTGAGGGTTCTTTTGGCTCTTCAAAATGATTTCTTATCAAGAAATTGTCCCATGTATCATTTGTTTTGGTTAAATGATGTTCAATCAAAATTTTAACCAACCCATGGTGATATAAATTTGTCTCTAAAAATTGAACCCTTCTTTGAACACAGGAAGCCATCTTTTTCAAGATTTGAAGCAAGAAGTAAGGTAGGTTTAGGTTTTCCCCCAGAAAATGCATTATGAGTCTAATGTGGTAGACATAAAATGTCCCATATCTACCCTCACATGTAATAAATTTTTGCAGAAGAAGTAGTATGTTTCTCCATTTATTTTTCAATGCAGAACTGGGAATTCCTTTCTTAAATACAGTGACATCCATACCTGGTGATTTTAGAATTTGCTTCCAGGATTCATTGTGGAATTCTCTATTTTTGAACCATCTCTCTCCAGTTCTGAGCAACCCTGTAGCCTCTGCAATGAAAACTTCAGTGACAGTAAATTTGACATCTCCCACCTCAACTTCGGTTCCTTGAAATGATCTTGCAAATGTTTTAGTGACTTCCTTGTGGAAGCCATTAAATTTCTCCAAAAAATTGAAGCCATCCTATTTGTTGTAACATTTCTTTGCATTGAGGGTAGCCTTCTAAATATTTTGAACCCACTGGTTCAGTTCTTACAATGAAACCCATGATTGCTTCTTCAATGTTCAAATTAACACTCTTCTACCCACAAAAACAATGACTTTCACCTTTGAATTGAAATGGCTTCAAGTTCTTAATGAAAATGGCTTCAAACTTCGGAATGACATACCTCTGATTGATAGTGGCAACAGCTTCAAAACTTCAGGCTGATATGCCTCTGTTGACAATTGAACTTTGGACTGATATGTCTCTATTTGACAGTGACAAATGGCTTCAAATTTCCCACACTACTATACCTCTGTTTCTCGGTGGCAAATAGCTTCAAATTCCCATACTGCTATATCTCTGTCTCTTGGTAACAAATGGCTTTAAATTCTTCAATGCTACACCTCTGTCTCCCGGTGGCAAATGGCTTCAAATTCTTCTCTGCTATACCTCTGTGTTTATAGTGATAATGCTCAATCTCTGCCCACAGTGATACTTTGTCTGCCCACGGAATCAAATGGCTTCAAATTCTCACGCTGCTATACCTCTGAATTTACCCTTTTGCTCTGCTCTGCGTTTACAATGATAATGCTCAATGCTATTCAAACTGATATCCTTTGGCTCTGCTCTCGGTGATAAGAATATCTCTGTCTACGGAATGAAATGCCGGCTACAGAATGGAGTGATGGCAGTGGTCACGGAATGAAGTAGTGGAGTGAGGTGGAGGGAATGAATTAATGATTGAAGAGACGGCGGAGATTTTTACAACGGCAAAAATAATCATCATTGAATGATTTGGTTAAGAGACGTGAAGAATTCAAATACCTCGACCATTTTAACCGCTTAAATGATGTCGGATATGGAATTTGAAATGAGAGATTTTAATCCAAAGTATGTGGAGGGTTTATTGGTCTTTGATCAATAAAAATAATTAAAACAACCTTTTCGAACAATCCATAACTAAAACTATGCTAAACTTTATGAAATGCCATTATAATTTAAACTTGTTACCTCTGCCTTTCATTTGATTTTTGTAGTCTTTGTCTTCTCTGTTCACCTTTGGAAGAATCTTCACAATCTTTCTTGATGCTTTTGATTCATGGATACACTGGATCATTTTGTTGCAATTCTAATGTCTGCTGATTGATGCCTTCAGGATTTGTAGCTGCGGAAAGACTGCCTGGCTGCAGAAAGGCTGATCAGCTGCAGAATGTCTGTTGAGCTGCAGAATGTTCCTGTAGAGCATTTTAATCATGGAATGGAGTGTTTTTGGAATATAGGTGAAATGTTATATGGTATGAATGAAGATGGATGATGAGCCATGATATGTATGAATTGGATGATGAAAATGGAATGGATTCAGTTTATGAAATGGAGTGAAAGAACATAAGAACTGCCCTGTAATCCATGACATGTTTTATTCATTTACAGCAAAACATCAAACTTGAAATTTTGACATGAAAATGAGATGGATGGAGGATGGAATGAGATGAATGAAACATGAAATGAAGTGGAACATGAGTGAATGAAATGAATGAAATGGAGTATGGATGGATAAGTGAATGGAATGAAATGAAATGAGATGGATCATAAGCACTATGGATCTGAACTTATGATTTTTGTAACAGCTGCTTGTAAAAACAGAAATGGGAAAAGTTAGAGTGTCAGAGAGACTCTGATTTTCACCCTATCTTTTCTGTATAAACATGCCAATCAATGATTGGTTTTCATGTTTATACCTTTATTTTTATTTTCTTTTATTTTTTATTTTTTTCAAAGAGAAATGCTTCAGAAAATTTAATCAAGTTGATGAAGAAGAGAAACTCTTCTTCATTAACTTCACATCATTGCTTTCTTGGAACTTCTTGACAAATTCTTCTCTTGAGAGTGGTTTATGATATAGCTTCAATCTATGACCATTCACAAGAAAAGTGACCTCTTCTTCATCTATAGTTCTGATTTTTACTGCCCCATTATCAAAAATTCGAACAATTTCATATGGCCCAAGCCAATGTGTCTGAAATTTCCCTTGAAAATCCTTGAATTTGGAATCAAACAAGAGAGCCCAGTCACCCTCTTTGAATTTCTTCTCCTTGATGTACTTGTCATGCCATCTAGCCCTTTGCTGTTGGACTAGACTTGTTTTCTGAACTGCATCTTGTCCGATCTCATCCAATTCATTAATTTGCTCCAGTCTATGCTTTTGTGCCTCCGTTAGATCAAGTCCTAGCTGAACTGCCATCTTGAATGTTTGAATTTGGAACTCTATGGGAAACAAAACTTGCTTTCCATAAACAAGCTCATAAGGAGTATGGCTTGTTGTGTTTCTCCATGTAGTTCTATAGGCCCACAAGGCTTTAGGAAGCCTATCTACCCAATCTCTTCTATGTAAATGAACAGTCTTTGTTAGGATTCCTTCAATGACCTTATTAGTAGATTCCACTTGACCATTTGCTTGTGGATGATAAGGAGTAGTTTTTCAATGTTCTATGTCTGATTTTGTACTTCTCCATCAATTGCTCCACTAGCCTTGATGTAAATTGAGCTCCTTGATCTGTAACAATTTCCCTTGGGACACCAAAACGAGTAAAAATATCCTCAAAAAGAAAAGTAACTACGGATGATTCATTAGCAACAAGTAATGGTTTAGCTTCTACCCACTTAGTAACATAATCAGTGCAAACTAATATGTATTTCTTTTGTCTTGATGGAGGACTAATAGGTCCTACAAAATCCAAAGCCCATTTTCAAAAGGTTCAATGTGTACCTGAGGTTGTAATGGCATCTCACCTGAAGGAGAAGGTTTCCCTACCCTTTGGCAACTATCACACCTTTTGACATACTCCTTTGCATCTTTAAACAAAGATGGCCAATAATATCCTAAATTAAGGATCTTATAGGCTGTCCTCTTATCTGCAAAGTGTCCGCCACAAGGTTCATCATGACATGCCTTGAGAATTTCAGGCATCTCATCTTCACGAACACACCTTCTTATGATCAAATCTGAACCTGTCTTGTACAACTCATTAGCGACCCATGAATATCTTGCACTATCATTAATGATTTTTCTTTTATCCCTTGCATTCATAATTGAAGAAAATTTTCCTGAAACTAAATAATTGGCAATATCAGCAAACCATGGAGTTTGAGTAGAGATTGCAAAAAGATATTCATCACGAAATTGATCTTCAACCGGAGTGTCATCTTTGATATTTTGGATTCTAGATAGGAAATCAGCCACTGTGTTTTGTTTTCCAGGCCTATCTAGAATAGTAATGTTGAATTCTTGCAATAGTAACAACCATATTATAACTCTGCCATTAGTGATTGATTTGTTCATTAAGTATCTAATGGCAGAATGATCAGTGTGAACAAAAGTTTCATAGCCTGTTATATAGTGTCTAAATTTGTTTATGGCATGAACAACAGCTAAAAACTCTTTTTCAGTTACAGTATAGTTTAACTCTGCAGGGGTCAAATTTTTACTGGTATAATAGATGGCATAGGGAATCAAATCTTTCTGTCCCAATACTGCTCCTAAAGCTGTATCGGAAGCATCTGTCGAGATATGAAAAGGTAACTTCCAATTAGGTCCCCTTAATATAGGTGCTTCAGAAATTTTGGTTTTCAGGGTTTCAAAAGCTAACTGGCAATCGGAAGTCCACTTAAATTCACAATCTTTGGTAAGTAATTTGAAGAGAGGAGATGCTATTTTGGTGAAGTTTTCTATAAATCTCCGATAATACCCTGTAAATCCTAGAAAACTTCTAACATCTCTTTGACAACTTGGAATGGATAGGTTAGAAATGACTTCAACTTTTGCCTCATCGACTCTAATTCCATCCCCTGAAATGTGGTGCCCTAAAACAATACCTTCAGTAAACATCATAAAACATTTTTCATGACTAAGTGAAAGGTTTTCTTCTTGACATCTTTTTAAGACTTTTTCCAAGTTTTCTAAAGCCTCTTCAAATGTGTCCCCATAAACTGTGAAATCATCCATGTACACCTCTACACAGTCATGTATTAGATCCGAAAAAATTCCTAATACTGCCCTTTGGAATGTTGCAAGTGCATTGCATAATCCAAATGGAAATACTCGGTAGGCATAGGTACCCCAAGGATAGGTGAATGTGGTTTTGTCTTGGTCTTCAAGTGCTACTTGGATTTGATTGTAACCACTAAACCCATCTAGGAATGAAAAGTACTTTTTTCCAGCTAATGTATCTAATACTTGATCTATGAAAGGTAAAGGAAAATGGTCTTTAAGAGTAACTTTATTCAGTTCTCGGTAGTCAACACACACCCTCCATTTTCCATTTTTCTTTGGCACAATTACCAAAGGAGAAACCCACTGACTATCTGAAATAGGATAGATGAAATTAACATTTAACAATTTTTGCAATTCCTCTTTAACAATTTTCCTAAGATTTGGATTCATCCGTCTTTGAGGCTGTCTGATTGGTTTGCAATTTGCCTCTATATAGATGTGATGAGTACAAGTCTTGGGACTTATCCCTTTCATGTCGGTGTATTCCCATGCATATGCAGAAGAATGTCTCTGTAATACTTTGACTAGCTCTTCTTGTTGAGATTTTTCCAGGTTTTTGTTTATGTTCAAGGTTTTGCCTGGAAAAATTTCACTTGTAGAACTGCCAAATTTGTCCATAGAATGAAGAGACATCTGTCTAGATGACAAGAAATCAATATTGGATCTCTCTTGAAATGATTCTTGTTTGTGCTCTGGAGAAGATTCAAGATTTTCTAGAGTATTCAGAATTTGATTATCTTCACTAATTTCTGAAATTGTGAAGAGTGGTTGTAAATATTCTTCATCCTCTATCCATTGAGTGTCATCTAGATATGTAATTGTCCTAGCTGGAGGATATAAAGTGAATTTCTTTGTTGAACTTCCATCAGAAATATACATATCACCGGACCTACAACTAATAAAAGCATCAGCTGTGGCCAACCAAGGTCTTCCTAATATAACAGGATGGCCTCCTAGATTATTCTTGGGAGTTAGGATCATAAAATCCACAGGGTATTCCCAAGAATCTAGGGACACTGGAATGTCTTCTATTACCCCATCTGGTCTGATCACAGATCTATCTGCTAATTTTAATAGTGTGGGTGTAAAGAGAAGATTAGGAAGTTTCAGTTTGTCCATGATTTGTCTATTCATGATATTTATTGCTGCTCCTAAGTCAATGAGTGTGTTTTGAATTTCAATTCCATTGATGTGAATTTTGACAACTGGATTTCCTGGGTCAAGGTACTTTGGAATAGTAGTCTTACCCATCATAATATCTGCTATTTGTCCTACCATTTGAATTTTCTTGGTTTCTCTTATTCTTTTCTTTGTTGTCTTCATACTCAACTCCTTTATTGTTTTGGCTAAAATTGGGATTTCCTTGATGGCTTGCAATAATGGAATTTTAATGCAAACATTTCTCGATTCATCCAAGAAATCATAATTAGGCACCATTATTTGTTTTTCTACACCTTTGTCAATTTGTAATCTTTCCGGAAAGGGAGGTATAGAAGTAGATGTGGATGGTTGCTCTAATACTGGAGTTGGGCTTATTGGATCTTTTGTTTCAGTTTTTCAATGTTTTGGCCTTGAAAGGATGTTTCTTCCTCAAGACTTTTATTAACCCGTAGGGAGTCTTCCTCAGAATTATATTGTTCTTGTATGATCACAGAAGGTTTCCTCTTCTCAAGTATCCTTCCAGACCTAAGTTGAACATCACTAAGGTCTAGAGGAGTAATTAAGTAAGTTGGAAATTGTTGTCCTTCTATCATATATGTATTCTGAGGATTCTTATTATTGGGGTTTGGTATGGGCTGAGCTGGTAATTGATTTGATTTTTGAGGGAATGGTAATGGAAGTAGTTGATTTTGATGAGGTTGGTTCTGATGATGTTGTTGAGAATTTTGTTGAAAATTTTGTTGAAGATTTTGAGGAAAATTTTGTTGAGGATTTTGAGGATAAAATTGTGGATATGGTGGATAGGATGGTGGATACTGATAGTATGGAGAGTATCTTCCATAGGGACTTTGTGTTCCTTGTGCCCAAGATTGAGATTGATTTTGAAATTGGGGCCAAGGTTGCTGCCAAGAATTTCAAGGTGGAGGTTGATTATACATTTGATCATGGAATCCTTGTGTCTGAGGTCCCTGCCAAGGTCTTCTAGATACAAAGTTAAGAGATTATGTGGAGTCTGTAGGAGTTTCTTCTTGAAAAACAGCCTTGAGACCAGGAAGAGAAGGACAATTCTTGGTCTCATGTTTCTCAGAACAAATAACACAGGTTTCTACAACTTTTACATATAAAGGACACTCTCTCAAGGCATGTTTCTTTCTACATTTGGGACAAAAGATTGCCAAGGCATCAGATTAAGCCTTTTGCTTGTTTTGTATCTTGAGGGTGTCTATTTGTTCACTAAGACTCCCTAAGATGTCAGATTTAAAATCATCAAGCATATGTCCTATTTCTGATCTACTTACTGTCCCAGAAGCAGATTTACTTGCCCTTGCAAGAGCAGGATCTCTTGGACCTTTAGCAGTTTTAGATTTCCCTCTGGAAAGGTTGATACATAACTCAGATATTTCAGGTAATGTGAGTTGTGATATATCCCCTTTTCCCATCATGTTAAGGATATCCAACCATTCATCCCTAATGGTTTTCAACAAAAGAGCTTTTAAAGTGTCTTGATCTGGGTTTTCCATTTGTGCCCTTTTTATGTTGTATTTAAATATTTCCAACAAATCTTCTAAGTTTTCATCTTCTTTTTGTAACATCTTGAACACTTCTTCCTTATGATTAACCGGCATACAATAATCCAAGTATCTCTCTAGAAATGCTTGTTTCATGTCTTCCCATGTCCTAATGGAACTATTGTTTAAGCTCATAAACCACTTCAATGCTGCTCCTTTCAGAGTTGAAGGAAATAATTTCAATTTTTGAGCATCTTGAAGATAGTCATAAGTCCTACACAACACTTCAAATTCGAATAAGAAAGTTTTAGGATCCTCAGTTTTAAGTCCATAGAAGTTCGGAAGGACAGAAGGTGAAATGTTTTTCATGGTTGTATTGGTTTCTTCATCAAGTATAGGGAACCCAAAAGAGCTTCCTATTCTACCTCTTCCTCCTTCTGCACCTCTACCTCCTCTTCCTCCTTCTCCTCTACCTCTACCTCTACCTCCTCCAAATAATGTGTGTTCTCCATTAACAACTCCTCCTCCTCCTTCTTCTGCCATGGTTGACTCTCCTGTGGAAGTAAAAAGGTTTGTATCCTCAACAAAGGTTTTTGGATCCTCTTCTATGGCAGGTTCAGTAGATGAAGTGGAAGGTTTCTCTAATGGAATAGGTGACCTTAGATCTTCTAGAAGTCCAGGATCAGTGAAGGATGGAAGATGGGTTTGAGTTGAAGGTGTACTAGTTCTGGATCTAGATGAAACAAGTGGTGTTCTAGATGTCAAACTTCTGCCTCTGCTGCTTATAAATCTTCCCCTTGAATGTCTCTCCCTACGCATAAAATTTTTTTTGGATGTTAAGAAACAAAGATTACCTAGTTTTCACTTCCCCGGCAACGGCGCCAAAATGTTGTGTCTCAATCTAGTCTCCTAAACTGAGTTCATTTAATTGTCAACCAGGATTTGTAAACTGCCGAAGTGAAATGTACCATATGTACCTAGGTGCTTGTTTCCTAGTGCGTTGTGTGTAGTGTTTTGTGATGTTTTGGTCTTTTATGTTGATTTATGATGTTTTTGGTCTTTTGAAGTTTTATGTTTACAATGAAAATGCCTAGAAAACTAATGAAAAGAAATTGGTGGTCAAGAACACAGTTGAGCCTAATGTATGGAATGGAAAATGTAATCAAAAACACTGAAACAACATCTAAACTATGACTAAATAGCAACAAGAGCTTAATGATGACAAATGACACAAACTAGACTTTGAGAAATGATCACTAAATATGCAAGTTTTCTAACTAGATAGTTAGACACTAATCATGATGCAACATTCTATTCTAAGCTCATCTATTCCGTGACTAATTCCTAGTTCTATTCTGCAATTTCAATTGAATGTCACAGATCCTATACTCAAAGAGTTATTGGTTTCTTTTCAAGGTAGTTCTGTTGAGGAAGAGCTCTGTTTATGGTGAGGAATTTGCAGAGATATTTCAGTCCTTGTAATGATGTTATATTCTGTTCCTAAGGTTATGGATCACTGGTGGTTTTCAGAACAAAAAGATATTTGTAAATAATGAGGGCTGTCTTATGAGTCCTATCAACTAAAGTGATTTACTGTGCAAAGGATGACAATGTGACTATGAGATGTAAGTGCAATGAATTGATTTAAACATGAGCTTAAGATGCTTCTAAACTAGAACAATGTTAAACCATAAGCCATCATCAAACTTTGAAACGAAATAGCTGGACATGAATTAAATGCAAAATGAAACTCCGGAGCGTTCTAATTAACATGCATTATTCTATGAGGTTACACAATCTGTTTGTTCATCATTAGTGATATTTTGGAAAATTTCCTTCTTGTGGAAGAGGTAGAACAATTCTGACTGTGGACTTGTATGCAGTTGAAAGCAAATGAACTGAAAGCAATTAAAAAACTAAATTATCACATCACGGTCATATCTTGAACTTCTTAAGGATGTCTTGGAAGAATTTCTTCTTGTGGAAGAGTGATTAGGACAAGTGCAACTGTGATAGTGAAGACTAAAAACTACAACTAATTCCTATGATACTATATCTATTCATCATTCATTGTTATGATCTGTTGGAAGAATGTCTTCTTGTGAAAGAACTGGAATGAATATAACTACAGTATCTAGTTAAAAACAAATACAACTCCTATCCTACAGTACCATAGTCATTAAACATTCATCATTTTAATTTATTGGAAAAATGTCTTCTTGTGGAAGAACTAGAACGAATATGACTACAGTAGCTAGTTAAAAACAAATACAAATTTAACTCCTATCCTACAATACCATAGTCATTTAAACATTCATCATTTTAGTCTGTTGGAAGAGTGTCTTCTTATGGAAGAACTAGAATGAGTACGACTACAGTATATAAAACAAAACAACTACTAATTCAATATGCAGAACGTAAAGACAGCTAGGAAAAACTTATCTAGTTTACGCAAAAGAAATCCGTTCAAGGGGCCGGGGCCCTCTACCACTTGACGGCATTCAACTCCAAATTAAATCACGCCTTCAAGATAATTTTGTCTGCTCCATTAACGATGCAATAGTTTGAACATAATGCTCGGTGTCTTCAAAGACGTAACACAGAGTTTTCACAAAATCTAGCAGCAAATCTAACACAAAATTTCTAACTAAGCTCTCGGCCTACTCAAGAGTTTATAAAGTAAATGCAAATAACAATAATTACAATAATTTAGGAATGATGTCTTTCCTTATCCAAATCATCTTAGGAGTCTTTGAGGTGGCTGCGTGAAGGAGAAAAGACACCTGGACTGTGACAGTCCTAGTAGGAGTCTTCCTTCACAAATGTGTTCACACGTGCATAACCGTACCCAGAATTCATTTCTTCTTCCATGACGAGCAACACACCATGTAGGCACGACGTGGATCATGCCCATATGCGTTTTTCCTCCAGAGGCCACCTGGAACATACTCAAACATAAAGGTAGCTGCAGAATCGCCGGTTAGCTACGGAATCCCTGCATTCTGCAGCTAGTTCCGGTCAAAATGCTTAACAATGGAAACAATCACAAAATTCAACAAGTCAGTCATGTAAACCATTCTAGAAGTAATTTTAACTATTTTTATTGATCAATTGGGTTTAAAATTGAAATGGACAAGGGAAAAATGAGGTAAAATGAGGTGAAGGAAAGCACAAATTTGAGGCTCAACAACAAGTACATCAAAGAGAAGAAATTCAAAGAGGGTGACTGGGCTCTCTTGTTTGATTCAAAATTCAAGGATTTTCAAGGTAAATTTCAGACACATTGGCTTGGGCCATATGAAGTTGTTGAAATTTTTGATAATGGGGCAGTAAAAATCAGAACTATAGATGAAGAAGAGGTCAAGAGGTCACTTTTCTTGTGAATGGTCATAGATTGAAGCTGTATCACAAACCACTCTCAAGAGAAGAATTTGTCAAGAAGTTCCAAGAAAGCAGTGATGTGAAGTTAATGAAGAAGAATTCTTCTTCTTCATCAACTTAATTAAAATTTTCTGAAGCATTTCTCTTTGAAAAAAAAAAAAGGTATAAACATGAAAACCAATCATTGATTGGCATGTTTATACAGAAACGATAGGGTGAAAATCATAGTCTCTCTGACACTCTAACTTTTCCATTTTGTTTTCACAAGCAGCTGTACCAAAATCATAAGTTCAGATCCATAGTGCTTATGATCCATCTCATTTCATTTCACTCCATTCACTTATCCATCCATACTCCATTAAATTCATTCACTCATATTCTAATTCATTCCATGTTTCATTCATCTCATTCCATACTCCATCCATCTCATTTTCATGTCAAAATTTGAAGATTGATGTCTTGCTGTAAATGAATAAAACATTTCATGGATTGCAGGGCAGTTCTTATGTTCTTTCACTCCATTTCATAAACTGAATCCATTTCATTTCATCATCCACTTCATACATATCATAACACATCATCCATCTTCATTCATACCATGTAACATTTCACTTATATCCCCAAACCACTCCATTCCATGATCAAAATGCTCTACAGGAACATTCTGCAGCTTAACAGACATTCTGCAGCTGATCAACCTTTCCACAGCTAGCTAGACATTCCGCAGCTACAAATCCTAAAGGCATCAACCAACAGACATTAGAATTGCAACTAAATGATCCAGTGTATCCATGAATCAAAAGCATCAAGAAGGATTATGAAGACTCTTCCAAAGGTGAACAAAGAAGACAAGGACTACAAAAATCAAATGAAAAGCAGAGGTAACAAGTTTAGATTATAATGGCATTGCATAAAGTTTAGCATAGTTTTAGTTATGAATTGTTCGAAAAGGTTGTTTTAATTATTTTTATTGATCAAGACCAATAAACCCTCCACAGACTTTGGATTAAAATCTCTCATTTCAAATTCCATATCCGACATCATTTAAGCGGTTAAAATGGTCGAGGTGTTTGAATTCTTCACGTCACTTAACCAAATCATTCAATGATGATTCTCTTTTCCGTTGTAAAAATCTTCGCCGTCTTTTCAATCATTAATTCGTTCCCTCCACCTCACTCCATTACCCCATTCCGTGACTACTTCCATCACTCCATTCTGTAGCCAGCACTTCATTCCGCAAACAGAGATATCCTTACCACTGAGAGCAGAGCAAAAGGGTAAACGCAGAGGTATAGCAGCGTGAGAATTTGAAGCCATTTGATTCCGTGGGCAGACAAAGTATCACTGTGGGCAGAGATTGAGCGTTATCACTATAAACACAGAGGTATAGCAGAGAATAATTTGAAGTCATTTGTCACAGTTGAAGAATTTGAAGCCATTTGTTACCAAGAGACAGAGATATAGCAGTATGGGAATTTGAAGCTATTTGCCACCGAGAGATAGAGGTATAGTAGTGTGGGAAATTTGAAGCCATTTTTCACTGTCAAACATAGGCATATCAGTCCAAAGTTCAATTGTCAATAGGGGCATATCAGTCCGAAGTTTTGAAGCTGTTTTCATTTTCAACCAAAGGTATATCAGCTCGAAGTTTGAAGCTGTTGTCACTGTCAATCAGAGGTATATCATTCCGAAGTTTGAAGCCATTTTCATTAAGAACTTGAAGCCATTTCAATTTGAAGGTGAAAGTTATTGTTTCTGTGGGTAGAAGAGTATTAATCTGAACATTAAAGAAGCAATTATGGGTTTCATTGTAAGAACTGAACCAGTGGGTTCAAAATACTTAGAAGGCTACCCTCAATGCAAAGAAATGTTGCAACAGATAGGATGGCTTCAATTTTTGGAGAAATTTAATGGCTTCCACAAAGAAGTCACTAAAACATTTGCAAGATCATTTCAAGGAGCTGAAGTTGAAGTGGGAGATGTCAAATTCACTGTCACTGAAGTTTTCATTGCAGAAGCTACAGGGTTGCTTAGAAATGGAGAGAGATGGTTCAAAAATAGAGAATTCCATCATGAATCCTGGAAACAAATTCTAAAATCACCAGGTATGGATGTCACTGTGTTTAAGAAAGGAATTCCAAGTTCTGCATTGAAAAATAAATGGAGAAACATACTACTTCTTCTGCAAAAAATTATTACATGTGAGGGTAGATATGGCACATTTTATGTCTACCACATTAGACTGATAATGCATTTTCTGGGGGAAGACTTAAACCTACCCTATTTCTTGCTTCAAAGCTTGAAAAAGATGGCTTCTTGTGTTCAAAGAAGGGTTCAATTTTTAGAGACAACTTTATATCATCATGGTTTGGTTAAAATTTTGATTGAACATCATTTAACCAAAACAAATGATACATGGGACAATTTCTTGATAAGAAATCATTTTGAAGAGCCAAAAGAACCCTCATCGGAACCACAGCCTACAAGGAGAAGTAGAAAATGGAGAGCTTCAAAAGTTGAAATTGACAAAACAGTCCAAGAAAGTAGTGAGGAAATCATCTCAGAGAAGTTGACTCAAATCAAGAGACAACTTAAGAAAGAAAAAGTAATCAGGAAATCTGCCATGAAGAAAGGAGAGGGATCTTCTTAGCCTAGAAGAAGCCACAGACTAAAGGGGAAACTAAGGAAAACTCAAATCAAACAAACAGGGGTGATTAATATAGAAGATGAGGAAACATCCATTGAAGAAGATGTTGAAGATGATTTTAATGAAGGAACCCCTGAAATTGACCCTGCTCAACAAGAAATTTATGACTATGTGGAAACTTTGGAAAGGAGAGCTTCAGAAAGCAAGGAGAGAACCCCTAGTCCTCCACTATCTGAAATAGATGTATTAAGAAGGGATAGGTATGAGTTGGAAATACTTAATAGACACATCAAAAATGAGAATGAAATTCTCAAGGATCAAGTCAAGCTCAAAACTGATATGAACTCAACATTATCCCTACATATAGACAAAGTGGAAAGGACCAATGACAAGTTGAAGAAGAGGAACAAAAAGTTAATCAGGGCACTTACCAACCTAAGGTTCAAACTTGTTATCAGAAAACCCAGAAGACCTTTAGCTTCCAGACAAAGGAGAAGGACAGGATTAGATGTTCTTGCAAAAGCCTCTGAGTTCATAGGATAATTTGCATGAGGACATGCAAAGAGACAGCAGTGGGGGTATGTTGAGCCTCAAAATTGTGCTTTCTTTCATTCCACTTTACCTCATTTTCCTTTGTCCATTGCTATTCCAGACCCAATTGATCAATGAATTTAGTTAAAATTACGTCTAGAATGATTTACATGACTGACTTGCTAAGTTTTGTGATTTTTGCCATTGTAAAGCATTTTGACCGGAATTAGCTGCAGAATGCAGACATTCCGTAGCTAACCGGCGATTCTGCAGCTGTCTTCACGTTTGAGTATGTTCTAGGTGGCCTCTCAAGAAAAACCGCATATGGGCATATTCCACGTCATGTCTACATGGTTCGTTGCTCACCATGAAGGAAGAAACGAATTCTGGGTATGGTTTTGGAACGTGGGAACACATTTAGGAAGGCAAACTTCTATTAGGATTGTCTCAGTCCAGATGTCTTTTTCCCTTTTACGCAGCCACTTCAAGAGTCCTAATGTGATTCCGATAAGGAAAGACAGTGTTCCTGAAATTTTTGCAAGTCTTGTTATTTACATTTGTTATATAAACACTTGGGAAACCGAGAGCTAGGCTAGATTTTGTTCTAGATTTTGCTTAGATTCCATGCTACATTTCTGAAGACGCAGACTGCTCTGTTCAAGTTATTTTCACTTTTAATGAAGCATAAAATGTTGTTTTGAAAGCGTTGATTTGATTTGGAGTTAGATTCCGTCAGGTGGTAGAGGGTCCCTGCCTCTTGCACGGATTTATTTGCGTAATTTAGATAAGTATTCTAGCTGCCTTTACGTTTTTGAATTTGAATTAGTAGTTGTTTTCATTAGCTACTGTGGTTATACTCATTCTAAAAACTCTTCCAAAAGAAGAAGCTCTTCCAAAAGATTATAATGATGAATGGGGAATGGCTATAGTATTGTAGGATTTAATTGTAGTCTCTTTTATTCACCTTCACAGTTATACTTATGCTCAATACTCTTCCACAAGAAGAAACTCTTCCAAGAAATCTTTATACTGTCTTAAGCATGATTGTGATCTTGAACGTTTTAGTTGTGTGTTTTCACTAAGTACCATAGCTGTTCTTGCTCTTAAACGCTTGTCCAATATATCATAATTATGAGTGGGAGATAGCCATGATATCTTAGTTTTTAATTGCTTTCAGTCTTTATGTTTACATTTTCACTCAATTACACAGTCAGGATTGTTCTAAAAACTCTTCCATAAGAAGGAACTCTTCCAAAATACCAATCATGATGGACAAACAGACTGTATAATTCCATAGAATAATGCATGATAGCTTAGTTAGGATGCTCCAGAGTTTAATTGCACTTAACTCATGTTCAGTTGTTTTGCTTTAAGTTTGATAATGACTTGTAGTTCAGCATTGTTTTAGATTAGTGACATTTTAAGTTCAGTTTTAGTTCAACTCATTGCATTTGCATTTCACATTCAGACTGTCATTCACTGCACATTAGATTACTTCAGTTGTTAAACTTAACAAAACAGCCTTCATTATTCACAAACCTCTTCTTGTTCTAAAATCTATAATTGCTTCATAACCACATGAACAGAAGACAATATCATTTTAAGGCCTGAAGCATCTCTGCAATTTCCTTATCATTTCATAAACAGAGCCCTCCCTCAAAAGACTACTTTGAAAAGAAATCAATAACTCTTGAGTAAGGTTTTGTGACATTCAATTAAATTGCAGAATAGAGTTAAGAACTAGTCCTAGAATAGAAGATCTTATGATGGTATAAATGTTTTATTCCAAATTTTCTTCAACAAATCTCTAATCAAGGATAAAATGTTGCATCATTATAAGTTAGTTGTTTAAATTGTTCAGTTAGGAGGATTTGCATGTTTAGTTGATCATTTCTCAAGTTGAGTTTATGTTTTTAATCATTTTCTTAGAAGTCATTATCAAGCTCTGTTTTTTCTTAGTCATAGTTTAGATTTGATTCTGCTTTAGTGTTTGCAATTGCATCTGTCATTTATCATCAACCAATTAGGCTTCACTCCGTTTTTAATCACCAGCTCCTTTCCATTAGCTTTCTAGTCATCTTTCTTGTGAACATAAAACCACCAAAAGACCAAAAACATCACAAAACACTACACACAACGCATTAAGAAACAAACACCTAGGTACATACAGTACACTTCACTTCAGTAGTTTACCAACCCTGGTTGACAATTAAATGAGCTCAATTTAGGAGACTAGATTGAGACCAAACAGATGCCAATGAGGATTGCGCAGTGCAAGCTTGGTGGATCCGAGTTCATTCAGAGCCATTCTTCAGTAGGGATTGTGCAGTAGAGGCAGGCTAGTAGGTGGCAAAGATCGGTGCATGGATTTGCAAGATTGGTCCTGATTAGTGTGTAGCGATTGTATTGTACTGAGAGCTTGACATGATCAGCTTTGTATGAGTATTGTTACATGATCTCTATGACATATATTATATACATATAGTTGGGGTTTTCAGCTTCAGGCTTTCTTGTTAAACACCTGTGTTAATATGTGTGAATTTTTATTGTTTCATGTGTGCATTGCAATCTTGATTTAATTTCTGCAGATGATCAATGGTGGAATAGATTCTGTATTTTGCATGAAGCTAAAATAGTGTGAGATCAGGAGAATATTGGACATATAACACATAAATTATATAATTTCTACATGGTATTGGAGCAGTTGATCATTGGAGCAGATTGCAATTATTGAAGCAGTTGAGTTTTGTGCTGGTGGAATTCGAATTTGCTGCAGTGTTTTCTTGGTGTCGAATTTGAGCATTCATTGAAATGTATTTCAACGGATTGTGATTGGAGTATGCCCTTGATGGAAGCTCGAATTATATTGCATGGAAGGACAGGATGGAGGTGGTGCTAGATGATAATGGGCTGAAGGATTTCATCGATAGTGATGTTCCTAAGTCGGGTTCTAGCGATGCAGCCGCACTTGACGCATGGAAAAAGAAGGTAGCAAAGTGTCGAAGGATTCTGTTGGAAGGTGTGAAGGACCACATTGTGTCCAGCCTTCAAAGTAAAGCTACTCCATTCTTAATGTGGAAGGCTTTGACAGACTTGTTCCAAAGCAGAAGTGACCAGAGGAAGTTGGCACTTAAAGACAAGCTCAAAAAAATAAAAATGGAGAAGAATGACACTATTCCGGTATACTTGACAAAGTTTTTCCACTGCAGGGATGAGCTTGGGAGTGTAGGAGTCAGTGTGGACAAAGAATACTTGGTGAGCTTGGCTCTCCTTAGGCTTCCGAAGAGTTGGCATAGCTATGAAGACTCTGTCAATGGACGGGAGAAACTACAAGGATGGGAGCGACTTTGGTCGGATCTTGTGCCGGAGGAGATAAGGCGGAGTACTAGGGATGGCTCTTCATCAAAGAATGATGATGAAGAGGATTGTGCTTTGGCTACCAAAGCAAGGAAAGGGAAGGGGAAGAAAAATCCTTCTCAATCCGGTGCGGATGGCAAAGAGCGTGACATGTCCAAAGTGAAGTGTTTTCACTGTCACGAACATGGGCATTTTGCCACAAATTGTCCACAGAAGAAGAAGAACAAGCAGGTTGTTGGAGCTGCAGCTAGTGAGGCTCTTGCCTCGCAATTTGAGCTTGACTTCTCATTGATCGCATGCATGGTGTCTAGTGCATTAGGATCGGGGTGGTACTTTGATAGTGGTGCTTCCTTTCACATTACGGGAGATGTGAACCTTTTTAGTGACTTGGTGGAGAAAGATCTCCAGTTGCATGTTGAGTTGGGCAACAATGGATGATAAAATGTGACCGACATTAGTACCATTACCTTTCAGAGGGAGTCAGGTAAACTCATTATTTTACAAGATGTAATGCATGTTCTAGGTTTAAAAAAGAATTTAATCTCAGTCGCAATGTTAGAGGATAAAGGGTATAATGTTGTCTTTAGTGAAGGAAAAGTTTTCCTTTGGTACAAAGAACAGGACAAGTCAAGAAGGTTGGGATTTGAGCTAATAATCTCTACAGACTTGAAGTAGATGGGATTTCTATGGAGCTTCCTACTATTGGGAAGTGAAAGAAATCCATGCAATTGATGCTTGAGAGGGAGCTGGATTTGCATGCAGGTAAGAGTGAACCTCAGGATGTGGAGCAGCCACAAGATGAGGATCATGGAGTGGGAGCAACCACTCATGCAGAGAAATTTCATGCCAGATGGGCAGAGGGAGTGCATGTAGCTATACCACCAGGTGAGAGGTGGGGCGACATGCATGAGTAATCCCAAGAGGATATTTCTGGGCAAGATTCATTGAGGTGGTGTGGATCTCATGAATTGAACCTGGCTACGAGGAGCCCACAAAGAAGCAGTAGCATGATCAGTTGGATTGATGCGGGCAGATCAAAGTGATAGTGTCGGATACTAGAGCACGGTTCAAAGTTCACAGCAAGTGCAGAGTGCATGGGTGCAGAGTTCAACAACGCAGTGGTTCCTGAAGACATGTGCAATTGGTACTAGCAGAAGTCGAAGACTTTGATGATAGATACATTAGACTGATTGATTTTTTTGGAACCTTTCAGTTTCGGAAGAGTTTTAGAGCAGATGCATGGAGTTGCAGGGCGCTTGCAAAGGTTGTAGGGCGAATGCATGGAGTTGCATGTCGCATGCAAAGACAGTACTTTCTTGTTGAGAGGGAGTGTTGAATATTGCAACAAGAAACATTGAAGGAGGCATCCTGAAACATCATCCTTGATCCTAGTTGGAAAATAATCACCTAAACTAGGTGGGGCCCACACAGGTGATTTTTGGCACAAAGTCTATTTTTAGACTATGTCTACTTTTAGACATGTCGATCATATTCTATGAGTTGCAGGATGATATTTGTGGATGGTTGGTAAATTTGGAAAAATAGATGGACTTCTATTTTTAGACATATTGGGCGGAATCTATTTTTAGATTGCCAGTCTAAAAATAGATATGTCGAATATTATTAGCTCTTAATAATATTTGGACTCTAAACATTATCTTATTCTCTTGGAGCACTTCAGTTAAGTGCACAGATGTGGCACAGCAGCTGATGAAAGGAATTATGCTATTCCTGAGGGTTTATTGGAGCTAATGCATGGAGGACTTCAGTTAGAACTCATGTGATAGAGTTTGGTAGAGTTGTAGAAGTAGTTGGTGGAGTTGTATTCAGTTTAACTCAGTTAGACTCAGTTGAGCTAGTTTTATCTAGTCTAACTGATTGATACACTAGTGAGAGTGGTGTGAATTAATTAGCTAATTAATTCACTAAATAATAACTCAATAATCAACTGAAGAATACATCAGTTAACTACAGTGCATGGTATTTTCAGTGGAGACCAGCAGAGAGATAGGTGAAAGAGCAAGTGTGACTATCAGTTGTGACTATAGTGTTGCATTGTTTGCACCACACATTCATTGGAGATGCCAATGAGGATTGCGCAATGCAAGCTTGGTGGATCTGAGTTCATTCAGAGCCATTCTTCAGCAGGGATTGCGCAGCAGAGGCAGGTTAGCAGGTGGCAAAGATCGGTGCATGGATTTGCAAGATCGGTCCTGATTAGTGTGTAGCGATTGTATTGTACTAAGAGCTTGACATGATCAACTTTGTATGAGGATTGTTACATGATCTCTATGACATATATTATATACAGATATTTGGGGTTTTTAGCTTCAGGATTTCCCGTTAAACACCTGTGTTAATATGTGTGAATTTTTATTGTTTCATGTGTGCATTGCAATCTTGATTTAATTTACGAAGATGATCAATGGTGGAATAGATTATGTATTTTGTATGAAGCTAAAATAGTGTGAGATCAGGAGAATATTGGGCATATAACACATAAGTTATATAATTTCTACAAGAAGCAGAGGGGTAAGCGTGAGGGAAGGGGGGAGAGAGGTCAAGAAGGGAGAAGATGTGGCAATCCTCCCTCGTCGAGGGGGGGGGGGCGGAGGAGGGATTAGGGAGCTTGGAAATGGAGGCAGATTCTCTCAAAGTCTGCTTGATGGAGTGGAGGACCTGTTCTTCTATTTTTTCCAAGTTCTTGAAAATGTGTGAGTTCCTTTCTTTCCAAAGGGCCCAACAAATGATGCCAAGAAGAAGGTTACAGGCCAAGTTGATGAGGGGTTGGGAGGAGAAGGAGGTTATCCAGAGGTTGAGGGAGATGAGGACGAAGGAGGGCTCACGATCGGAGGCTTTGAAGACAAGAAATAACCAGTTCCAGATGTTGGAGGCGAATTGGCATTCATTTAGCAAATGGTTGGAAGTTTCAGAGTTGGTTTTGCAGAGGGTGCATACAGATGGACCGATGAAACCTTTTCTTTAGAGATTGTCCCAGGTCAAAAAAAAATAATGCATGACAAGCCAAAGAAAGAGAGTAATTTTTGGCCAATGGTTATGATTCCAGAGCCTGCTCCATTTACTATCCACGGGGATGGGATTGGGGTCAGATATGTGACCATAGGCATCTTTAATTTTGAAGCGTCCTACTGCATTTAGACCCCATCTAAGCCTGTCCAGCTCCACGTCCTTTTGAATCCATATTTTTTGAAGCTCTTCAGCGAGGATGGCACAAAGATGAGGGTGATTGTGCTGAACCAACACAGAGGGTTCAAGCCACACCCTCTAGTCGATGTTTTCCTCGATGTTCCAAAAGTCTTTGACAAAATTTTTGTTGAGTCTATCCATATGGATTTTGATGGGAAGGAAAATTTATGTATTGAGCCTGGGGTGTTGCTCCCAGGCATCATCCCAGAACAAAGAATTCTTTTCGTTGCGCACTTCCTAGAAACAGTGATTCTGTATGAGAGCTCTGTTTTCCCATTCTTGGTTCCAGATCGGGGATCCTTTGAGGGTGCCCGAGAGTCTAATAAGCGAGTATGAGTGATGAGAGGGAGCATACTTAGCTTTCCATAGTTGTGCCCAAGAGGTGGTGGGATTGGTGATCCAGTGCCACCATGTTTTGGCCCCCAGGACTTTGCCAAGAAGATCGGCATCTCTGAGGCTGAGACCCCCCTCTTTTTTTGGCTTTCATATTTTGTTCCAGGCAACCATCGCCCATTTACCTTTGCTCTCCTTGCCTTTCTAGAGGAATTCCATTTGGATTGATTTGATTTGGTTAGAGATGGGTTTAAGGGCTGCAATGGCTGAGTATTGGTACTAAGGGATAGCTTGGAGAACTGAGCGAATGAGGACCAGTCTGCCCGAGAGGTTTAGGGATCTAAAGGTTCAATTGGAGATCATTTTTTGCAGCTTAATGATTAGGGATTCCCATATACCTTTGGCCAAGGGTTTATCAGTGAGAGGAGCACCCAAATATTTAGAGGGAAAGGCACTAAGCTGGAGCCCAGAATGCGGGAAATGTTGAACTGAAGAACTTGTGAGGTATTGAGGAAAAAGAGCTTAGATTTGGTGTTGTTTACAGAGCTACCTGATGCAAGAGAAAAATTGTTAAGAATAGTCTGGAAGGCAAGGGCTTCGTTGGTTGTGGGAGTGCCCATGAGTGGCGTGTCATCTACAAATTGTTGATGGGAGGTGGGGGGGGGGGGGGGGGGTGGAGGGATAGAGGTTGAGACCACAGATACAGCCGTTTGTGGAGGCAACTGTAATGGAGCGCCCCAGAACTTCAGCCATGATGACAAAGAGGAAGGGTGAAAGAGGGTCACCTTGTCTGATGCCACGAGAAGGGTTGATGATGGTCGAGGGGGATCCATTGAGGAGGATGGAAAAAAAATCTCTTGTGACTAAGGCCATTATCCATTTGATGCATTCTTTGTTGAAGCTAAAAGCGTTCAGCGTTTTCCTGATGTAGTTCCAATTAATTCTGTCAAAAGATTTGGACATGTCTAATTGGATAAGCATGCCTGGTTTACATTGATCCTTGAGGGAGTGAATGACCTCTTGAGAGAGGATGATGTTATCCAGAATTTTCCTGCCTTCGACGTAGCCTGTTTGACGAGGGGAAATGAGCAAGGGTAGGATAGTTTTGATACGGTTGGCAAGGACTTTGGAAATTATCTTGTAGATTACATTGCAGAGGGAAATTGGCCTGAATTGGTCTGGGGAGTCTGCTTTGTCAGATTTGGGGATGAAGGTGAGGAAGGTGGCATTGCAGGAATTGAGGATGGATTTTTTGATTCGAGATTCTTCAACCAATTCATAGACTTCTTCTTTGATCAGGGGCCAACAGGCCTTGTATAAGTCTATGGTGAAACCGTTCAGTCTAGGAGCTTTGTCATTGGGCATTGATTGGACAACTTCGTCCACTTCAGCCATAGTTATATTTTTTAACAACATCTGGTTATGCTCTCTGGTCAAGATAGTGGGGATGTTTCTTGTTATTTTCCCTATGTCCTCCTCATTGTCATTATTTGATTCCTTGAGGATGGCCATGAAGTGCTGATTGAGCTCCTCTTCAATCTCAATGTGATTGTGTAGGATGAGGCCCTGCTGATTTTTTAGACTGAGAATTCTATTGTGCTTTGTGTGTTGAATCATTGACCTGTGGAAGAAGGCAATGTTCTTTTCTCCTATTTGAGCCAATTGACTCTGGACTTTTTCCTCATAAAGTTTCTTCCTGGAAAACTCGTTCGTCCCAATTATTTTGAAGCCTGATTTCCTCCTGTTTTTTGCTTTGTCATCCCGTGAATGACGATACTCTGTTGGAGGTCTTCATTTTTGTTTCAATTAGCTTTTTTTCAGCTATTATGTCTCCAAAGGTTTTTTTGTTCCAGACTTTGAGTTAAGATTTGATGTGCTTTAGCTTCTGCTGGAAGTTATGCATTTTGTTGCCTTGGGAGGGTAGGGGAGAAGACCACCACCCCCTCATTTTGTCCTTGAATTTGGATGACTGATCCAAAAAGCTTCGAACCTGAAGGGAGTGTTTTTGGGGCTTTCTGAGAGCTTTATCTAGAGAACAATGGGCCAGTGATCCGAGCCTGCCTAAGGGGCTATGATTGCCTCCATTTCCAGGGAGCAGAGGAAGAGGTCCTCTGAGACGAGAAATATGTCAAGTCTAGAGGCGATCTGTCTGTCCCCTCCTCTTCTGTTGTTCCAAGTGAAGGAACCATTTTTGGTAGGGGTGTCAATGAGGCCTAAATCGTCAATCATGGCCTGAAAGGTAGTTGAGTCATTGTCCAATTTCCTTAAGCCTCCTCACTTTTCCTCGAGGTTGAGAATCATGTTGAAGTACCCTACTATGAAACTAAGGGGGTGAGTAAAGGATCTGAGATGCTTCTTAAGGCTATGGAGCCAGGCCACTCGCTCAGAGGCAAAGTGAGGAGCATAGACATTTGTGATGTTGATATTATCTTTGGTTCCAGTGATATGAAGGACAGTGGTAAGGGCATGTTTGGAGGCTAGAGACTCGCATAGGTGGAACCGAGAGTCCTTCTAAAAGGTTTCTAGACCGCCTGCAGTACTAGAGGTATAGATGGCCAGGTGGCTATAGTGATTTCTATAGCAAGATTGCTGGATGGAGTCCATACAGTGTAGATTGATTTTTGTTTCTTGTAGAAGTACAATATCAGACTTGTCAGAGGCTATCTTGGATTTAAGGATCCTTTTCTTACTGGGACTGTTCAGTCCTCTTATATTCCAGGATGTACAAATCATGGTAAAAATTTAGGGGAGAGAGAGATAGCCCTTACCTTTCCTTCATTGACAAGGTGGATTCCAAGCTCTTGAAGGTATTGATTGTTGGTTTTCCTTCCTCTTTTTCTATTTTTCCCTTTGTTGATGTGTTGGCTTGTCTTTAGGTTTGTTGTGATTCCTCTAGATGGGTTTTTGCCTTTGTTTAGGTGCTCTCATTGCTTCTACATAACTTGCTATAATATATAGGCCTCTTTGATTTTCTGTATGTGTTCTATGGGGATTCCTTCTATGCCCTTCATGTTCCATTCTTTTGTGATTTTTTACAAGTCTATTCCCATTAGGACTTGCTCAATCTCTCTTTCCTCTAGGGTTGGAATTTCCTATATGCTTTCCACTTCTGTGTCCTCTTGGGGTGTGTTGCCATCCTATGTGAGAATGAATGTTGCATCCATTTATGTGCTAATTTTTCCCATTGGTGTTTCATGCTCGTATTTTGCATCCGTATCCCTGTTGTGTTGCCCTGTTTCCTCTTGGAACGTGGTTAGGACTTCGAACTTATTTTGCTGGGAGAGCATTGAAGGATCTTTTCTTGTGTTCGTTCTTTTGTTTTGTTTGTGTTTGTTGCCTGCTCTGATGTAGCCTTGGTCATCCTTTTTCCCTGCTTGATCTTATTTTGTTGCGGTTTTGTTTTGTGGTAAGTCTCGAAAATTATGTACGTGCTCATGACATTTTCTGCATCGAAAGGGAATGTGCTCATAGTCTATGCTTTGAGTACATATATCATCCCTGAAATTTAGCCTGATGTTGTGTAACCAGCTCCAAAAATAGAAGAAAAGATATATCAACGCCTTAGAAATAAGCCACTTCGAGGGGGAAACCTCCAATACATTACATAAATGAACAATTCTTGGATGATACAATTTACAAAACCTCCTTTCTATATATAGGAGTCCATGGGGCCATAATGTAATCCTAGTGGCCACAATGTAATCCTAGCCGACCTAACAATAATAATTTAAGGGCACAATAATAACAAAATGTTGAAGGTGGGGTACAATATTTCCCTGGATTTTAAGCCAGACCCTAAAAGTTTCAAACGCTCTGAACTTCGTAGAAAAAAAGTTATAGCGAAAATGCCACGATGACCTGTTTGGAGCAGCGAAAACCTAAAATCCAAAGCTCTAATACCAAATGTTGTGTAACCAAATCCAAAAATAGAAGAAAAGAGATATCAACGCCTTAGAAATAAGCCACTTCTAGGGGGCAACCTCCAATACATTACATAAATGAAAAATTCTTGGATGATCCAGTTTACAAAACCTCCTTTCTATATATAGGAGTCCATGGGGCCATAATGTAATCCTAGTGGGCCACAATGTAATCCTAGCCGACCTAAAAATAATAATTTAAGGGCACAATAATAATAAAATGGGGGTTACACTAACAACAATAAGGGACTATACTAGTAATATAGGGACCTAACACCTGATGGCTTTAGGTAGGGCTCTTGAGACATCTATGTAAGTGAAAATGCGAGCATAGGAGATATAATGACTATTTTTTGTACCTTCTGACATTTTTATGTATTCTCCAAGTTCAGCCCTGATGGTCTTTAGTACAGAGGGTGCCCAGTAATCGGTGGGAAGTGAGTATAACCTTATCCACATTGGAACCCTGGTGAAGTCTTATTTTTCCGGAGTGAAGTTTTCCTTCCAATATCTCATGTATAAGCCAGCTGAGTTGAAAAAGTAGGGGCCTCCTTCAAATATCCTATCTCTATCTTCCAGGAGAGAAAATGCCACCGTGAAGAAGCCTTTGGATCCTAACTAGAGGTCAATATCTCCTTTTGGACTCCATTTGGCATGGATCCATCCTTTCAGGGCTCATTCTGTGGGCCATATGCCCATAAATTTGCAGATAATCGCATGTTCTTGCATGTATTCTCTGTAGACGGCCACATCCAGATCCTGAATGATGATTTCCAGGATTTTTGTTGCCTTAGGATTGCAGGCACTTTGCCTTTTTTCTCCTTCCTTGACATTTTCTTTCATTTATGTCCCTTCGCCTTCAGAGGGAAGGGGGTTTTGATTCACAGAGGCAGTGGTCGTTGCGGCGATGGCGGCTTTTGTTGCGGTCACCGAGGGATCTGTTGCAGCTTGATCCATCTCTTGCAGAGGAGGGATGGGCCGCATCTCTTGGTTTGAGCGAGAAGTGGCTAAGGTGGTGGTGAGGCGCGTAAAAAAAGAGAAATTGGGCTTGTGAGCGAAGCCTGCAACGAGATATCATTAGGATGGAGCCTACGGGCCTCCATCCTGCTCCATTAGGGGAGCCCAAGGTGAGATCATGCAGGTCTGCTACGACAGGGCCGTAGCCAGAGGCTGGAAACACAATGTAGTAGGGTGCGCAGAGCGTCAGCTAGGGTTTCCTCTGACTCCGATTTAGTTGCATTGATTTTAGTGTAGATGTTGTTTTCTAATCCGATTTGATTGTTTGCATTAGATACATTAGATGTGAGGTTGTATATTATTAAAAAAGAATGTTTTTAAATATATATTTAGTAATACGTAGAGGGACACTATTAAGAAAAAAATAGTTGTCAAAAGTTGGGCTACCTAGAATTAAAATGAAACAAATGTGCTAATCAATCCTCATGCAAAGTGAAAATTAATCGTTGACAAAATCGTCTCCCTTCTTCATCACCAACTAATTATTAATAGACTATTACATATATTTAAAATTACTAACAGAGTAATTACATACAACAATGTATTCAAAATATTTATAAGAGGAAAATGTATATTTATAAACATCAAAACAAATAAAAATATTCTTAAAGGAGATGGGATAATTGTTTGGAGAAACAAATAATGTAGAGATTTTATAAATCTAGCCACTCATTAAAAAAAAAAAAATACATTATTTATTGACTTTGCAAAATATATTATAGATAAAAAAACCATCAAAATATTCTTGAAGGAAATAAATTATTTCAAACATAAACAAAGAAACAAATTATTTCAAGAGTAATATTGACGCAATAAATTATTAAAACCACTTTTCAAGATATATTTTGTAATATTTGGAGGAACGATATTTAGAATTAATTAGTTGTCAAAAGTTGTGATACCTAAAATTAAATGAATTAGATGTGTGATATCAATCATTTTGCAAAACACTGACAATATTGTCTCTCTTTTTCATCACCAACTAATTACTAATAAACAATTACACACACATAGAAAAATATAACAAACAACCGTAACATTCACAAATTACTATCCAAATCCAAACACACAAACCACTCAAAGTATCCAAACACAAATGTACAAACCATTCAAGGAAAACAACACAAACAAAAATAAAGAAGAGAATGACATGGTCACGCGAAAGAAAGAAAACGTAATGTGAATTTTGAATTTTATCTCAAACATATACATAATAATGATAATCTAATCAACTTCGATCCATCTAACACCGGATCTATCATGGGCCAAGAGGGTTCAAATCCCTCAAGGTGAAAACCTTTCCTCAAGTTCTACACACCAAAAAGAAGGTTTGCACCTCGAGGGATTTGATCCCTCTCGGCGCATGATAGATCCAGTGTTAGATGGATCTAAGCTAGTTATAATATTAATTAGAATAAGATAAGGTAATCAACTTTGAAACTTGTCGGGTTGGTTGGTTGGCGACAAAGACTCATAACTAATATAATTAGCTAATTACTTTGAAAATGATTTATTAGTTGGTAGTTGAGTCTAACCATATTATGGAGTCAAGATTGATGTTAAGATAGTGTAGATTATAAAGTCTATGACATTGGATTATAAGTTGATTGTTTGATATAGAAACCTCATAACCAATTTTATCAATGAATCATTTTCAAGTGACTCATTGGTATAGTTTAAATCCATCCACAATAGGGGTTAAGTGTTGTGTTAAGATATATGTAAATCACAAAGTCCTCAAAATGTGATCATATCTCATAACCAATCTAATGAGGTAATCAATTTAAACACAACTTAATTGTTTTTTTTTAAGTTTTAGGGCAACCAATAACTCAATGAGATTACTTAGGTGAGGCCTTGATTCAAAGTTGGTGGTGACCACTATAACCCCTAGGTTAGTGCCAATAAAAGCCAGTGCCTAATAGGTAACTCATGACTTAGCAAGGGTCGATATGTCCTTCATAGTGAGAGCACCTACCTTTTAGCTTTATCACAACATACCAACATACCCCTTTGCAAAAATTGAACCCAAAAGATAATAATTACATTCCCAACTAATAAAACTAAAACCCAAAACAGAAATAATTCATTTGTTAACAATAAACTCTACTCCAAGTTTGGGAGGAAACACATAGGAAAGACTACTGCTGCGCTGCGTGATGTAGCATCTGTTGTAGCCTCTTGCATTTCTGGAGTAGGGCCTTCGTCCCCATGGCCTCCCCGGAGCCTGATCCAGGGCCGCCCTCTCCCACCACCGATGCCTCCACCATGAACAATGCTAAGCCTGATGAATCAATAACAACATTTGCATCTTTGATAAACTCATTGGGACGTCAACGAACCAGATCGACCATTACCAAGTTTGTCAAAAAAATGGATTCCATTCCCGAGATCTCTCTGCCTCCTTCTTTGCCCAGGAAAGCTTCGATTTCACTTGCTAAAAAAGGATTGGTTGGAAAATTTACAGGATTGTAGCCTTCCCCTAAAACAATGCAAAAATGGGTGGAAAGGAATTGGGTTCAGTTTACCCAAGGGAAATCTCCATCTGCTTCTGTGGCAGGGGTTACTATACCTTCCACTTTGAATCCAGGAGCGATCGGGATCTCATTTTCCGCAGTGGACCTTACTTCATGGACACTAGAGGATTATATCTAAATCACTGGACTCCTGACTTCGATCCTGAACTGGACATCCCCAATGCAGTTTCAGTCTGGGTCATATTACCACATCTTCCATTTCACTGTTGGGGAGATGACTCGGTTCACGCAATAGGAAATGCAGCGGAAAATATATATACATGAGTGAACCCAAAGACAACATGCAGGTATGTGCGAGCATCTGCGATGAGGTAGATCTAGGAAAGGGACTCCCGGAAGCCGTCAAACTAAAGGTGGACAACTGGACACATATACATCGGATGGACTATGAGCAAATTCCATTCAAATGTAAGGTATGTCACGAATACGACCATTTTAAAAATAGATGTAGTAAGAGAGAAGAATCTGAAAAAACTGTTGAAGAAAACCCAGATCCGAAATGGGAACAAGTAAAAAAAAAAAAAAAGACGGCCTCAAAACCACATCCAGCCCCTTAACCCTCTCCTCCTCCTAGCCCCTCTTCCCTAGCCACCAACCCTTCCTCTCAACCTTCCGCCTCTTTTCCTGAATCCTTCTTGGGGGTTAATCCCTTCAACATCTTATCCAAAGCCCTCATCCCATCTGAGCCCCCGATCTCCACCTCCTCCTAAATTGCCAACGCTCTGACCTTTACCTCCATTTCTTCCCCTGGCTCCCCCCTCCCACAAGGCCTCCCCTCTCAACAGGTGGATCCTCACCTCCCACCCAACCCTCATCCCCAAATCTTGGATCGAGTCCTCACCCAGAATAAAACCAAAGAAACTCCTCAAAACATTGAAAACACTAAGAAAGTTGGAAGGAAATCAAACAAGGAAATCAGGGATGAGGCAGCAGTAAACGATATTTCTTTGGGAACGCAACAGGGCCTTTAAAATTTCCTTGAAAAAGGACCAAATAAAAAGGAGAAAGTACAACAAGCACAAAAAGGGAAGGGTCCCTCAGTCACCAACAATAGTAAATAATGATAGCTGTCTATTGGAATTGTAGAGGGTTGGGTCACCCCTCCAAAGTTAATTTTTTAAAAGACCTCATCAAAACTGAAAAACTAGACATCCTCTTAATCCAAGAGACAAAAATTAGTAGCCAAGAAGTGGATACAATAATAGCAAAATCAAAAACCTATGAAGGGCAAGCAATATCAGCAAATGGAGCATTTGAAGGAATATGTACTATATGGAAAAAAGGGAAATGGCACATGCACCATCTCACAAAAAAAGAGCATTGGATAAACACAAAATTGGAAAATTGGAAAATGGAGAAAAAATCAGCATATATAACATATACTCTCCCAATTAGTACAGGGACAAAGAGACTTGTTGGCAAACCTTAAGAGATAGCACAATGGAGTACCTTGAAGAAAATCTCATTGTAGGAGGAGATCTAAATCTCATCCTCAAAGTGGAAGAAAAAAGAGGAGGGAATTTTCTGCCTGATCCAAATAGAGATATCTTAGAAGAAATAATGGAACAATGTAATCTCCTTAACATTCCCCCAAAAAATGGCAAATACACTTGGGATAACAGAAGAATAGGAAAAGAAAATATCAAAGAAATATTGGACTGAATCCTCATCAGAGATAAAATGGTAGCAAACTATAGTAGAGCATTCTCTAGAATCATTCCTTCAGCAGCTTCAGATCATAAACCGATTCTAATGGAACTTGGAATGGCTGAAAACTATGGCGCTCTACCTTTTAGATACAACCAGCTATGGGGCAGAAATGAAGAAGCCAAACAGGAGGTAGAAAATGTGTGGAGGAACAACATTAGTGGATCACCAAATTTCATATGGGAAACAAAAATAAAAGCAACAAAAGCCAAATTGAAAGATTGGGCTAAAAGTAGCTACAAGGATCCAAACAAAGAGAAAGAGATTCTAAAAAATGAATTAATAAAAATCCAAGAGGAGCTCGAAAGCAATGACAACACTATCGAGAAGCAAGCAAAGGAAAAAGAAGTGCAGTGGAAAATCTACAGGAATAACAGGCAGGAAGAGGAAACATGGAGGCTGAAATCTAGACAGCTCTGGATGCAAGATGGAGATAAGAACACCTCTTTTTTTCATAATTCAACTAAAACAAAGATGATAAAGAACAATATAGAAAAAATAATCGGGGAAGATGGACAAGAAGTAAAAGGGCAAGAAGAAATTAAAAAGAAGGTATTCAATCACTTTAAAACCCTCCTATCTGTAGTGGACAGTCAAGCAAATCCTAAAGAATTTCTAAAGCACATTCCAAGGGTAATTGACGCAGAAACAAACAACTCCCTCACTAAAGAAATCACAGAAGAAGAAGTTAAGGCAACTGTTTGGGATTTGCAACCGGACAAGGCTCCGGGCCCAGATGGTTTCCCCATAGCCTTCTACCTCACCTTCTGGAATCTCATCAAAAAATATCTGCTGAAAATGATAAGATATGTTATGAGGAAAATAAAAATTAGGGGATTCACTAATTCCACTTTCTTGGCTCTTATCCCCAAAGACCCTCGCCCTTCTTCCCTCAATCGATTTCAGCCAATTTCTCTCTGTAATGCCTCTTACAAGATCATTTCCAAAATCATTGCTGGAAGGCTTAAACCTCTTCTCCCCTCCCTTATCTCGGAAAACCAAGGCAGTTTTGTCCCCAATTGGCAGATTGTTGACAAAATTCTCCTTGTGCAAGAAGAAATTCACACTAGCCTCACTAAAAATGAAAAAGGGTTCGTCCTTAAAATGGATATGGAAAATGCTTTTGACAGAGTAAACCTATCTTTCCTTACAGTTGTCCTTAAAATATTTGGTTTCTCTGAAGAATTTTTTGATATAATTCAAGCCTGCACAACAGGCCCTTGGATAGCCCCCCTTGTAAATGGCAGACCTTGCAATTTTTTTCAAAGTTCAAGAGGAATTAGGTAGGGCTGCCCATTGTCCCCTTTTCTTTATATTCTTATGGCAGATTCTCTAAGCTGAAAGCTGGAGCACAACAAAAGAAACTCCACCTTAATTGGCCTTTCCATCAGCAGTGGAACTAAAATAATAAATCATTCCCTGTTCACTGATGACACTCTTCTTCTGGGTGGAGACTCATGCATTGTCGCTAGAAGATTCAAAAACATTCTTGATAATTTCATGGAGGTCTCTGGTGGTATGGTTAATAACAGAAAAAGATGCATATACAGCTGGAACACTTCCATAAGAACTATACAATGGATCTCTCAAATTCTGAATATTCCCTTTCAAAATAATTTGGATCACTTCCAATATCTTGGGCTGCCCATAAATAAGAAAATTATGAAGACTGAAATCTGGTGCAAATACGTCGAGAAAATGAAATGAAAATTCACACATGGGGTATGCTTTGGTTAAACCAAGCTGGGAGAATCATTCTCATCAAATCCATCCTGGCAGCTTTGCCATTATATCAATTTTCCCTCATTACTGCTCCTACAAGTATTCACAAACAAATAGAAATAATAATCAGAAGCTTTCTCTGGCAAGGTGTGTTGGCTCGAGGGGTCCTAACCCAGGTTTGGAGGTTCAAGGTTTGCCAACAAACCCCTATACTACTGGCCCTTTCGACAGTGACCTACTTGCGCAGGCCAAAGTCTCACCTGAAGTAGTATGGGTGGGTGCTGGAACTAGGTTTCCGCACCCTGGGAGAGGGTAGGTAAGTCAAACAGAGTTGCATTCAATCTTATACTGACAATATCTTATATCACGGAGCCTATATCTACAGATTCCCTTCGCATCCACGTGTGCAACAACGATGATATTCACAGTAATCAACAGATCATGAACTCATATAACGATAATGCAGCTATTTCAGATATTCTTGCATGAAGTGCAACAGAACAGATCCAGATTGTAGCATAAACAAGTAACACAAGTATGTTCGCAACTTAAATCAATAACACAGCAGCATATAGTAATTAACCAAGCATCACAGATTCACATCACATTAATTCCAATAGATTCAGATATTCAACAATACTTCCGCATTCATTAAGCCTTCATATCTTTCTTACAATACCCAAAACCCAACTTGCGCACATAGCAGCGGGGTCTGCACACAGCAAGACAGAGAATCTCCACGTACACAGCAGCAGGAGTCCTTCCCCGAAAACCCTAACCAGACCTATCAGTTCGCACTTAGTATCAATCTCTATTCATTCCTTTGTCTTACAACTCAAAATGTCCTTCTATTTATAACAAGCTAGCCTAAACTTTCCTATGGTCCGCAAACCGTGGTTTGAGGACTCTAGGTCTACCCTTTGACCCATTACAATGCTTTCAGGGCTTTAACCCACCCCAAAACACCCGCGCTAGACCAAAATATGCCAAATC
Source organism: Pinus albicaulis (assembly GCA_034641835.2). NCBI lineage: Eukaryota > Viridiplantae > Streptophyta > Pinopsida > Pinales > Pinaceae > Pinus > Pinus albicaulis. The sequence continues at coordinate 1,579,384,179 of CM076579.1, forward strand.
TATACAAAATACTTGAAATTGTCCTAGTTTGCAACCGTTGGAGGATCATGCTCCAACAGTTCCCCAACACAATCTTCTGACTCGTCCCGAGTCACTGTAGTGGCGTGGTCTCCAATTGCACGCATAGTGCATTGATGGATGCGATCAACAGAGGCAACACCTCTTGAATCTAAGCAGTGGTGCTCTGCGCAAGGTCCACAAGCTTTTGGGGTGTTGGTCCTTCGGTTGCCGCAGTGACACTTTCCAGTGTCTAGTTTAGTCGCTTGACCGTTCCATCTGCATCCTGTGAAAGTTGGAGGGTTGTGGCAGCCCACAGCTTCAATTGTTCCTCGATGACGTGCTTCTTGTGCCGAGTTTCTCAATCTCCTCCTGGAGAGCGTTGCTGGTCCTCAAATGTGCTAAACGCTGTGCAGGCACCAAGGTGGGCAATGTAGCCTCAACCTGCTCGAACGCTTCTTCCTTCTGTCGTAAGTCCTGATTGATCTCTCAAAGGACCGGATTGAACTGGACCATGGTCCAGAGCTGCATGGCTGACTCTAGCAACTAGGTGCCGTGAGAAATCTGCCATGTGATAGTGTTTGTAGCTTCAATCACCAACGCAACGCGCTGGGCTTGTACCTCCGGCGGCGTGGCAGGCTGCAATTTGGCCTGTAAGTCAGAGATTTGCTGCTCTAGATGTGTCTTGATGACCTGCATTTCTGTCCTAGACACTTTCAATGCTGCAACCACTCTTTCCACTTTGGCCCGGGGCGTATCTGCGGCCGGGATCCCGTCTGGAACCTCTGTGCAGAGTTGGTGGATTATTGTTTCAAGCTCCTCCTGATGCGATACAATGAGGGACATTTCAGCGTTCTTTTGTGTGATGGTCCACTTGGCCACACCGAGCTTTAGGTGTACGTTCTGGTCTCGATGGTGGATCTCCCAGAACACGACAGCGTGGAGACCCTGTAATGCCTCATGGGGCAGCTTAGTCAGATCCAATTGCATCCCTGTACCTGCTTGAAGTTGGATTCCTACAAGGGCAGCGCTAGGCAAAGAGCAGAGACGGCTTTCTTTCATAGCTAGTACTGCACTACTGGTTTCCAAGGGAGCCTGTGTCTGAATTACGCTGGTTTGCAGCATATCTGTATTCCACTGAAGGGCGCAGAGCTCGGCATGAATGGTGTCAATTGCAGCCTTATGTTGTTCCTCTACGACTGCCCACCTATCCTTTGTAGCCAGCGTGAGTGCGTCCATGATTTGCTCGAGGTCACCGTCAGTTAGTGTGACCATCGCATCATATCCCTGGCGTTGGGCGCGTTGATTTTTTCAAAGCCCTTTTGTAGGCTCGCCTGGCCACTTCGTACCCTGGAGGGAGGTGGTATCTTTATTATTCATCCCTTGCACGCTCAGGTCTAGCTGCGAACCGGCCTCGGCATCCTTTTCGGCGATCTATGGCAGCTGTGAGTCCTTTTCCGTGGCGGCATCCGAGCCCCTCTTGCTCGGTCCTGCAGTCTCCTCGGGGTTGATAGGGGGGGTCACTCCTGTCATGCATGTCCCTTAAGTGCTCTTTTCGCCAGGTATGAAGCCAATCCTCCATGCAGGTATTCATAGCGTTATTATCCTATCAATTTCATCGTCCCCCGACCCAATCACCATGATTTCCTCAAGTTCTAGCTTTGTAGGTACCGAAGCTTTCACAGGGTTAGTATCTGTCAATATAGCGTGAAAATGGAATCATGATTCTGGGGGACTATTGGCAGCGGAAGTGGGTTGATTCGTCATGAATAGGACGCTACAGGCCCAAAGAGCCGTGCAACATAGAGAAAATACATACGGGTTACGGAAGTGATGTGGAACCTTTGTCTGAGCTATTCTTCCTACTTTATAGTGCCTGCGGTCGTCCAACGGTAGGGTAAATGTCACTTGGAACTTACCATCAAGTAAACGGTAAAAAATCTCAAGGAGTATCTTCATTAATTGCCAGCCGGCCGCTCCATTCAACAGTAACTTTTCCTCTTTACCATATTTTACTGTTCCAACTGCCACTTTTCGCTCCTTGTGTGTGCTTAGCGTACCTGCTACACTTGAACTAAATGCCTGCGCCTCCTGCGCAACCTTCCTCAACACAGTCTCGTTCCCTAGGAACTTGGAAACCAAAGACATGTTCCTCCCACATGCGTTATCCCAAAAAAACCGAACCCCCTTCATAAGCAAGTTTCTCAAAGGTGTTGTGATCAACGTGTACTGTCGAACAAACTTCCTGTAATAACCTGCGTGGCTGAGGATTGAAAGCAGTTGTTTCTTGGTTGTAGGAGTTGTGGATATATGATAACTCTGCTTCCTGTATCTGCATCCCCAATCTTAGCCAATGTAGGGTGTGTCTCAATGCCACCCATTCGCAGCCTAAACGGCCTGGTAACCGTGTTCCAATTCTGAGTCAGAAGAAGCTTGTGGATCATTCTTACCTCCTTTTGGGGCTAGGCCGTGGTAATCGTCCATACTTGGTACCTGCGTTTCCCACGTGGGTATTTCAGGTGCGACATACAAGTGCGATTCACCCCATGCCACAGCATTAGTGTCTTGCAGAGCTGCGTCAAGTGCCTCTGTCCCACCTACGAACCCAAATGTTCCCAGAAATTCATCCTTCAAAGTCTCCCAATGGTTGGTACGTTGGTGTAGCTCCGCATCTAAATACCATGCGGCAGGAAGTGGTCCCAAGGCATGAATAAACAGATGAACCCATTCTTCCGTAGTCTTGTCACACCATTTCTCCATCCATGCGAATAGATACTTGCGCGGGTCTTCGGGGCCGATGTATGTTTGGACGCGCATGTGAACGGGCTGTTCGAATCGCAGGACCATCATATCTCGGCACTTTTCCCAGTCCTGGAATGCTTCCTTATGTGTGTCCCACCACTGCGCAGGTGTCTTACGCATGGCGAGATTAAGGACCCTTAGCCTTCGTCCTCTTGGAACCTCAGCTTCGAATGCTAGAAAAAAGTCCCTGATACTACCAGGACCATCAAAATAAGGTAGGTCTCTTACCTCTGAGGAAATGCAGCGGAAGTCCTTTGTGACCCGAAGGCATCGCAGTGCAGAGACATCATGTGACCAATTTTTCTAGTTCTCCATCTCCCCATCGGAGTCGGAGAAACATTCACTGTCCTTTTCCCAGCAGAGTACACCGTCAGCCGTGGGGTTGATCCAATCCTCATCCTGTGCAGTTAGCTTATAAATATGATCCACACCTTCTTCGTCGCACACCAGCTCAGTGTATCGTTCGCCTTCGCAGGATCTAATGGAACTATCACCCTTGTACCATTATTCTCAAACACCATGCTTCTCTTTTTCAAGTTAATAATTCCTCCCATATCGATGGCCCAATCCAAGCCCAGGAGCACAGGATAGGGGTCCGCATCTTCTACGATCTCAATTACCTCAAAGTCCGCCTGGGCCTTTACTCCCGTGATATCCACCACAACTTTCGACAGTCTCCCCAAGGGTATAATATTTTGTTGATTAGCCATGTGCAGCTGGATATTGGACCATTCCAACTTAGGTTCTCCCATTCATTGCCAAGTCTGTTTAGGTAATACATTCGCATCTGACCCCAGGTCCAAAATAACCCGATCCATCTCATAATCACTGATCTGTGCAGTCAACCGCATCTCCCTACGACTGTGTTTCTTATATCTGTATAGTTTGTGCACATCCTTGATTTCCAGAGGTATGCTAGGTCATGTTGCGCAGCTATCTATCAATGCCTGAATATTCTCTATAGCCATTGGGTTGCGCAACAGCTTCATACATGCCTGTAAAAAGGGCTTGACCTCCTTGTCCACCTTAAGGTTCACAGGTGTCTAAGAAGTAGATGCCTCTGCCTTAGCAAAGTCTTTGCGAGCTACGATAAATGTTTATTTTTCCTTGCTTAGGTACAAACCCTCTTGTTTGATAATAGCTTGCCGGATCAGAGATTCAGTCGCAGCCTTCTCCCCAAGTCCTCCGGTGGCCATTCCACTGCGCATTACGACATCTATGCTCGGATCTTTGTCTCGCAGCTCAGTCTTAACCCGTTGCACATTCTACGTTGGTGTTGGTTGCTTCTCTTGCATTTTTGCTATCAAGATTGGACAGTCTTTGATCGCGTGATCCAGCTATCTACAGTACCGACAGGACTGCCTTGTAGTATTCAGGCAGTCTCTCGCAAAGTGCCTGACCTCTCCACAGTTATAACAGATTAGCTGTCCCCGTCCCCGACCTGCACTTTCGCCTCGGCCTCCCCCCCTTCCCCTGGCTGGGGAGCCACCTATGCCTGCGGGGGACCTTGGCGACGCAGGGTCTGATTGTACCCTATATAAGTTCCTGCGATCGACCATCAAATCGCATGTCCGGCAATTCTGTTCATCATGTCCTACCGATCTACAGAACCTGCACCATTGTTGTTTTACCTCTAGGACATACGCAACAAAGTGGGGGCAGTGGTTTGTGTCGTGCAGTCCTGCAACGCGGCAATCATCGCACCACAATGCTGCTCCACTTGGCCCTGCAATTTATCTTGGGCGCAACGGGCTAGGTCCCCCGGCCTGCATATAGTCTGCTAATAGAGGACAGTTATCCTTGGTGTGACCATTCACCCTGCACCGTATGCACCACCTTTCAGGGCTAGCCTTTGCTCCTTGCTCTTTTCACAGGTTCTGGATCTCCATGTGCATTGCTTCTAGCTGTCCTTGGATCTATTGGACGCCCAACTAGGTCTCGTCTCGAGGTTCAACTTCTAACTTCATAGCACCCTCCAAGGCTTTCTCTTGTGATTCGAACATTTGATGACCCATAGGTATGTGCAGGTGAGGCAGCAGCATAGCAATGAACCATTATGTATGTTGTCTGTCATCATATTGAAATCCTTCTTCTCTAATCACCTTCTTCAGTTGTTGATTGGCCTCCCACACAGAGTTAGAAGGCCCTTGCTTAAAATATTTTAGATCAACCACTATTTGAGAGTAGGACTTAGGCTTCTTGAATTGTTGCTTCAAAGCGTTCTTAACCTCCTTAATGGTTGTGTTCGCATGCTGGCCGATGTATCCCATGTACCAGTCAAAAGCCCTCCCTTCAAAGGCAAGGGATAGCTAGGCCCGCTTCACCGCATCACTAGCTACGTTCTGTGTAGTCCATACCAATCCTGCGACAAACCAGAGCTGATCCATGTCTTCATCGCCCACACCCTTAAAATTCGGCAACTTCATGTGTGTAGCCATGTCATCTTCTGGTGGTGGTGGAGGCATAGGCGAATTCTTACGCCTATGCTGGTTCGAAAGTGGGGTGCCGAGAGGATTCTACGCATCTGCTTCTCTTACCGGGCTGTAGACAGATCTATCTCCTTCTAGTTTGGTCCGTTATTATTTTCCGCTTCGCATCGTACTTCCATCTGGATCAACGGTCATTCACTCAGTGTGACTACACAAGATACTCTTTTCGCATAGTAATATTTTAATCAGCAATGGTAAGGTCTTCAGAAACTTACCCCAGAAACCCTTGAAGAATCTCCGCTCTGCTTCAAAGTAGGATACGAACTGATTGATGGAAAATTCTGTCACGAACCCTCCTAGCACACTGTCCACTCAATAATCCCCCGTGTGAGTGATGGTGTTATCAGTCTTCTCTAACCGCTGGATCAATTCGGGGGTCCACTGCGTGACCCTTTCGTCCTTCCAACACTTCTGAAATTCGACCAACCTTGCGAGCCACTCCTGGAGCTAGATCACAATTGTTACAAAGAAGATCTCGTAGATCTTCGTGAAAATATACTTATTTTTCCACTCCTTGGTGGTCAACCTCTTACTACGATTCTCTTTCACTGCAAATTCTTGAACTTGTTGTTCAAACCATTCATCAATTTCTTTGCTTTCAGGTTTCCAATATGGCCTTGGCATTACTCGATCCCTCTCTCAAAATGCTCCCGGTCCCGAAAATAGAACCATTTGTTGGCTCGAGGACACAGTAGGACAGATAATCTCTGCGCACACAGCAGCAAGATTCCTTCCCTAACAACCCTAACCAGATCTATCAGTTTGCACTTAGCATCAATCTCTATTCATTCCTCTGTCTTACAACTCAAAATTTCCTTCTATTTATAACAAGCTAGCCTAAAATTTCCTGTGGTCTGCAAACCGTGGTTTGCAGACTCTAGGTCTACCCTTTGACCCATTACAATGCTTTTGGGGCTTTGACCCACCCCAAAACCCCTGCGCTAGACCAAAATATGCCAAAACTATACAAAATACTTGAAATTGTCCCAGTTCGTAGTCGTTGGAGGATCCTGCTCCAACAAGGTGGGAAAAGAGAAAGGAAAAAAACAAGTGAAAACTCCATACAAAAATGGAGGACTCTCCATAAAACTACTAGGAATAATGAACATGGCCTTGAGAAGCAATATTGCATGGAGATTCTTCACAGGGGAAAAATTATGATGGAAGGCAACACTCGAGGCAAAATACCTCAACGCAACAAGAACTTCAATTCTGGAAAAAATCCCTCTGATCAGACCTTGCACTCAGATTTGGAAAGCAATCTCTGGAGCAACTCAATTAATCAAGGATCACATCTTGATGAGGCTAGGAAATGGGAAAAAAATAAATATATGGAAGGACAGCATTATGGGACATCCTCTCATGGACAACAGCCCAAACATTAGAGATCTAAAAATATGGATGATAAGGGAAGGATACCAAAAGTTGGTAGATATTTCCAATTGGGAGTCGGATGGAGAATGGAAACAATGGGCCAAGCCCAATTTGCCTAACAATCTTACAACTCAATGGAATCTTATGACATCTCTCCTAGCTGGTGCAGCCCCGACTCCTAGCTGGTGCAACCCCGACAGACAAAAACTATAAAGATGCCCACTACTGGATTCCAACGGGAGGAGAATACCTGGTAAGGACTAGATATCAAAATATTCAAGAGGAACAGAGGCAGCATGAGTGGAAATATTGAAGATTAGCTTGGAAGGTCGAATCCCTCCCCAAAATTAAATTTTTTTCTGGACTCTATTGCACAACAAATAATTAAAAACAGAGAATCTAAAGAAGAGAGGAATTTGTGGACCTTCACAATGTCCCCTATGCAAGAAGGCAGAGGAAACAATCCAACATATTTTCTTGGAATGCTCCTTTTCAAGAAGTTATTAGGAGGCGATGGTGGCACCCACTGAAGTAAATATGAACTTCAGTGTGCCTATAAATTAGTTTGTCAGCAAATGGAAAATCATTTATCCTCACTCTTTCAAAAATAAATTAACAATGTAGCGATTCTAGAACAACCTGCCATCTTTCCTCTGTTGGCAAATATGGCTAGCCAGAAATGGGGAAATATTCAAAAACAAAGTCCCTACAATAAATACAACAATATCAAAGGCATGGGGGATGATGATAGAATTCCTCCCGGCTAAAGGGCTCCAAGGAATAAATATGGCCCACCTTCAAGAGGATGAAAGAAGCTGGTTTAGCTTCGTTTTCAACAAGATCAATCATGGTCTCCAACAAAAAAATATAAAGGTGCAAAAAAATTGGAAAATTTGAAAGACAAAAGCTGAGTTTCAATCTTGGGTATCCTCCCTCAACAGAGCCTGCCTCTTCTTTGATGGGGCGCCAAAAAAAACCCAGGCAAGGCAGGAACTGGAGGACTCATAATTCTTCAAGACAAAACAAATCAGATATCATACAATTGGGGGTTGGGACAAATGACAAACAATAAAGCAGAGGCTTATGGATTATTATTAGGCCTAAAAATTCTAAGAGAAAAAAAAAAATGTGTTATTGTCTTCGGAGATTCCTCCCTCATAATCCATGCAATGATTAGCAAGTCTCTCCCTAAAAATGTAGGTCTCAATCAAATCTTAAGCAGAGCTCAAAAGCAAGCAAAGCACATAGGCAAGATTGACTATTTCCACATCCTGAGAAAGAAAAACAAGCATGCAAATTTACAAGTAAATGAAGGAGTCCATAGAAATATAGGAAAAGTCAAAATTGGGGATAATATATCCCAAATTCCCACCCCTTGAATCTCCCTCTGATGAAAAATTATAAACATCTTATCACAGGCCAGAATATCAAGAGATCTCTCAAGATCATTCTCGAACTCTCATCTCAGCAAACGTCCAAAAAGAAAATCAAGCACGATCTCTACAAGATTCCTCAAATCTCTGTGCCAAGTACTCTCTTCTTCCAAAATGCGCAACTTCCCGTGATGTCTCTGCAATTAGAGTCAGCTCTGCTAGGCTATAAAAATACCATTCTATTCTGGCCTTTCACAACCTCTGATAAGCTCTGGAATCATCATATGCAACACTCTTCTACTGTTGCGTTTTACTTTCATATTGGCCCGTATTTCCCTTGCCTGAAGTGGTGGATAACTACGCATTCTTTCACCGCCCTCCTGCACTCTACGCTATTCCATCCCATCTTCCACTCCTCCCTCCTCACTCGTAATCCCTCCCCTCACTACTTTTTGCCTTCTCTCATCTGCTCTTTCCCAAATCCTTTCATTTGGATTTTCTTCACCAATAACGCAAAAACACAACATTAAAAAATCAGAGACCCCTACTCACAGAATTCAGAAAAGAGGGAAGCAGTAGACATAACAAAATAAATAGCAAGTAGCGAGGCAATCAATTCAAGTGAACGCAACTCTCCTCAGCAAATGGACCCCCTGGAAGATAGGCATCACCCATGCTCTTTCTGCAAATCACATCGAGTTGTGATCGAAATTTTAAGGAACCAAATCCAACAAGATAAGGAACGAACAAAAACAGAGATGGCTTACATTCGCTCTCAATGGAAAACTTGTAGTGAGGATATGAGGACAGTAAAAAATCATTGCAACCACTTGGAAGAATCCCTCAAATTCATAAAGGAATCTCTCAGCAAGAAATTAGAGCAAGGCTCCACTTCTTAGGACCAAGGAAGTAGATATAGAGGCAGTGAAAACACTGTGAATAAATGACTCTTTAGAACCTCTAAATCTCTATGTTTTTTTTGCTTAAAAATGCATCAGCAAATCTAGTTTCACAATGGAAGTTAAATGTATTTTGTTATTAGATCATTTTGTTAAGCAGTACAATACAAATGTAATAGTTTCTATCTCCAAGAGAAGGGAAAAAAATAGCATCTCAAGCAGCAAATATAATGTAATGATCCCCAAGCAGATTTCACTCTGCACCAAAATTGGGGAAATTTTGTATTGAGGAACTTCTTCTCCTCACCATTTTCAGTGAATACAATATAACCGAACCTGTTGGGAAAAAAAATAAAAAAACGCTACTCCATCTATATTGTTTGGTAATCACTATATTAAAACATAGATATACTATAAAACCTATGAAATTTGATTATAACTAATATGATTATTCAATGGATATTCAAGTCTATTCACATTGTGAGCTCAGTGGCTATGGCATAGCCGAAATTTGAGAGTAAGTTAGTTTGTGTGTAACGCTGAGAATCATCCAGACTTCCTAGGCAGCAATACATTGATCCCTCTAATCCACAAAGCCTTAGAGGTGTGCAAAAAATCTCAACCTAAGAAGAAGGTCTCAAACACTTTTCCAACTAATCTTTGGTATGATGAAGAATGAAAGGTAGCTAAAAGGTCACTTAAGAAGGAGACAAATAGTGAAACCTCGAGGAAGTATAAAAAAATGATTAAAACTAAAAAAGAAAGTTACGTGGTTGCGAGAAGGAATGAATTAATTTCTTTGGGAAAGAACAACCCCAAAGGTTTTTGGTGGGAGTTACAACAAAAGACAAAGAAAACAAACAATAATATATCAATTGCGCAGTGGTTAGATTATCTGAAGCTCCTCTATGAGAGAGATCAAGAGAAAAGTAATCCCCCCATAATCAACTCTACAACTGAGTTATTCTCAGTGGAGGAGGTCAAACAGGGTATAAATTTTTTAGCAAGTTGTAAGGCTCAAGACATTGATGGTTTGGAGGCAAAATTTTTAAAGTGGGGTGTTGAGAACTTGGCTCCAATCATTAAAAGGATATTCAATAGGGTCACATAAGGAAATTTTCCAGTGGAATGGACTACAAGTGTGGTTATCCCTCTTTATAAAAGTGGAGACATCGATAATCCTGCTAATTACCGCATTATTATGGTCAATCTTCTTCTTGGAAAATTGTTTAGGAGCATGTTGGAGCGTAGAATCAACAACTAGGCAAAAAAAGAAGGTAAAATAGCTAAAGGGAAAGCTTGTTTTAGGCCAAGGCACTCTACCATTGATCATTGCATCACTCTTAGGCACTTCATCGAAAAATTATGGGACGTCTAGAGCGAGGAGGCCTTTTGCTACTTCATTGACTTCAAGAAAGCTTTTGACACTGTCCCTAGAAATTAACTATGGAGAAGAATGGAAGAGCTTGGAATTTCAAGGGAGTATAGAGCAATTGTGCATAAAATTTATGAGAAAGTTAGAGCTAAAATCAGAACTAAGGAAGGCTTTTCCAAATGCTTTGGTAGTGACATAGGGGTTAAGCAAGGGCACCCTCTTTCCCCCATGCTTTTCGGTCTATATATTGATAAAATTGAAGAATGGATGGACAACACTAGTGGAGAGGGTGTTAAATTAGTAGGATATGTGGTGAAGTTGCTTTTGTATGCAAACGATATTATTCTAATTGCAAAATCTGCTCATGGTTTGAGAGAGCTCTTGAGGGACTTTTTCTGTCAAGAGGTGGGGATGCAAGTAAACACTAGCAAAACTAAAGTCATTATCTTCTCTTTGAAGCAGAATAAAAAGAAAAGAAAAATGTTAGCTTTATTTTTTAGGGAAAATACTTGGAGTTAGTGGAAGAGTACAAGTACTTGGGAATTGTTTTTCACAACATGCTCAGTTGGGAGACATGCAGAACTGAAAGGATTCAAGGGGGATGGAGAGCATCTTACTTTCTTCAGAATAGATGTAGGAAAGCAGAATCATGGGATTGGAAAACCAAGAAAACTCTTTGTGGATTGTTAGTTACTCCAGTTGTCCTCTATGGGTGTGAATTTGGGGGGGGGTAGCATGTCAGACAAAAAATGGAGACAGGTAGAAAGAATTCAAAAACACTTAATCACCAGTAACCTTAAAGTCAAATGAACTGTCCCATATGAAATCTTGCTAGTGGAGGCTGGTTTGTTTCCAATGGAAGCTTTAGCAATCATCTGTTTGCTAACATATTTAAAAAAGGTGGATGGCATGGATGAACACCGATGGACCAAGTTGATCGTGACATAAGAGTTAAAGTGTATGAAGAAAACTTGGAGGAAGCAACATAACAAGTGGATGGGAAAATGGGGAATCAATTGGCAGGATTGTCCTAATTCTAAAGTGGAAATAAAAAATTGGGTACTCGAAAAATTCAGGACTGCCATGTGGGAAAAACAGGTTGGTCGTAAAAAAATGATATATGTCAATAATTCAACCCAACACGGTCACATAATGAAAAGACCTATTTAAGTGCCGCAATCATTTTAATAGCACAACTAAGGACCAGATCCCATCATCTTAAACGCAAAACAAGTAAATGGGTAGTTTCCAAGGAAAAGCGGGAAGAAAGAACTTGTGTCTTTTGTGAGGAAGGAGCAGTTGAAACCGAATGACACTTCTTCATGGAGTGTCTTGCTTATAAGGACATTCGTACTCAGTCTAAAAGCGACTTTAAAATCTTTATGAGCTATTTGTGGAAAATAAGCTTCACAAGATGACAAACTTTTTGATCATAATTCACACCAAAATGTCTATTATGGAAAACAAACTTGACATTATGATGTTTTGTTATGATGTTTTGTTAGTTGGATATCTAAATCCCTTAGAATGTTTTTAGTATCATAGACATAATTAAAATTCTTTAATTCAATTCAATAAACATTAAAATTCTCCAATTCAATAAATAATTACAAAGATCATAGATTTGTTATTCGATACTAGGGGAGAGTTGCCTAATGTTGTGCAGGGACCAGTAATTGTAATAGTACTGGTCCCATCAACCCACCAAAAATAGATATATATGCATCCAATAATTAAACATAAAGAAATAAGTTGAAGTGCAAATATATATTAAATTAAGTCCAAAATTTCCCAAGTCATTGACTGGGCCCACAACTGTCCATAAATAGTTTAATAAGTATCAAGATTACAAATCCTATCATATCAACTCAAAAACTCATAAAACCATTTTTCCTTCCAAAATGGTCAAGTCAATAAGTACAAAAATACAGTCACTTCAGCCCATCTGATCAGCCCTGATGCTGTGTTAGAGAAGTAAATATCAATACCTGCACATAATAAAAAAAAATGTTTGTCAGCCATAAATGCTGTATTATTCAACATTTAAACACATTGTGTTCAATAAATGGTACCCACCCAAAACAACATTTAAACCCACTGTGTACAATAAATGACACCCACCCAATAAATTCAATAAATGAGCTTCCATTAAAATAGATCAAAGCACATGGATCAACAAAAACAAATTCCCAGCCATTGGATCACATCAAATTCAATCTTGATCACACATGCAAAATGAAGCCATTGCAATCCATGTCCATCATTGTCACCAATTAAATTCAACTGCAAAAAACTATAAAAGGAGTTCAACCACTGCTGAACATTCAAACTATTCACCAGTCCTGGAGACAAACCAACACAGAACATTTCAAAGTATAATCAGGTTAGTTTTCTGAACAATTTTCTTACAATTTTATTTTAATTTCTGATTATTTATTTCTGAGTATTTATTTAAATTCACAGATCAATTTCTTCGCTTACAGATTAGCATTAAACAAAAAACACAGAGATCAGTTACTTATGCTTAAACCCTCACAATTATTCAGTTCCTTAGCTAAAAACCTCACAATTATTGTGTTCAGTCATGATGAAGAAAAAATTGGCCAGGTGGTGAATGGGAAAGTGATAATAAGAATGCAAGGAACGGAATTGAAGAACTAGAAAATGAGAAAGGAAAGATTAAAGAAATCCCACAGATCCCCTTACCTTTCCCCACTCGTGGTATCATAAGTATCTGCAAAAGTAAAATATTTACTATGTTTACAAAACCACGTGTATTTAATTCATGGTGATATTTACAGAAGAAAATAAAAATATCCATGCATAGTTTTAAACACATTTAATTACAATTTTTTCCAAAGAGATGAATTGGGATGTTAGTAGTTACATTCTCTCCTCCTTTGAATAACATTTTCCTTCGTGTTCTTTCACTACAACAATGTTTATGAATGCAAGGAATGATTGAAGAACTAGAAAATGAGAAAGGAAAAACTTATCTAGAGAGATGGGAAACTGGTCTGCAGTTATTGATGAGGCGAAAGAGGCACTTTGTATTGAATAATAATAATATTGATATAGATACAAGGAATGTTGATGAAAAACTACTATGTTTTATGTATGTATTTATGTATAGAATCTAAGGGGCTGAATGATAGTGAAATTATGCCACCAAGGGGTAGTTGGGTTAGGTGGCCCCAACTATGTGGCTGTTAATTCTAACTAAGTTAACCTATTCTAAGGTTAAATCAACCTGAGTCAATGCCCAGCCCCTCTAAAACAAAACTAGTCACTCAAACTCAATTTCTACAATGTTGATCATGGCAATGCCATTTCCTCTAGGCTGGAATAGTACAATTTCGCAGGTCCATAACAGTAGGTGTTTCTGCCCACTAGCTAACATTTTACTAGTTCCCTTGTTCTACACATGAGCATGTTTGACCTTTTGATATTAAGGCCAAAGTCCACAACTTTACAATCTCCTGAGGACCAATTACTTGACTGTATAAATACTACTACAGAAATAGATAACGTATATGACGTAACAGAGAAAACAAAAAAAAAACTTAAGCTTTGTATTTTAACTGCTGCTTCAGTGAACCCCTTTTTATTGTTGTCATCCTCCAAGACATCCAATTCTTACTACTACAGAAATAGATAACTTATTTAACGTAACAGAGAAAAAAAAAAAAAAACATAATATGCAAGCTTTGTATTGTAATTGCCACTTTAGTGAGTCCCTTTTTATTGTTGTCATCCTCCAAGGCATCCAATTATATAAACCGAGCCTAGTCAGCCTCATCACTGGCAGTTGGCAGTGAAGAGGAAATATCACACAAATTTGGAGGTGCCAAATATGGACTTGGTATTCAATAATCCTTTGTTCCCATGCCGTAAAGAAATCTTCAGGGTCCTTTTCCTTGCCTCTCAAGTTGGTGACCCTTGCTGCCCTGCTTGCAAATGCATCCTAAACTTGTATCACTAATAGTTAGCTGTCTATTTCAGCATTTGTCACCTTACCCACTACTCAACCTGCAAGTCAATTACATTTTTTTCAACCTCTTCTGCCTTTGCCAGCAATGGTTCAAAGTATCTATACTTTCATGGCACCATTGCAGATTATGCCAGACATTTACTCCTTGCTTTCTTTCTTGATTTCTGTGTTTATTCTTCTTTGTCCTTCTCTACTTTTCATATCTATGTTTCCTGAATTTAAAGGGATTATGTACATAATTTCCCATTAAATGTGGGCAATTTTCATTGAGATCTTGTCATTTATTTGTTAGTTTGTCTGCACCAATATACAAGTTGTGGAAGATGTGAAAGCATCATACAGTTGAAGGATTTTATAATATAGGCAATCTTAATCTTGGTCACTCTTAGGAATATGATCATATGAATGAATGATTATTGTCAAGAATGATATGAAGAAATTACTCTTTTTAAGCGAAGAACAGTTTCAATCAATAACAAAGGTTGTTCTAAAAATAACAAATCAATTTCAATCTATCAACAACTAAGCCTAGATCTGAGATACTGACATAGTAGTTTTTAACTTTTTAGTAAATAGGTACTGTTGATAAAATGGTCTGAATTTTTTTTATCAGGGAAATGAATATAGTTCAAAAATGCAGATTGATATATATTTATTTTAAGGAAATTTTCATGGGATTTCCTTCTTCACCATAATATTTGGACGATGGATGTTTCAAGTTTCAACTGCCGGCTATAGTAGTCGATAGAAACCCCAAGAGACTTGTGTAAATATTCTCTTAGTCTTTATACTTTGGTGAATGTTTTTATGTAATGATATCTCTCTATCACTCAGTACTTCACAGTGCACACCTTCAACTTTAGCATGGAGCTAGTGCACTGTAAGTATACTTTATTACCTGTATTACAATTTCTTGATGACCATGAATTTTTCTGAACTTGTACATAACAAAAAAACAAAACATGACTAGCTGAGCATAGAAGCCTATGGAAAATAGTTGAGCATGAGTAGTTGAGCATTAGCTGATCATAGGAATCAAAGATGACAAGACAGAAAATAAGAAAACTGTAACAGAAGGAAAGGCATTCAGAAAACTCGAGCATGAACACACAAACTAATTGTAAACTGTTATAAATTGTTATAAATGGAAAGAGATGATGTTACCAGATGATGTTTGGCTTGTATGAAAGAATTCTTTTCAATTATTCTTAACTAAATGCATGCAATAATTATGCAGGTAGTTGCATCCATGGCAAGAGTGAGTTATGTAGCTTGTACAAGGAGAAGTGGCAGAAGAGTGACCAGGGGTGCCTAGCTGCGATGCACTTCATCAGATGAAGAAAAAACAGGTGATCTCAATGTCAACAATGCTCCAAGAAATGTTGTTGAGAATGACCCTGTGGCTGAAGCTGATGTTGAAACACCATCAGTCACAGAGCCATCGTCAACCACAGTCTAAGGCACAACTTCAACTAAAAAGATCAGTGCTATAAGAGGTTGGACAAAAGAAGAAATGTTAGCTGCAATTGACGACATAGAGTTCAATGGATATTATGTTCGGGCATCTACAAAGAAACATAGTATTCCTCCCTCATCAATACATTATTGGATAAATGGGCTCACTCACACCAAATGTAGAGGGCCTGTTACAGTAATGACTGAAGAGGAGGAGGCTGAGGTGGTTGAGTGGTGTAAAGAAATGGCCCAATTGGGACATGGGCTAGAGTTGATACAACTCAAATCCACAGTTGCTCAAATCTGTCAAGGGAGGCCAAACCCATTCAAAGATGGGTTTCCTGGTAAATCATGGTGGTTTTGGTTAAAAAAAGGCATCCAGACCTTGTATTGCGTACAGCTGAGGGCCTTGACAGAGACAGAGCATTAAATTTGCGCCCTGCAACTGTATGTAATTTCTATGACACTCTTTCTAGTGCATACGATAAACATTCTTATGGTGCAGACCATATATGGAACTGTGATGAAACAGGTTTACAGGAGGGAAGGAATTGTGGCATGAGGGTAATTGCGAAAAGAGGCAGCCGAAACGTGCCAAAGATTTTTCCTAAGAGCAGGGAGTGGATAACCATTTTATGTTGTGTCAATGCAATTGGTGCTTCAAGCCCAGAATTTTATCTTTTCAAAGGTAAAAATCAGTTGAAAAATTATATACAAAACTGTGAACCTGGAGCATGCATGGCTGCACATCCCCATGCATGGATGACTAAAGAGCTTTTTTTAAATTGGCTTTGCCACTTTGCTGCATCTGTGCCAGGTGGTGTCTCACCTAATAACAGACACCTATTGATATTAGATGGCCATGGAAGCCACATGGCTCTAAAAAAAATTGAGGAAGCAAAAAATTTGGGCATTGACCTTTTAACATTGCCTGCTCATACCACTCACAGATTGCAACCCCTTGATGTTAGTGTGTTTGGCCCTTTCAAGAACTATTTCAGGTCAGAACGTGTTGCATGGATGGCAAAGAATCCAGGGGTTGAGGTGAAAAGGTTCAAGTTAGCAGAGCTTGCAAGTAAGGCTTTTAAAAGGGCTCTGACACCATTAAATATCAAGGCTGGCTTTAGGAGGACAGGAATATGACCACTAAATTATGATGCTCTTATGCATGATACTGCTTGTAGCCAAGCTTTCCATGTGGATGGTCATGAAGAAGAGCATGAAGTGGAAGAAGAAGTACATGAACATGATGATGTGGTTGCAGTTGATAATATAATTTCCCTCTCTCAAGGACAGTTATATGCTGATGATGATGAGCAGGTATGTGACACACAGTATACTTTTCAACAAATTGATGGCAACACCGTTGAACATGCAGTTGACAATGCAGATATTTTTGAAACAGAAATCGTTGATATTGTTAATGCAGATGTAGTTTAAAATGAAAATGCTGATATTGTTAATGCAGAAAATGAAATTGTTGATATTGTTAATGAAATTGAAAATGACCAATTGACATTGCCTAGCCAAGTAAACCCACCATCATGGCTGGCAGAAAACATGACTAATTTGAACGCCCACAGTGTCTCAAGAACCAATGAACAATGCATGAACATGCCTTCACAAGTGGCTGAATTGAAAGTGAAATTGTTCATTATTTTGTGGACAATAGATCAATGGAAGAAGATGGAGGACATAATGAGGCACCAGATGAAGAAAACAATATAGTTCAATCAAGTGCCACGGATACTGAAGTGCCAAGCAATGACATGCAGGTGGGAGGGAGGGAGAAGTTACTTGGGAGGTTCCTAGAGCTACCAGTAGAAAGAGTGTCAATGAAAAAGAAGCAAGGAACACCCAGTAGTCTTCATTTGGGGCGAAGTTCACAGTTACTCACCTCAGAAGACTATATAAAGCTCCTAGTTGAGTCTGAACAAAAAAAAATGGAAATTCAGGAATTAAAACAGAAAAAAAAAAAGGATTAAGCCAGGGAGAAGAAGGCAGCAAGGGCTATTGCAGCACAACGTTGAGCAGATGAAAGGCTTGAAAGAGAGAGAGCAAGGCAAGAGAAGGAGCAACAAAAAAAAATCTCAAGACAAGAAAAGGAAGCAAGGAAGGCTAAACAAATGCTTGAAAGGGAACAAAGGATGACTGATATGGTTGACATAAATGCAAGCACATTTGGTGAGAATGAATCCAGGACCATGTCCAACACATTGGACAACATTTCAAATAATACAACATTATTCCAAGACCTCATAAACATTCAAGTGCCTCACTATCAAAATCGGGGTTTACCCACTTGCCTTATTCCTACCACAGGAGGTCTGAATTCAATGTATGCTCAGCACACACCTCCACTTAATGCAAGTGTGAGGTACGGGTACTCAATTCCTCCATGGTTGGAAGGGACAAATTGGTCTCAATTATATGGCAGCAATCAACCACCACCTAATCAAGCCTTCTTAGGAAGGCCAACCTACTTGGCTCAATCAGGCAACTTAGGGTTTGGCACTGAAGATTCTCAAGGCCATAAAGAATAGGAGTGTTAGATGTTTTTGGATGTAACCACATTATGATGTGGATTTTTGGATGGACTATATGTTTGGACTTTTATATCTTAATAGATCTCAGATTTCCTTTCTACTACACTAAGTATAATCATGGGACTGTTTAAATGTGAATATCTATATGTATATTTTTTTAAGGGACTGTTTATGAACATACCTAGGAGCTAATTTTTTATGAGACAAAACTGGTTTCAAATCGGTGATATGTTAGAATGACTGTGATAGGGTTTTCATATTGACAAAAAATTACCTTAGTCAAGAGACAACTTTCTGTATAGATCAAAAGAATCATTGACCAATTAAAAGAATTACAAAAAAACATTGAGTGAGCAAAAGCAAAAGCTTTGGATTTCCCTGAGTTCAAACATGAAGCTTATGAACTTAATTCACAACTCCAGAAACAACAACATATTCTTTGCGATAAGTTAATTTTAATGCAGGTGAAATGCAAACTGATTAATGCTCCACAGCAGGGTTTTTTAACACTTTACCTATCCTACTCCACTCCAACACTTTACCTATCTTAGTCCACTCCAATCCAAAAAGGAATAATTATAAATTGCAACATGCGTTCCACAGCCTGTGCATTTCTGTGCATGTGAAACTGTTCTTTAAAGAAAAATATGTCATGATAACAATAACTAGAACAACAAATTGCCCAATCTAAAACTCAACTTCAAGAAAAAATTACCTTAGTCAAGAGACAACATTCTGTATAGATCAAAAGAATCATTGACCAATTAAAAGAATTACAACAAAGCATTGAGTGAGCAAAAGCAAAAGCTTTGGATTTCCCCGAGTTCAAACATGAAGCTTATGAACTTAATTCACAACTCTAGAAACAACAACATATTCTTTGCGATAAGTTAATTTTAATGTAGGTGAAATGCAAACTGATTAATGCTCCACAGCAGGGTTTTTTAACACTTTACCTATCCTACTCCACTCCAACACTTTACCTATCTTAGTCCACTCCAATCCAAAAAGGAATAATTAGAAATTGCAACATACGTTCCACAGCCTGTGCATTTCTGTGCATGTCAAACTGTTCTTTAAAGAAAAATATGTAATGATAACAATAACTATAACATCGAATTGCCCAATCTAAAACTAAACTTCAAGAAAAATTTACCTTAGTCAAGAGACAACATTTTGTATAGATCAAAAGAATCATTGACCAATTAAAAGAATTACAACAAAGCATTGAGTGAGCAAAAGCAAAAGCTTTGGATTTCCCCGAGTTCAAACATGAAGCTTATGAACTTAATTCACAACTCCAGAAACAACAACATGTTCTTTGCGATAAGTTAATTTTAATGCAGGTGGAATGCAAATTGATTAATGCTCTACAATAGGGTTTTTTAACACTTTACCTATCCTACTCCACTCCAACACTTTACCTATCTTAGTCCACTCCAATCCAAAAAGGAATAATTAGAAATTTATTAACACTTGGAAGAATTTTTGGCTGAAAACATAAAATTCATTAAACAAAAAGGTAGAATTTTATGTGAGTAATCCCCTCCCCTCTCTCATTTAACACTCTGACACTATCATTCAAAGTAGAAAAATAGTCGCAAAAGAAGCAAAAGGAAACAAAGAAAATTGTACACTCTGATGCTATCATTCAAGGTAGAAAAATAGTGTTGAATGATAGCTGCAAACATAAAATTCCCCTCCCCTCCTCACATTAAACAAAAAGGTCGAATTGTATGTGAGTAATCCCCTCCCCTCTCTCATTGAACACTCTGATGATATCATTCAAGGTAGAAAAATAGTCGCAAAAGAATCAAAAGGAAACAAAGAAAATTGTACCTAAAACAAAAAATCCTAAGTCTACCAACAAGAATTCACTAAGATGTGAAACATATTTTTGAATTAAGAAATGAAGCTATGAATACAGTCAGTGCAAAGTTGTTAGTACAATCATGATAGAGAGATATCAGAACACCGATGTGCCTAACAAAAACTAAAACACAAGAAGAAGGTTCAAAATCTAATGAGATAACAAAGTCTACAATATTGCATGTAAGCTGAGTAAAAAATCAATGATCAAAGCCCAAAATTTTGATTCAAAACACACCCCTACAGGGTTTACAAAGACACAAGTGTCCCTGGATAGGCCTGATCTTAACCCCTCAATTTCCAAGGAAAAGGTCCTTCAACACTATGTTAGAGAAGACTAGACCAAACGAGAGGCCCTATCAGCACTCTTTAGAAATTATGTAGACTAAAACATTAGGCTATCAATTCCATGGACTGAACTATCATTGAAGGCCTGGTACAAAGGACTGGTACAACTTGTTAAGATTTATTTACAGAGGACTTACGTTGTAACAGGGAATTTCGCACAGAGCCAAGGAGGACTTATAAATTTCCCTGTTTATTTATACATGTTACAGTTAGAGGCTAACAAATTATCTTTCTTTCTGTTAGGATATTTTCTGATTAATAGAACTAAGAATAGTTTATTTGTGTGTGTACAGTTAGAGGCTCAAACAGAGCTTGTGTAATTGAGGAGGAGTCTCGGGAGTAGAGCCAAAACATTTCAAATAGGAGCACGAGAGCTCAACAGTGGACAAACCCTAGACCACTAGAAAACCCTAACCCCTAAGGCAAATAAGCCACTAGAAACCCTAAACCCTAAGGCACATAAGCAAGAAGAGCTAAATTGAACCAGTTCCATGAAAAAACAGAAGCAAGAAGAGCTAAATTGAACCGAAATAGATTAGAAGTGTTCATAAACACATGTTTAAGTGTTGAAAAACACAACAGGGTTGGTAGGAATTATTTTCCTACCGGGAGGTGAAGATGCCACGCTATTGACGGAGAAATTTGTCCGGCCAACAGTAGGGGATCTCCCTGGTAGAAAGTCCCAATTAGACCTTGAACTGTTTGGAATAGGGATCTCGTCTGGGGTGTGGGTCCGACTACCGCTTAAGTCACCTTCCCTTTGGTCTCAAAAGAACTCGATCGAACCTGCGGACACACACTTATTCACATGATACAAGATACATGGTTGATGCATTAAACACGTATATAACACTATGCATAGCAAGACAAATAATAAAGCATACACGCCTAAGGAGGTGTTGTTAACAACACATCTTTGAGGTTATGCTTGTAGGCTATTCTGACCACAAAAGAAACAGTTATTTATGGCGAGATGCCCCTTTACTTCCTGAAAGATAAAATGAAATGCTAATAAACAAAGTCATCAACGTCCATTAAGCGAGCAATCAATCTAAACATCACTAACACAAGTACAGGAAACCATAATGCATAAATGATGCCATTAAAGAGTGCAGTTTCATTAATCAAAAGATGTTTGAAACTGTATGGAAATACTCATAGTGTTCGCACAGCAAAACACATCAGATCCAAAAGGAGTTTCAACAGGTATCTATATTCATATGCAAAAGAGTGTTATCTTCCAATACAATGCTGTATAGCTCTTAAGTCCCAAAAAAAAAAGGTCCTTTACATTTTCCCCGGATGGGGTTTTATAGATCAAAATTTTCCCTTTGGGCTTCCTGACTCTTCGCCTGCCTAACTGTTGAGCTGCTCTGCGACCTAGAAGGGAACTGCGACCTGCGACCTGGCTAGGTGGTGCGACCTGCGACCTGGCTGGGTGGTGCGACCTACGACCTGGCTAGGCAGTGCGACCTGCGATTTGTTTTCGAATGCTGCCTACTGCCACTAGATTATGAAGGTGGGTGTGTAATCGTGAGGTCAGGTGCGTCAATCTGCTGTCCTTTGAGAAAGTCTTACCAGGTTTGATACTCTGCTGCTATGGGAGAAACCAGAGGAAAATATTCTTTCAACCAATGCATGCACTCCAAATCATTTGGGACTAGAGTTTCCTAATTTTGTGAGATTAGGTTGGAAAGAGAGGCGAGCTTGGTGTAAATCCATACTGGCGTGACAAGAAACTGGCCCAGGTTCTCTTGAGACGCTGCAAGATCGGGAGTGGCAGCAGCTTGCTTGATGGGCTGCAAAAAATGATTGGATCTCCTGATCCACCTGTACCCAGGTTTTCCCCTCGTCCAATGCCCCCAGTGAAGGAATGTGGTGGCGGGCGTGCATCGAATCAATGCCGCTGATGAGGTGTTCGTATGCAGCCATCACTTTGTCTAAATCCTTGGATAGCTTGTCCTTGTACTGCATTTTCATACGGATTTGGACTTTGGCATCTTGCATACGAATCCAATCCTTCTTTGGCAAATGCTCAAGAGCCTGAGGGTACCGTGCTGTCCAGTCCATCATTTTATCTAAGGCAGTCGTAGCCTCCTTCAGCTGCTCGTGCTTCTGCTTAGTCTCTACTTGTGCTCTTACCAATGGGGCGACTGTTTGTTTTATGATGAACATTTCCCCATACACCTGCCTCATGGTCGCCTCTAATGTGTCATACTCCTTTAGAATGGCAAGCAGAACTTCATTGACAGGGGGAGTTTTGTTTTGGAGTTGTTGAACCTCCTCTCTCAATGTCGTCCTTTCCTGTTCTACCATTTTTTCCCGCTGCTCTGCTTCTTGTAGTCTATTTTGTAGAGAAATGATCTCTCTACTCATTCTGGTCACATTTTCTTCTGTGGCCGCAGTGAAAGCTGTGCCAGCCGATGCTATCATCACGGGATTAGTCCTAGTATCAAGGACTATATCCTTCCCGGTTGCTACTGTGGATGCGGCGGAAGGATTTTGCGCCAGGCATCTTCTCTTCTCCTGCCGGATTTTGAAGGAGAATTGATCAAATGTGAGCTTGGTAAGGTCGAATACCTCCTCCTCTTGCCTTTGGGGGGAACTGACATCGGAGAGCGAGGCTCGTGTACTGCCCAGAGGTATCTCAAGGGGATATACCTCGATGTCCTCCAGCATTTCATCCTCTTCTTGTTTCTTCTTCTTTTCCTCCTCTTCCCTTTATCGGCGTTCGACCTCCGCCTTCTCAGGTTATTTCCTCTGTCTGAGCTCTGCTTCTGCCGCTGCTTCTAATTCAGCCTTCCTTTTCTGCTCAGCTGTTGCGGCTTGCTCAGCTTCCACTTTGTCTAGCTCTTTCTTGAGTTCTTGCTCAGTCGCAGCCTCCGCTTCTTTTTGCTCTTTTTCCTTCTTGGCCTCCTCGGCCTGCTTCTTCTTCTGTTATGCCCTTAGGCTCCTCTTGCGCTTATCCTCATCTTCTTTCATTTTCTTTTCTTGCTCTTGCTGGGCTTTGGCCTCTATTTCTTTCTGTTGGGTAGAGGTGCTTTGCCCTGTACTGGTTCGAGGCTTCTTAGCTAGAGAGGAAGAAGCACCTCCTAATTCACGACTCCTTGCTTCCAAGGATTGGTCATCCGGGTCTTCTTGGCCAGAGTCCGCCCCCGGAGCCAGTTGTCTATCTGCGTTTTACCAGTTCCTTCTTACATCCTCTCCCAAGCGTTCAGTATGCTGATAGTTCCATTTGAATTTAGCCTTCTTGCAATGTTCAGGAACTATCCTCTCCGGGTCGTATGTTCGGTATTCTAAAGCCCTAAAGTGATAAATTTTCATCTCCTCTCCCTCTACCTCTACCTCTCTGAAGTCTTTAACTGTGTATGCGCAGATAGTGAGGGGTAGGGCGAGCCATGGCTTCTTCTTACCTTTGGACAGGACCCTGGAGAAACCCGAAGACATTTGGAAACAGACCTCTTGCATGAGCACTCTGTCCGTGACATATCGAGGCATAGCATGTGGGGCCTTGAACGAGCCGAAGACCCGGATGAGTGTATATTCAGCAAACGGAAACCAATGCGCTACTTTGCCTAGTGTTTCCATGGCTTTCCAAGACATGCAAGGGGCGTCTTGGCCGAACAACTTCCTGTAAAGAGCAGGGATGAACACTTGAGATATTGGCTCTATGTCTTGTTTGTACTTGGACTCCCAAAACACCTTGAGTTGTAAATGGATTGCACGGGTCTGCTTTGGATCCCAATTATGTGCCCATCCCTCAAAGTGCAACCTTGAGAAAACGACATCCAACAGGTAAGAAGCCATATAGAATTCAGAAGGCATTCCTTCATCTGGTACCAATGCTGAGGATAAGTTTGTCTGCATGGAGGTCACCAATATGCCGGCCCAGTTGAAACGAGTGTCGTATGTTGTGACATATTCCATGATAGTTTCCCATGTGCCGCTGAAAGTGGTGGCATCGGGGCGCCCGTACAATCTGCAAAGCATGGCAGCCACTAGTCTGTATACTTTCTTAAGGCTCACCACTGGATATTCCTGGTCCTTCTTGACCTTAAATTTCTCAGGCTCCTCCCACCATTGCTTTATAGTGTCAACTATAGGAACTGCATTGGCGGTAGCCCATTCTTCTGTGAATTCTATCTCTCGCTCAGGAAAAGAGTAATAGACATGTGCGTTTGAGGCTTTGAGTAATGCGAACGCCTTGCCTTCGATGTCCTAGATTAGGAACTTCTTGGGATCCGTTTTCTGTATGATCCAATCTATCATCTCTGGGCCTGGGAATATAGCCGGGTGAGCACCTGCGAGATGTAGCTTGGACCTTTTAACCTGTAAGTATATCTCCCGATCCGGGAGGTCTTCTGGGAATTCCGTTTTGGCGAACTCTTGGTACACTTGGTACCATCGCATGTTGTCCCCTTTGGAAAATGTGCAAAGGGTATCTTTGTATATCGGGGGTGGGGACATTGGCATGTCCATCTCTACATATTCCACCGCCAAGTGTTTGTCTTTCTTCCGGGACACTTGAGGTCCCATATCGCTGGAATCTGAGGGGACAGTTATACACTCCAAGTCTACTTCAAATTCACCTGTCATATTCATGAAAGATTCCCAAGATAAGAAAGACGCCATGATGATATAAAACCAATTACAGTTTATCAATTATTTCAACTCGGACACAGGAAAAACTGAATAAATGGCCTACTGGGTCGCGGGGTCGCAGATTGTAAGAAAATGGCCAAGGTGTGACCTTGCGACCTTGCGACTAGGTCGCAGGGTCGCAGGTCGCGGATTTCGAGAAAACGATGAAGATGCGACCTTGCGACCTTGCGACTGGGCCGCTGGGTCGCGGGGTCGCAAATCTCGGAAAATAGCGGAAATGTGACCTTGCGACCTTGCGACTAGGTCGCTGGGTCGCAAATCTCGAAAAATAGCGGAAATGCGACCTTGCGACCTTGCGACTGGGTCGCTGAGTCGCTAAGTCGCAGGGTCGCACTAGGGCTTGCCGGGGGTTTTGGGTGTGCGCGGCGTGGAGTTGTTTTTTATCTTTAACTGGAAAACACAAGGCTAACTGGGTCCAGACAGAGTCAAGGGATGGATTTTGGAGTAGGGTACAGGCCATGAGGGGTTGGATGAGAAACTGTGATGAGTTGGGTAAGTGGGGAAAAAAATGGAATCAAAAGAAAACCCTAAGCAAGAAATGAAAACAATGGCTGAGGGAGAAGGAAAATTTAAAGGCTGAGGAATGCAGGGATTAGGAAAGAATAATAAAAAAAGGAAACAACAGGAGGAAAATGGCAACTTACCCAGGAAAATCGCACTCCAGTCGACCTGTCCGAGCCGTTTTTTCTATCCGCTGCATATGCAAAATGCGACCTAGCGACCTCCTTTATATAAAAGGGTCGCACGTGCGAGCATTTAATGAGGTCGCGGGGTCGCAAGTCGGGGTGATCAGAGAGGTATGCGACCTTGCGACCTCAGGGTCGTAGGGTCGGAAGGTCGCGAGGTCGCGGTTTTCCCAAAAAATGAAGTTTGCGACCTAGCGACTTAGCCTTTTGGACTCCTTACTTAGTTTTTTTTTTGTGTTCAAGGGGCTCCAAAAAATTTTGAACTGGGGCTTTTTGGAGGGTGTTGTAGAGGCTACAACAAATGGCGATTCACTGGTCGAATTCAGAGCCTCTGCCGATGGTTGGCCTTGGAGGGGAGGAGGGAGGGGCCTTCACTAGCTGTTCTTTTACCTTAGAAGTCAACACTGCCCTGCCTTCGTCACCTTGCGAGGTTGCTTGGCCTGCTGGCTTGTTGGGTGTTGGTTAACCGAATTTCGTTTCTTCAGGTTCCCGGACCGGAAGGGTCGGAGAACTCTGGGCGGCTACAAAATCTGGTACGATTATTTTGTCCTCATCGTGTTGCTCCGCTACCGATGTTGCAGTAAGAATATACCGATGTTGCTTGGAGGAGTGAGGTATGATTTCACCAATGACGTCCAAACCCCATTGTTGAAAGGGTTCCTCCACTGCTACTGATAGTAGGGGAGCGGCTGGCCACGCCTCCCGGCTAGCGAATTTCTGGCACTGAATGCATTTCCGGGCATATGCATGCGTGTATCTAAAAAGGGTTGGCCAGTAGTATCCTGCGCACATTATCTTGTGGGCAGTGGTATCGCCTACAAAATGATCTGAAAATGGAATGTACTTGTTTGAGGGTGCAAGGTATCCATTTCCCATAATTTCAAATTGAGCTATACACTCCAAGTGACCTCTGAAAATGTGAGAACAAACTATTTCCTATACAGAGATGGACTGTAGGGGCATTCACCGGATGTTTCACCTTTCTAGGAAAGGAAGAATCCGGAGGCTACCTGGCCCTCTACAGACTCTGCCTAAGGAAATAATATGTAAACACTTAGAAGTCTTTGACATTCACATACTTGAAATTTGATGTCTTGCGGAATAAGACAAATAACTTTCTGCAGCTGAGTAGGTGATTATGTGTATATGAAAGTTATGTATATTTGTTGTTTAACAATTTATATCAGTTTTGTTTAGCATATCATCTTCATCAAATAAAGACATCAAAATGATAAGCAGTTCACCCCCTTCTCTGGGCTACATCTGCTGGACCAAGCCTCTCAAACTAGGCTTGTCCTCTTGTATTAAAAATGCTACAAAGGCTAATACAAGAATAAGAATGTCTCGAAAGAAAGATCTGACTGTAAATACAGAATCAGAAGATAGGAATTAGCTAAACATGCTCTTTCCCAAACACTAAACAGTGAAATTTGTACCTGCTACAGTACTTTTCCCCAATTGTCCTTGGTGGCCCTTTAGACTTGCATGGAGAATTTCGAGGTGAAGATAACCTCAATTGGTTCTGAAACCTCTGCCATTAGAATCAGAAGGTCGAAAATATCAGAAATAGCCTTTTGAATCACCAAAAATGGATGAACACAGCACCCAAACAGCTCCAGCACTGAAATGGCCCTCTTGGCCCTGAAAGCTTCCCTGAAGCTAAACAGTGAGAAGAATTCCTCAAAAGGAAAAACGAGCTGTAGAAATGGATTCAGAATGCTGTAAAACTTCAGGAATGACCTTCGTTCCACATAAACTGGCTG
This sequence comes from Pinus albicaulis, assembly GCA_034641835.2. Classification (NCBI taxonomy): domain Eukaryota; kingdom Viridiplantae; phylum Streptophyta; class Pinopsida; order Pinales; family Pinaceae; genus Pinus; species Pinus albicaulis. Next base: position 1,579,411,808 of record CM076579.1, read on the forward strand.
CACAATTCCCAATGCAGCTCCCAAACTGATTTGGCCCTGGTGGCTCCTGGAACTTCCACGGAGAAAAATCACCTGTGAAACCTGTGCCAATGGCTTCAGAAGGTCGAAGAGACCCAAAATCAAAAAAAAATTCGTCTTCAAAAGCCTCCCCTAGCAGAAGTTATGGCCAAAAAACTAAACTGCCAGTTTCCCCTTAACAAACTCCACTAAATGTGGAAGGACTGCAGTTAAAGGCGCCAAATTAGGAACTAGCGCCAAAAATGGCGGAATTGCCAAATTATCCGGGCGGTTAAAACGTTGGCAATTAATTTGACGGTTATCGAAAATGGCGTGTTCACATATATCGGGTCTTGACAACGGTTTGAATTAAATTTAAACGTTTTATATTGAAACAACGTTTAATTATAACAACCCATAATAAACACATAATGCAAAGTTTTGAAAATCCGCCGTTTGATAGCGCGCCGAGCACTGGGCGTAGGTTCCCGCCGGAGGGTCATATGTATAAGGGGCTGGCCCGTAAGGGCTGGCCCCTTTACGGGCCCCGCCCACACACGTTCAAATGTTAAAACCGATTTTGTTGCCGCCCATATAACAACAAACGAACGTGGTCTATCGGTTAAAACGCTGTGTTGATATACATCCGACCATGGATCGAATCCCATCCGCGCCATAATAAAAATTTTTAAAACGCATTTCCATTCCACCTTTGGGGGCCCACGTGGCGGCCTCCGGGCTAGCCACGTGGCGCCTCTTGATTGGCTGTCAAAATGGAATATTCCCCAAAATATTCTGCGGAATATTCCACGGAATATTCCCAGAATATTCTGTGGAATATTCTTTTTTTAATAAAATTTTCCACAAGCCAAATTTGCCCTTTTTTAATGGAAATTGAGAAAACTTGAATTTGAAGCCGAATAACTTCTTCATACTCTGAGACCATTTTTCGAATCGTTCGCGGCGCTCTAATCAGAAGACGAGCACTATCCTGGCCGTTCGTGTTCCAACCAGTTCGAGCACCTTCATTTTTGACCACTTTACGACACTCCGGGTCCCGAGCTCCCGATCACACCTCAGCCGGAGAAGGTCTTGGTCCCCAAAAGCTTACCGACCCCGCATCGAATTGTACAAAGAATTCGAGGAAACGTAAATATCCTCTTCCAAATACCAAAAGAGCATACCGCCCAAAAATGTCCTCGCCCGCTAAAATGTCGTCATGGCGATTTTCACGCATACGCCAAGTACTGTCGAATCCCGACCAAGTTCTTTCACCAGACAAATCTGAAATTGCAGGAACCAGCAATGAAACTTGTTGATATATGAGCTGAAATATTCCCCTGAACATGTGGGCTTGCCAACTGTCACGATGCCCATCCATGGCACCTCCGCTCCATAAGAAGAGCTGCCTCCCAAATGAGAAGGCTTTTACAAAGATGAAACACTTCATCATTTCTCCTCTTTACAATCTTGGAGAACAAATTAACTTTTCCAAGTCAAACATTACATGCATGGTTAAAACAAAGTAATCAACCCTTCAAGTTAATCACACATACATGTTTAAAATACAAGGAAATCATCATGATCCCTGTGCTCATGCATCTCATTCTCATGCATGCAGTTTATCCTTCAACTTTCTCTTAAGTACAAACATAAGTACAAGATCCTCAATCACATGTACATGTACTTTCAAAGCTGAAATTAATATAACTTTCGCTAAGATAGAGTGAGTCTCATACTCAGCTTTTCCATCCTGCAACTTGCATTCCTTAACAAAGAAAATGCATTCAATCAAAAGACATGCAACTTTAATTGGATAAGAATTCTAACCATTTCTTACCAATCCATTTCAAAGGTGATTCCTTTAACTGCACATCTATATCAGCATGTGTATCATCCTGACACATATCAATGATGGAAACTTCCTTCCCATTCTTGCCATACTCTTTATCCCACTTCTTCAACTTTTGTGGAAGCATTGTTGGATTCAAAGTCCAACACCTTTCAACAGTATGTCCTTGCTTATGGAAGTTGTCATTATAAAAATGAACAAAAGAGCCAAGAAACTCAACAACAAGTAGTTTGCGTAATAATAAAGCAGTCAATCTTCAACACCGCTTAAGACACCTTTCAAGCTACATAATCAAGCTAGTGATGTCAGTCAAGCAAACCTGGTGCTCCGATACCATCCGATCTGAAAATGGAATGTACTTGTTTGAGGGTGCAAGGTATCCATTTTCCTTAGTTTCAAATGTGAGCTATACACTCCAAGTGACTTCTGAAAATGTGAGAACAAACTATTTCCTATACAGAGATGGACTGTAGGGGCATTCACCAGATGTTTCATCTTTCTAGGAAAGGATGAATCCGGAGGCTACCTGGCCATCTACAGACTCTGCCTAAGGAAATAATATGTAAACACTTAGAAGTCTTTGGCATACACATACTTGAAGTTTGATGTCTTGCGGAATAAGACAAATAACTTTCTGTAGCTGAGTAGGTGACTAGGTGTGTATGCAAGTTATGTATATTTGTTGTTTAACACTTTATATCAGTTTTTTTTAGCATATCATCTTCAGCAAATAAATACATCAAAATTATTAAGTAGTTCACCCCCTCCACTGGGCTACATCTGCTGGACCGAGCCTCTCAAACTAGGCTTGTCCTCTTGTATTAAAAATGCTACAAAGGCTAATACAAGAATAAGAATGTCTCGAAAGACAGATCTAACTGTAATTACAGAATCAGAAGATAGGAATTAGCTAAACATGCTCTTTCCCAAACACCAAACAGTGAAATTGTACCTGATACAGTGTTTTTCCCCAATTGGCCCTGGTGGCCCTTTAGACTTGCATAGAGAATTTCGAGGTTAAGATGACCTCAATTGGTTTTGAAACCTCTTCCATTAGAATCTGAAGGTCGAAAATATCAGAAATAGACTTTTGAATCACCAAAAATGGATGAACATAGCACCCAAACAGCTCCAACACTGAAATGGCCCTAGTGGCCCTGAAAGCTTCCCTGAAGCTAAACAGTGAGAAGAATTACTCAAAAGGAAAAACGAGCTGTAGAAATGGATTCAGAATGCTGAAAATCTTCAGGAATGACCTTCGTTCCACATAAACCGTCGCACACCCCAATGGGCCCCAAACTCCATTGGCCCCAGTGGCTCCTGGAACTTCCACTAGAGAAAATCACCGTGGAAACCCGTGCCAATGGCTTCGAAGGTCGAAGAGACCCAAAATCAAAAATTCGTCTTCAAAGGCTTCTCCTAGCAGAAGTTATGACCAAAAAACTAAACTGCCAGTTTCACCTAAACAAACTCCACTAAATGTGGAAGGACCGTGCTAAAGGCGCCACCAGAACCAGCGCCAAAAATGGCGAATTGCCAAATTATCCCGGCTAAAACGTCGGGTACCACTCCATCTTATCGAAAATGGCGTGTTCACATATCGTGCTCCGACAACGGCTTGAATTAAATTTAAACGTTTATATCGAAACAACGTTTAATTATAACAACCCATAATAAACACATAATGCAAAGTTTTGAAAATCCGCCGTTTGGATAGCGCGCCGAGCACTCTGGCGTAGGTTCTCGCCGAGGGTCATATGTATAAGGGGCTGGCCCGTAAGGGCCGGCCCCTTTACGGCCCCGCCCACACACGTTCAAATGTTAAACCGATTTTCATAAGCCGCCCATATAACAACAAACGAACGGGTCTATCGCTAAAACGCCGTGTTGATATACATCCGACCATGGATCGAATCCCCATCCGCGCCATAATAAAAATTTTTAAAACGCATTTCCCTTTCCACCTTGGGGCCCACGTGGCGGCCTCCTGCTAGCCACGTGGCGCCTCTTGATTACCGAAGCCAAATGGAATATTCCCCAAAATATTCTGCGGAATATTCCACGGAATATTCCCAGAATATTCTGTGGAATATTCTTTTTTTAATAAAATTTTCCACAAGCCAAATTTGCCCTTTTTTAATGGAAATTGAGAAAACTTTGAAGCTGAATAACTTCTTCATACGGAGACCATTTTTCGAACCGTTCGCGGCGCCGGAATCAGGAAGACGAGCACTATCCGGTCGTTCAGGTTCCAACCAATTCTGAGCACCTTCATTTTTGACCATTTTACGACACCTGGTCCTGAGCTCCTGATCACAAAATGCCCTCCAGCTGGTCCGTCGTGCAACTCAGTCAAGATTTTCTGTGCTTCATCATGTTCCAAGCAGCGCAACAGAACTCCATCGTAATGTTTCTTGAACAGCTTATCCTGAATCAACTGGTAAGATGCAGCTTTGAGCCTTATTGCGCGCTTCTGCCGGGCAGTTAGGGTAGGATCCAGGATGCCATGGGCCAAATATCCCGAAATGTCAGAGTACCAAGAAGGGCTTGTCTGTTGAGGTACATGGTCACTCTGATACATGTCTATTTCCTGTTCCCAACATTCTTATTCAACTCCATGTGAGCTGGCAGCCTCTGCAGCCATCTGGCATAGTTCTTGTCCTTTAACAGTGTGTGCCGGTTTAAACTCTAAGTCATACTCTTGTAGGCATGCCACCCAGTTGCCTCGCCTCTCTCCAAGCTCCTGCTGCACGAACAACGAGCGGACAGCTGGGTGGGGAATGAAAACCGTGACATGGTTTTTCAAGATGTATGGCCTGAAGTGTTTGACTGCTTTGTAGACTGCATAAGCTTGCTTTTCGATTTCAGGGTAGTTCAATTCAGCTCCTTGCAAACCAGTGCTCATGAAGGATATAGGCCGTTCATCATTGTTGTTGTCTTTCTATGTGAGGACGACTGCAAGTGATGAATCTGAAGTGAAAGTATACAAGATAAAGCCTTTGCTAAAATCTGGACTTTGGAGGGATGGCACTTCAGCTATAGCTTGCTTGATTTTGTCGAAGGCCTCCTTCTCTGGAAGATTCCATTTGAACACCGCATTCTTTTTTATCATCCCCTGCAAAGGCCTGACTATCTGGGTGAAATCCGATATGAATTTATGGACAAAATTGATTTTCCCCAGGAAAGATTGCATTGCTTTCTTACTTCTCGGGGGGGGGAATCTGGGCAATGGCTTTCGCCCGCTCTGGATCTACAACAATGCCTTGCTTAGTTATAATGTGGCCCAACAAATTTCCTTCCGCCACAGCGAAAACACTCTTCTTCGGGTTGAGTGAAATCCCGTACTTTCTGCACCTCTCGAAGATTTGCTTGAGGTGGCGTAAATGATCGCCCCGGTGTTTTGAAAACACGGTGACGTCGTCCAAATAGACTACCACGCTCTGCCCTATCAAACCACGGAAATCTATATCCATGGCCCGTTGGAAAGTTGCCCCCGCGTTTATCAATCCAAAAGGCATGCGCCTGAAGGCGAACGTTCCTCATTTGGTCCAAAAGGTGGTTTTCAATCTGTCTGGCTCAGCCACCAGCCCCTGGTTGTAACCAGAGAACCCATCCAATAAGGAGAACATTTCGGATCCGGACACAGCTTGCAATATTTGTTCCATAGGTGGCACCGGGTAATTGTCTTTGTTTGAGGCCCGATTCAAATTCTGGAAATCCACACATAAGCGGATCTCGCTAGACTTCTTCCGTGCCGGGACCAAATTTGACACCCATGTGGAGTGACAAACTTTGAAGATGATGCGTGCATCCAAAAGCTTCTTAAGTTCTTTCAGAATCATCGGCTCCAACGCAAGATGCACTTTTCTGAGCTTCTGTTGGAACGGCTTCACGCCTTCCTTCATGGGTGTCATGTGTTGAATAATTCGAGTATTGTACGTACGTAAATCATCATACGTCCAAGCAAATACGTCTCGAAACTTCCGAAATAATTGGGTGAAGGCCTGCGTCTCTTCATCAGTGCAATCTTTCCCAAGGTTGATGAACTTCGGGTTCTCATCTGATCCCAAGTTCACTTGCCGATGCGCCAAGATGGAACTTTGTACTTTGGTATTTGGGGGGCCGCAAAATCGGCTTTGTAGATCAAAGAGCTTTTCCAGTGACAATATCCCCTTGGGCATGGGGTTCTCCTTGCGTTTATCATGCTCTTCCTGCAAAGCTTGATCGTGATCCTCCTCATCTATTTCCGCGTCCTTGAATACTTCAGTGTTGAGCATAAATTCTAAGATCTGTTGATCATCATCAAAAATGCGTAAATTAGTAATATTATCTGGCACGGAGGGTCTATATATAACTTCAATAGAAAAGCCATCCCTCAATGGGGTAAAGCTAGCAGCAGCATTAGCTAGAGTATCAGCTGCTACATTGTGCATTCTAAGAATAGATTTGATTCCAAACGCATCGAAAGTAGAAATAAGACGCCATACCTCTTGTTGATAAGCTTTTAAATGTGGAGACAAACAATGAATGGTATTGCGTACTTGTCGAGTAACGATCTCGGAGTCCCCAATGACTTGTAAGCACTTTACCTTTAAATCCAATGCCTTCTTGAGTCTGAGGATTAGGGCTTCATATTCAGCTGTATTGTTGGTGCACTGGAACTCAAGCCAACACAAAATCAAGAATTTGTTCTTTTTAGGGTCCAACAAGATGCAGCCCGCACCAGCTCCGTCATGGGTTTTGGAACCGTCATAGTACAAGGTCCATACGTCATTTTCTGGCTCCTTTAGGGTTGTAGGTTGGGGCAGGACTTCGATTTGGTGTGAGATGGGAGTGGCTTGGTCTTCCGCGACGAGTGTTAGTTCGGACTAGATCTCGGGGTCTACTGAAGACTGAGGAGGATGATAACATCCGAAAATGGCTTCCAAGAAGCACATGCCAAGCTCCTCCTGGGCAAAACTGATGGGTTCGTTAGTAGCACCCAAATCAGTCACAGTATGTTTCATATATGGTTTGCTTTCGACCCTGATTTGGTTATTCCGGCCCTTGTAAGGAAGCCATAGGTGGGACCAGTCGGTGGCAAAATATCCTTGCAGCTTGCAGGACCAGTCTCTACTAAGTAACAGGCCGTAGGCTTCCAGGATGTCAACAACCACAATGTCAATACATTGGTGGACTATAGAATCGGACGAAAGGCGGATGATGACGTTATTCAGTTCTCCTACATCTGGCACCTGCGATCTGTCAAGTTGAATTATCCTCGCGTCGGTTTTCTCCGGGCGGATGTTCAGCTTCTTACAAACAGATAGGGGCATGACGTTTGTGGACGCGCTGGAGTCAACTAGACAATTATGGACGTTGAAGTTAAAAATCTCAAAAGATAATAGGAAGGGAGGAGTAGATCCCCTGGAGTTTGCATTGATGGCGTTCACAATAGACTGAACACTCGGACTGGCTTGCATGGACGTATTGCTCACAGGCTTAGAAGTTGAGGTATTGGCGAAGGCTGTAAGAATTAGTTCTCGTTGATTCGTGATGCGGGCAAGCTCGTAGAGGGAGATGTTAGCTTTTGTTTTCTTCATGTCCTCTACAATGTTATAAGCGGAATTAGATTGAGGACAAGGCTCGGTAGTGATTTTGGGGGACCCCACCGGGAGCTTGCTCTTTTGATTTGCTCGGGTGTCGTTGTTGGTGGGCTTCTCAGGGGCAGCTTGTTGTTCATTCCCCGGGGGCAAAATTTTCCTTAGGAAAGCCCTTTTCTTTTCCTCCAAGGATGGTTCAGGGATCGACCCTTTGCTCCTAAGGCTGTAGTTTCTTACGGGTGGGGCCTTAGGATTGTCTGCCACGTTGATATCAGTGATGGTAAGATTGTTGTCCCCGCGGATAATGTCAAATGCAAGAACCGAGGACCCTGGTTCTTCATCTAGGGGAAAATATTCACCATGGTCAGAAACATCATCCTCCCCCGCATCCCCCGGGGTTTGATCGTCGAGAAGCTGGTTTACTATTGCAGTCATGCTGCCGATCCATTGTGGGCATGTTTTTTCAAAGTGGGCAGCCTGGTGGAAAGAACAGAAGTTATCTTTTCCTATTTCTTCCATGTTGAGAATAGTGTTCGGGTTGGATGGAGGTCGGCTGGTGTTGGGGTTACTCTTTCTGAAAAAGGGCTTAGGTGCCTTGGTGCTAGTCGTGGATTCTATTCCCTTTCTCTTCAGGTTGGAGACTTCATTTGTCAGCAACTTGAGGGTCTATGCTATACTCTCGAAGTCGAAAGCATCCTTATCCTTATCCGCGGTTTTGTTTGTGGAGGACTGACCTTTCTTCGCGATTGGTTTGTGGTCATCTCTCCCCTCATGATCGATGGCTCCTATAGAAAGCATGTCTCTTTCTACAGCAAGGGTGGCTGCGTAGTTTGCTGCAAGGGTGGGCCGAGATTCGCGTTTCACGAAGACGACAATATCCCTGGGGAGAGCTTTTGTATAGTAGTCTATGGTAATAGAGTCATCCAACGCCAGGTTGGGGGGAAACTTTTGCAGTATGGTAGCAAAGTGCTGGTTGAAGTCTCTCACCTTCTCTTTCTTATGACACTTGATGGTGCTCAACTCCGTGAGGAGCATGGAAGGGGTTTTGTCCTCTGAAAATTTCTGCAAGAACACGTGGAGAAACTGGTCCCATGATGTAATGGAGGCACTTGGGAGGGAGCGGTACCAGGTGGCCGCTTTGTTTTCAAGAGTGTGCGGGAACAGGTGGCAAGCAACGTCATCTGTTTGAACCCTCATAATTTGCAGGGAAAGATAGAAGCTGCTTATATGATCCTCGACCAAGGTGCCTTTCTCGGGATCAAATTTGGGGAGATGCTTCTCAGGGTGCCTAGGCAGGTCATGGAGGGGGCCCAAAATATCTAATGAGGACTGGGCCATCCAGGTGAGTGGCTGCACCCTCCTAGCATGACTGGTGGTGCCTGATCTCAGACTCAGATTCGCTCCCCGTACCTGACACCGATGCTTCTCCCTCATGGCAAGAGTGTTCATCTTGATGTCTCTCCCGATGGGCCATGTCTCTAAGATATCCCCAATTGTAGACAGGCAGCCTTATTTGGGTTTGGGCGGCAGTGGTTGGCACGGTGTCCTTGGCCACGGCCTCTATCTCCTCTACCTCTAGTCCCACGGCCTCTGTTCCCCTGACCTTCATTTTTGCGGGTTCTATTTCCTTCACCTACATTTCTGCAGGCTCTATTTCCCTCGCCTTCATTCCTGCGGGCTCTAGTTCCCTCGCCCTCGTTCCCTTGGGCTCTATCTCCTTCGCCTTCCCCAAGTGGGGGGAGAACTTGGTTATTGTTTTGTTGGGTCTGGTTAGGCTGAGGGTCAGGGAAGGGTTCAGTATTGCCAAATTCCTCCTCTTCGCCGATGAGGAGCTCGGGATTCGGGTCGTTACTCTGGACAACGGTGGCGAGGTCTTCAACCATGAGATTCACCAGCTGGGGTATGGTACTCACCAGAGCACCATTACGAGTGATGTTTTCAACAGGGGTCCTAGTATGGGTCAAGAAGTTCATGATTGGGGCATATCGCAAATCCCTGATGAGATTGCGGGCAGCTGGGCGCAAGGCTCTCAACTGCTCTCTGGTTATTTCATAATATGGAACCTCCTCCCTTGGGATATCTTCCAAAGGAGGAGGGGTAGGATCATCGTTTATGACCTCCCCATGGGGAGTTTGTAATGGAATGTTGCTTGCATGCTGGGAGAATGCCATTCACGCCCTCCTTCTAGCGCCAATTCTGTTGACGGGGAAATTTGTCCGGCCAATAATAGGGGATCTCCTCGGTAGAAAGTCCCAATTAGACCTTGAACCGTTTGGAATAGGGATCCCGTCCGGGGTGTGGGTCCGGCTACCGCTTAAGTCACCTTCCCTTTGGTCTCAAAAGAACTCGATCGAACCTGCGGACACACACTTATTCACATGATACAAGATACATGGTTGATGCATTAAACACGTATATAACACTATGCGTAGCAAGACATAATAAAGCATACACGCCTAAGGAGGTGTTGTTAACAACACATCTTTGGGGTTATGCTTGTAGGCTATTCTGACCACAAAAGAAACAGTTCTTTATGGCGAGATGCCCCTTTACTTCCTAAAAGATAAAACGAAATGCTAATAAACAAAGTCATCAACATCCATTAAGCAAGCAATCAATCTAAACATCACTAACACAAGTACAGGAAACCATAATGCATAAATGATGCCATTAAATAGTGCAGTTTCATTAATCAAAAGATGTCTGAAACTATATGGAAATACTCATAGTGTTCGCACAGCAAAACACATCAGATCCAAAAGGAGTTTCAACAAATATCTGTATTCATATGCAAAAGAGTGTTATCTTTCAATACAATGTTGTATAGCTCTTAAGTCCCAAAAAAAAAAGGTCCTTTACATTTTCCCCGGATGGGGTTTTATAGATCAAAAGTTTCCCTTTGGGCTTCCTGACTCTTCGCCTGCCTGACTGTTGAGTTGCCCTGCGACCTAGAAGGGAACTGCGACCTGCGACCTGGCTAGGTGGTGCGACTTGCGACCTGGCTGGGTGGTGCGACCTGTGACCTGGCTAGGTAGTGCGACCTGCGATTTGTTTTCGAATGTTGCCTACTGCCACTGGATTATGAAGGTGGGCGTGTAATCGTGAGGTCAGGTGCGTAAATCTGTTGTCCTTTGAGGAAGTCTTGCCAGGTTTGATACTCTGCTGCTATGGGAGAAACCAGAGGAAAATCTTCTTTCAACCGATGCATGCACTCCAGAGCATTTGGGACTAGAGTTTCCTTCTTTTGTGAGATCAGGTTGGAAAGAGAGGCGAGCTTGGTGTAAATCCATACTGGCGTGACAGAAACTGACCCAGGTTCTCTTGAGACACTGCAAGATCGGGAGTGGCAGTAGCTTGCTTGATGGGCTGCAAAAAATGATTGGATCTCCTGATCCACCTGTTCCCAGGTTTTCCCCTCATCCAATGCCCCCAGTGAAGGAATGTGGTGGCGGGCATGCATCGAATCAATGCCGCTGATGAGGTGTTCGTATGCAGCCATCACTTTGTCTAAATCCTTGGATAGCTTGTCCTTGGACTGCATTTTCATACGGATTTGGACTTTGGCATCTTGCGTATGAATCCAATCCTTCTTTGGCAAATGCTCAGGAGCCTGAGGGTACCGTGCTGTCCAGTCCATCATTTTATCTAAGGCAGTCGTAGCCTCCTTCAGCTGCTCGTGCTTCTGCTTATTGTCCGCTTGTGCTCTTACCAATGGGGCGACTGTTTGTTTTATGGTGAACATTTCCCCATACACCTACCTCATGGTCGCTTCTAATGTGTCGAACTCTTTTAGAATGGCAAGCGGAACTTCATTGACAGGGGGAGTTTTGTTTTGGAGTTGTTGGACCTCCTCTCTCAATGCCGTCCTTTCCTATTCTGCCCTTTTTTCCCGCTGCTCTGCTTCTTGTAATCTATTTTGTAGAGAAATGATCTCTCTACTCATTCTGGTCACATTTTCTTCCGTGGCCGCAGCGAAAGCTGTGCCAGCCGATGCTATCATCACGGGATTAGTCCTAGTATCAAGGACTATATCCTTCCCGGTTGCTACTGTGGATGTGGCAAAAGGATTTTGCGCCAGGCATCTTCTCTTCTCCTGCCGGATTTTGAAGGAGAACTGATCAAATGTGAGCCTGGTGAGGTCGAATACCTCCTCCTCTTGCCTTTGGGGGGAACTGACATCGGAGAGCGAGGCTCGTGTACTGCCCAGAGGTATCTCAAGGGGAGATACCTCGATGTCCTCCAGCATTTCATCCTCTTCTTGTTTCTTCTTCTTTTCCTCCTCTTCCCTTTGTCGGCATTCGGCCTCCGCCTTCTCAGGTTCTTTGCTCTTGTCTGAGCTCTGCTTCTGCCGCTGCTTCTAATTCAGCGTTCCTTTTCTGCTTAGCTGTTGCGGCTTGCTTAGCTTCCACTTTGTCTAGCTCTTTCTTGAGTTCTTGCTCAGCCGCAGCCTCCGCTTCTTTTTTCTCTTTTTCCTTCTTGGCCTCCTCGGCCTGCTTCTTCTTCTGTTCTGCCCTTAGGCTCCTCTTGCGCTTATCATCATCTTCTTTCATTTTCTTTTCTTGCTCTTGCTGGGCTTTGGCCTCTATTTCTTTTTGTTGGGTAGAGGTGCTTTGCCCTGTACTGGTCCGAGGCTTTTTAGCTAGAGAGGAAGAAGCACCTCCTAATTCACGACTCCTTGCTTCCAAGGTTTGGTCATCTAGGTCTTCTTGGCCAGAGTCCGCCCCCGGAGCCAGTTGTCTATCTGCGTTGTACCAGTTCCTTCTTTCATCCTCTCTTGGGCGTTCAGTATGCTGATAGTTCCATTTGAATTTAGCCTTCTTGCAATGTTCAGGAACTATCCTCTCCGGGTCGTATGTTTGGTATTCTAAAGCCCTAAAGTGATAACTTTTCATCTCTTCTCTCTCTGCCTCTACCTCTCTGAAGTCTTTAACTATGTATGCGCCGATAGTGAGGGGTAGGGCGTGATCCAGGTGGATATTGGTGGCCACCCGCCTATTCCACTTGGGCCCCCACCATTGTCTCTTCCAGTTTTTCAGTTTTGGCATAACTTACTATTTTTAGCTGTTTTTCGGGTCCTGAACTTTCGGAGCCGTTTTGAGGCCCTAAACGACATTTTTTGGGTTTTTTGGGCATCGCGCCTTCAGCAAGTATCATTTTGTTTTGAAATGATATTCGTGGTGAAAGTTGTAGTCCTCGGATAGAGCTTTCTAATGATGTATCATGTGCGTCAAACGAAGATAGTATGCCAAAGTTACGTCCCTGGGAAGTTGAAACACCAATTTCCCCAAACGAGGCCCATAGTTTTGGGGCTTCATCTCCTAGGGTTAGGTTTTTGGATGTTTAGGGTTCTCCATTGTTTCTCAATAATAAATAGGCCCTCGAGCCTCATTGTAACTCAGTTCAGAGGCCTGTAGCCGCCACATCTCTTCTCAGAGATAGCTACCAGTGCCTTAGCTAGTTTTATTTCCATTCTGTCTGTAAGCAAATTTCAGTTCTTTGATATTAATGAAATGAAGTGTTATTTCCGCTGCATCTCTGTATTTATGGTTATATGTTTATTTTGTTGCGTTCTTGCATAACCGATCGTGGCGGCCATGGCTTCTCTTTACCTTTGGACAGACTCGGAGAAACCCGACATTTGAACAGACCCTTGCGTAGCACTCGTTCGTGACATACGGGAGGCGAACATGGGCCTCAACAGCCGAAGACCCTCGATGAGTGTATATTCAGCAAATGGAAACCAATGCGCCACTTTGCCTAGTGTTTCCATGGATCGCCAAGACATGCAAGGGGCGTCTTGGCCAAACAACTTTCTGTAAAGAGCAGGGATGAACACTTGAGATATCGGCTCTATGTCTTGTTTGTACCTGGACTCCCAAAACACCTTGAGTTGTAAATGGATTGCACGGGTCTGCTTTGGATCCCAGTTATGTGCCCATCCCTCAAAGTGCAACCTTGAGCAAATGGCGTCCAACAGGTAAGAAGCCATATAGAATTCAGAAGGCATTCCTTCATCTGGTACCAATGCTGAGGATAAGTTTGTCTACATGGAGGTCACCAATATGCCAGCCCAGTTGAAACGAGTGCCGTATGTTGTGACATATTCCATGATAGTTGCCCATGTGCCGCTGAAGGTGGTGGCATCGGGGTGCCCGTACAATCTGCAAAGCATGGCAGCCACTAGTCTGTATACTTTCTTAAGGCTCGCCACTGGATATTCCTGATCCTTCTTGACCTTAAATTTCTCAGGCGCCTCCCACCATTGCTTTATAGTGTCAACTATAGGAACTGCATTAGCGGTAGCCCATTCTTCTGTGAAGTCTATCTCTCGCTCAGGGAAAGAGTAATAGACATGTGCGTCTGAGCCTTTGAGTAATGCGAACGCCTTGCCTTTGCTGTCCCTGATTAGGAACTTCTTGGGATCCGTTTTCTGTATGATCCAATCTATCATCTCTGGGCAAGGGAATATGGCCGGGTGAGCTCCTGCGAGATGTAGCTTGGACCTTTTAACCTGTAAGTATATCTCCCGATCCGGGAGGTCTTCTGGGAATTCCGTTTTGGTGAACTCTTGGTACGCTTGGTACCATCGCATGCTGTCCCCTTCGGCAAATGTGCAAAGGGTATCTCTGTATATCGGGGGTGGGGACATTGGCATGTCCATTTCTACATCTTCCACTGCCAAGTGTTTGTCTTTCTTTCGGGATACTGGAGGTCCCATATCGCCGGAATCTGAGAGGACAGGTATACACTCCAAGTCTGCTTCAAATTCACCTGTCATATTCATGAAAGAATCCCAAGATAAGAAAGACACCATGATGCTACAAGACCAATTACAGTGTATCAATTACTTCAACTGGGACACAGGCAGAGATGAATAAGTGGCCTACTGGGTCACAGGTTGTAAGAAAATGGCCAAGGTGCGACCTTGCGACCTTGCGACTAGGTTGCAGGGTCATGGGGTCGCGGGTTTTGAGAAAACGACGGAAATGCGACTTTGCGACCTTGCGACTGGGTCGCGGGGTCGCAAATTTCGGAAAAAGGAAGGGACGCGACCTTGCGACCTTGCGACTAGGTCACGGGGTCGCGGGGTCGCAAGTTGCGAGAAAAGGGAGAAAATGCGACCTTGCGACCTAGCGACTAGGTCGCGGGGTCGCAAGTCGCGCTAGGTCTTGCCGGGGGTTTTGGGCGCGCGCGGCATGGAGTGGTTTTTCCCTTTAACTGGAAAAATACAAGGTTAAATGGGTCCATGGAGAGTCAAGGGATAGCTTTTGAAGCAGGGTACAGGCCATGAGAGGCTGGACAAGAAACTGTGATGAGTTGGACAAGTGGGGGTGAAAACTAGAATCAGAGGAAAACCCTAAGCAATAAATAAAAACAATGGCTAAGGTAAAGGGCAATTTAAACGCTGAGGAATGCAGGGATTAGGCAAGAATAATAAAAAAAGGAAACAACAGGAGGAAAATGACAACTTACCTGGGAAAATCGCGCTCCAGTCGACCTATTAGAGTCGTTTTTTCTATCCGCTGCATATGCAAAATGCGACCTAACGACCTTCTTTATATAAAAGGGTCGCACGTGCGAGCATTTAATGAGGTCGCGGGGTCGCAAGTCAGGGTGATCAGAGAGGTATGCGACCTCGCGACCCTGCGACCTTGAGACCTCAGGGTCGCAGGGTCGCAAGGTCGCGGGGTCGCGGTTTTCCCAAAAAATGAAGTTTGCGACCTAGCGACTTAGCCTTTTGGATTCAGTTTTTTTTTTTTTGTGTTCAAGGGGCTCCAAAATTTTTTGAAGTGGGGCTTTTTGGAGAGTGTTGTAGAGGCTACAACACACGTAAAATGAAGAGGAAAACGTCGATGCAGGAGCCAACTGATAGCCAGAGCCCACCAGAGTTCGACAATACCTGCAAAACCCTCAAATATAGAATAAATTAGCCAAAATCTGTGTAAAACCCCTCGAAAATGCAAGAAACACAACTGCAAAATGTAAAAACCCTCGAAAATTACTTAACCTTATGGTACTTCAGCGAACCAGTAGAGGGGACGAAGCGGTCAACAACTCCGCGCTGCATTGAGTAGTCGAGGAGGGCAAATTGACAGTCCAGGGAGCCGAGCAAACCAGTGGAGGGGACGAAGCGGTCAACAACTCCGTGCTACATTGAGCAGTGGAGGAGGGCAAATTGACAGTCCAGGGCACCGAACATGTCCACAGCAGGGTGCAGGGGAAACATCACCGAAAGCACCACAAACCAACAAGCCATCCGAACAGCAACAGACACCGCGAGCGTAAGTTCAACAGGGGAAGCGAACATGCACTAGCGCTGACGACACAGCGCGCAGCCACCGGTGGAGGAGTCTGAGCAACATCCCGCCCCGGACAGAAATGCACAGGCTGTGGAACGCATGTTGCATAACAGGGGGTTTGAAACCCTAAACGCACGGAACCTGCTCAAATTTAATATTGTCACCAACCGGAACATGTCAACACAGCGTGATGGCACCTGTGGTACAGCGTCCCATGTGTTGACCACGTGGTTCGCTGATGTGGAACGGAGGGCGCCCAAGTATCGGCGTCCCTCCCCTATAGCACTGACCTGTAAAACTTCAACCTGTACACCGAAACTTCTACCTGCACACAATTTTTTCTGATTGAAATCAACCTACCTTCCCGCTCATGCGCAATAGCAAGTCACCAATTTCAACCTTCCTTCCCGCTCATGCGCAATATATTGTAAGCCACTAACGGTAAACGAAACTCCAAGGCACAATGCAACAGTCGTTGATTTGTTGAGCTCCGTCGAATGGAAAGTTTGAATAAGGCACACAACCAATGCTCAGAACGTTGCAGCGTGGAACAAAATCTTGGCACTGTGGTATTTGAATTTAATCTGCAAACAGAAGAAATCTATCAATTTTTACAATGGACTAACAGCTTGACAGGTATTTCTCTTCCACACTCTATTGAAAATGTTCATAAATATCTTTCCTCGCCCTAAAGCTGAAGATGAAGCATATTACTTCATTCCTAAATGCAATAACTCCATGGAACATTCAAAACAAAACCCACTCTCAAACAGTAAAAATTCCAAGCATCCAACAATGGGTTTGGGTATTACATGAAAATATGTGTAATGGACTTAGAACGTTCGCCAGCATCAGTAATTTTCTTACTCGAGAATACGCAAGAGAAAATTTAAACCTCGAACGGGGTGGTAATAAAGGAAATAATGTTATTGATCTCTGCAAACAAGGAAAATTGAAGGAGGTGATGGTGTTTTTGATTTCTCTGAGCAAAATGGGTGATTGGGTTAACCCCAAAATATATTCTTCTCTGCTGCAAGGATGTGCTAAAGTGAAGGATTTGAGATTGGGTAAGCTGGTTCATACAAACATTATCAGAACTGGATTTGAGCCTGATGTTTTTGTGGGTAACCACCTTACGAACATGTATGCGAAGTGTGGGATTTTGGAGAATGCACGCCAAGTGTTTGACAAAATGTCTGAACGAAATGTGGTGTCTTGGACTGCTATGATCTCAGGATATGATCAGAAGGGTATACCTGAAGAGGCTCTGAGGTTGTTTTTGCAAATGAGAGGAGAAGGAGTTGAGCCGAATGAATTTACACTAGTCAGTGTTCTCAGTTCCTGCGCAAGCCTCGCGGACGTAGAACAAGGCAAGCAGGTCCATAGTTGTGTTATAAAAACTGGAGTTGATTCAAATGTTTTTGTAGGTAATGCTCTTGTTACCATGTATGTGAGATGCCAATGCACTGAGGATGCGTGGATGGTTTTTGATAAAATGTCGGAACGAGATGCAGTCTCGTGGAATGCATTTATTTCAGAATATGCAATGTTTGGGCATGGTGAGAAGGTCCTGAATTTGTTTTCTCAAATGCAACGAGAAGGGATTAAAGCCAACCATTTCACTTTTCCCAGTGTTCTCAGTGCTTGTGCAGGGTTAGAAGCTAGAGAACCAGGCCAGCAGGCTCATGCACATATCATCAGAAGCGGGTTTGAGTCAGATGTTGTGGTGGGGAATGCCCTTGTTGATATGTATGCAAAATGCCAGAGCACAGAAGATGCAGGCCGGGTGTTTAGCAGGCTATCAATCTATGATGTGGTCTCTTGGACTGCATTAATTTCAGTATATGCCCAATGCCATGGCAAGGAATCCGTTGAACTATTCTGTAAAATGCAGCATGCAGGCATTGAACCAAACCATTTCACCTTTGCCAGTGTTCTCAATGCATCTGCCAGCTTAGCTACCATTGAACAGGGCAAACAGTTCCATGCATGCATCATGAAAACAGGATTTGAGGCAGATGTCACCGTGGGAAATTCTCTTATTAATATGTATTCAAAATGCGGGAGCATAGAAGATGCACGGCGTATCTTTGATAGAATGGGTGAGCAGGTTTTAGTCTCATGGAATACAATGATCATGGGATATGCCCAGCATGGGCAGGGCAAGGATGCTCTCCATCTCTTTGAACAAATGCAGCTTGGAGGGATAAAGCCAGACGGCATCACCTTTGTTGCTGTTCTATCTTCTTGCTCACATGTAGGAATGGTTGACGAAGGTCGCCAGTTCCTTGAGTCCATGAGTAGAGATCACAGTATTGAGCCAGAAGCAGATCACTATGCCTGCATGGTTGATCTTCTTGGCCGTGCTGGCCACTTATATGAGGCAGAAGACTTAATTGGAAAAATGCCATTTGAACCCAATGCTCTTGTATGGGGGTCCTTGCTCAATGCCTGCAGAATCCATAACAATGTTGAACTAGGACAAAAAGTAGCAGAATGCCTTTTTAAGCTGGAACCTGAAAAGGCTGCACCGCATGTGCTGATGTCAAACATTTATGCTGCTTCTGGTAGGTGGGGTGATGCTACAAGGGCTAGAAAAGTTATGACAGACAGAAGCTTGAGAAAGGAGCCGGGGCAGAGCTGGATTGAGATCAAGACCAATGTGCATACTTTTTATGCAGAAGATAGATTGCACCCACAAACAGATGAGATCTATACTGAATTGTATAAGTTAGCAGGGAAGATGAAGGAAGCAGGGTATGTGCCCAAAACTAATTTTATGTTGCACGATGTTGACAATGAGCAGAAAGAGTACATGCTCAATTATCACAGTGAAAAACTGGCTATTGCATTTGGGCTTATTAGTACACCTGCTGGGTCGCCTATCAGAATCATGAAGAACCTTCGTGTTTGTGGAGACTGTCACAATGCTGCAAAGATCATCTCTAAAATTGTTGAGCGAGAAATTATTGTGAGAGATACCAGTCGCTTCCATCATTTCAAGAATGGGGTGTGTTCTTGTGGAGATTATTGGTGAGCTGAGACTAGTGGTCAGCATAAGATTTAATGTCACTGGTCCTACAGTGCTAGGTTGGCTTCTATACTGAATGTTATTTTCTGGTTTCACTGACATGATGGGGCACATTTGTACAATTCATTACTAGCACATTTATATAAAATTACCTTTTACTGGCCCTAGCTTCAGGCACAACAGATCAATGTATAAGCTTGTGCTTTATCATGGTAGTCCTACAGGGCATCTAATGGAATGGTCCATGGGAAATACTTAAATCAAAATTGCTGAAAAACTTCCTAGAGATGAATAAGTCGTTCTCAAATATTGAGCAGTTGTATGTTCCTTGAAAACTTTCCTTCACAGTATTGTGACGTGCTGCCGCCTTTTAAATGTCAGTGTTGCTAGGACCTGATGTGCATATCCTTGGGAGCTGATGGGCTATGCAAGAGGGTGAAAATTCGTAACCAGTTTGTCCTAATGTACAAATCATGCCCATCTATCCCTGTGATTGTTACCTGAGCTTTGTTGTGTCTTAAGGGATTTCTTTTTATACCATTATGCAAGATCTATGTTTAGTTCAAGGCTGGGAAGAGTTAAGCAACATATGAATGGTTGTGCAATAATGTAAATACATCAAGTTTGTGTTCAAGCTTCTTGCTTTTGTGACATAAGATTTCATATTGGCTATGTATCAATGCTTTTACCAGGTAGTTGAACCCTAAAACCCTTGAACTGGCCGTTGAACTGGTTCAGTGAATGGTTCAGTACTATTGTATTCACAAGATGGTTTTATCGTTCCTCCCATTGCCTTATCCATTTTGAGTTTGATTGATCTGCCAACTTAAAATTGTTGTTTCGAGCACTTAGCTAATAGTCGATATGTTTGTTAAATCTCATGCTAGTATAGTTGACTTAAATATTAACCATTATCTATCATTAGATCTTTAGTAGAAACAATCAGAGGGACGATGCTGCATTTCAGGTGGAGACTAGTTTGACATTTAATGTGATCAATTCCATCCAAAAAAATCCAATGGTCTAGGATTAGGTGATCAAATGATCAAGGATTGTTAAACACTGCAAATTGCTCAAGAGTTATCAGGGTTTTATACTTTGAGAGTAATGGGCGGCTAGAGTTGAGCACATGTAATGGCGGAGGAGCATTTTGGACAGAAAGGTTCATGTTGTATATTGGGACTTTGGTGTCCCAAAATATCCAACAATGTACATATGTGTAGATCCCATGGTGTATATTTATTTCGTATTGGGAAATGCTTGAGGCTTAAGGGGAATTACATTGCTTGAAACACATAATGGAATGACACATGGGTCATTTGACACTTCGGGATGAACAAAAAGTAGTTTTTAAGACTGTTTTTGTGGTTCGAAACTATTAGCAGAAACCACTGGTTTTATCAAAGATTGATTTGATTTTTGCATAAATTTTCCGTCTTGGCTTTCAAAAATATGCTTAGATTTTAAGGTATTTGTTCATTAATACTAACAAATATTATATGCATGTAGGTTTTGGTGGCTTTATGGTTATTGGAAAAGTTGTTTTCGTCACCCAATCCACTATTTTTTACTAAGGATGCTTGAGCATTTCACGGCTGAATGAAAGACAAATTCAGACGAGTTGCTTTGTCTATAAACACTGGAAGTTTGCTAACTCTTGTCTTGGTTGTTTATCAAGATAATTTATAATTTTCCCAACGAATGGCTCCCTGAAAGAAAGTTTTGAATGTAACAACCCCTGTCATTGTGTCTAGTGAATCTGAAGCTTTAGTTGACTTATTTTGGGACGTTTTTGAGACCCGCGTTGTTGAAGGTTGTCTCAGAAAAGTGTCCGAGTGGCTAAAGAGCTTGCCTGTAGGGGTTTTAATTCATTTTCAATCTGGTTGAGTCATTTAGCCTAGGTTGTAGCGCCTTCCACCTTCCATGAGCTTGACCTAATTGAAACATGTGCAAAGTTATATGACCCGTCGAGCCACACTTTAGTTTACAGAGGGTTCTAGGTCTTGAATTTTGTAGCTTTGGTCGGTTTTCATTATATTCTTTTGTATTTGTAATATTTTTTTTTGTAAGCTTGGTAGGACCTTTCTTTTTCATTAATCTGCAAAAAAGGGCAAGTTACATCCATATCCATATGGTTAGGTGGCTTCAACTTGCCTAGAGGGAAACCAAGTCCGTTGGCCACCTAACAACATGATAAGCCATCCAAAAGCAAAATGTGATAAGTCTAATCATCCATGCTAAGTAGGTATGAGTGTCCTTATACCGCCTAGAGTCTAGGTAATTGTAAACATAACTATAAACATACCGAAAATTATAAAACTGCTGCATACTATAAAAGGTAAAACAGAGGGACTGTCATCAAGCTATTCATCATTGGCAGACTCGATAGGAGCATAGTCCTTCGCACTGATGTTGGGGAGCTCAGTTTGAGGGATACATGGGATGTGCTGCTCAATACGGCTGAGGCGCCCATTCTACTTCTGAAGTTGAAATTGATTTTTCTGAAATTCCTTGCTATAATCCAAAAACCCATGAGAGGTTGTGGCCGCATCAGACGACATCTTCTCTAGAGCTTTGGCCAGGAGGCTCTTCATTAACCAATACAAAGGAAGTGTTTGTTTGAACTGAGAAGCCCTGCCCCGGGAGTGACCGAGATTGGGCACTAGAGTTTGCCAATCATCCAAATCAATATCCAAGATTCCTACTTTCTAGTTAAGCTCATCTTCCCATTCCTGAATCAGCTGACGAACCTGGGTTGAAGTGCCCTCATGATATGTTGTTGCGGCTTCATTGATAATACTGGAGACTGAATTTCGACCCTGAGTTTTGCCCACAGAGGAGCTAGGCGGGCTAGCCCTAGGGGAATCTGCGGCTTGTTTCCCTCGGCTGCTAGAACTATGGCCTGCCTTGCTCTTGCTGGAGGCAGCTCGAGCCATGATAGTCAGATACTTGCAATGTCTATGAATAACAAAATGAGACCCTATAAACGACCCCAGAGGGAGCTTAATCCTAGAAGTAGAAAGCTTCCAAGGGTCGCCACTGAGCCAGGGACCTACGAATGCAAACATATAAGAGGTAAAAAACTGCACCATACCCCAATTCAGTCGCTTGTCACAGATAGACAACCTGAAAGAAAAAAAACCCCGTGAACCCAACATGCATCCAATTCTTCTCGAGAAGCCGGAAGATGAAGTTTTGATTGAGACCATCCAAATACCAGAACCCTAGAAGTTCCAAGTCAAAACCACTGACATGCATACGGTAACAGAAGCCCCTGAGGCGGGGATGTAGAAAAACAAAATTCCAGGAGTGGCGTAAGAACCAAAACCAACATAATCCCATTCGTGACAATAAAATGCCAAACACCACAGACACAGGAGGGCAAGAAACAAAATAAGCCACTTTCAATTCTGTATCGTCCATATATAAATCCACATGTGCCATCGACCATGACGACCAAGTTGAAATAGAGCCATTCATCCCAAGAACCAACAGACAGAGATAATGAACCATATGAGCACGGATAGAGAAATAATGAACATACCCGTGAGCCAGAGCTTGTTCAAGCAGATATTGAACCAACGCCCCATAGAGACTCGCAAATGTTGCCTGCTCCAAGCCACCATTCAACGAGTTCTAGAGTAGAGGGAAACAAACTTCACAAACCAGAAACTTACTGAACTTACCAAGGAATACGCCAATACCCAAACCAACCTTAATTGCTTTGCCACCTTCGGGGTTGGCATTAACTCCTTTCATGCGAAGATGTAAATTTTTGAAGATGTTCTATGCTTGATGCAACTTTACTTTTTATCCAATATCAGTCAGCAATCACATAAACAAGAAAGTAAAATGCTGATAGAACATATCAGTAGATCGACAGAAGACAAGCCAAAATATATAAGTGTGTTGGTGCGTTACGACAGTCAGTAGGATGCTTCAACCAACAAAGTCTTAATACGTTCAACCAACCAGAAGTGTCACACAGCCCTCTAGGACAGCCATAACAGTGAACACCAAAAGTCAACAAAAGTCAACATTGTCAGTCAATGGTCAACGCAAACAACAGCAGCAGCAAGGTCAACGCAGCCAAGTCAAAGTCAACGTCCAGCCTCGGGAATTGTGCCAAAAAATGCAGATTCAAAAAATCGAAAGTTTGGGAGAGTTTCAGGTCAATTTGACCATGCGTTGACTTTGGTCAACGCTGCGGTAAACCCTAGGCCGAAAACATAAAAGTCTCCTTGCTGCAATTTCCCACGTGTGAAGAGAAGAGCCTCCAAGGTGATCGAACCAATTAAATGAGGAGAGAGAAATGGGTGAGGATTAGATGAGTGAAAATGTCCTCCAACGTTGACCAATTTATATCCATCAATGAGGGCGTGTGACACATCGCTGGGGCTCCAAACCTTAAGGTTGACCTGCACATATTTTGAATAAATTCAAAATAAATGTTCTGCTCATCGGATCAAGATGATCTTTAGATCGATCTTGCACCTCTCCGAAAGAGGAGTCTAATAAAAATATTGGCATCTTCATCTGAGCATCACAACATGGAGTTTGGACCTAGTTGTCCAAAATTAACCAAAGAGCCACCACTCCATATGCTTCGTGCATGTGGAGGGTGGCGAAGGGGCGCCTAGGGATTATCACCTCCATCAATATGCGGGGTGGGTTGTATGTCTTCCAGCTCACACCCTGATCAGGGATTGTAATATTGAAATATGAAATATATTTGCAAAAGAAAATTTATATGAAACATGTTTTTCATGCTTGCAAGAAAAATAAATTATTTATTTGAATGAGCTGGAAAATGAAAATTTAAATATGTATTTTTCCTCCTCAAAGACCAAGTCGACCCTCCAAGGATCAAGTTAGCCTGCCCAAGAGACAAGGTGTCCAAACCTCCGGTGCCATAGTTCAGTCTGTCGGATAGTATCACACGTCATCGCTCCCAGTGGACTTCCTCCAACCTGGTAGAGTGTATCAACTCTAAACCCAATCGTGATAGATTCCTTGAAACTATTCTTCCAGATGCACACCTTCCCATCAATGAATGCCACATTGAAACCTTTTTCTTCCATGGCTGATATAGACACAAGTTTCTTCTTCAAATCAAGTATGTATAGTACATCTTGCAAACAGAGGAGTTGATCTTGAGACAAGTGGAGGGTCACAGTCCCTGTCCCTTTCACGGGACATGTGGCATTATCTCCAAGGATAATTTCCAGAGAAGGATTATGTGGCATTATCTCCAAGGATAATTTCCAGATTAGTATCCTTCTCAACCATATTAGAAAGTGCTTCTTTGAACCCAGTGATGTGCCTTGAGGCACCACTATCTATCAACCAGACATCCATAGTGTCGGGTGGAGATGCAACAGAGAGGGAAGATACAAGAATGAATTCATTTCTTTTATCAACAACATTTGATTCCTCATACCTGGAATTTCTCGATCTTTTGAAAGGTTGCCCATTTCCGTCCGAGGGAGCCTTTCTCTTCCCCTTGAACATGTTGTTCCTTTGATTGCCATTCCTTTGGTTGTTGTTGTTGTCATCATCATCTGGAGAATCCTTCTTCAAAGGGCATTCTCTAGCATAGTGACCTTGCTTGTGACAAGTGTAACACTTGCCTTTATTTCCTTGGACCCCTGCTCTTCCTTTGTTCCTTGGACCACCAAAGTTCTTCTTCTTAGTATGAGCAGCGAAGTCAACATTTCCTTCATTTTCATATTCCTTCATCCTTGTCTCTTCTTGTACGCATCTTGATAGTACTTCGTCAAAATCAGGTATCACATTGTTATTGAGAATGGTAGTATTGAATACATGCCATTCGGATGAGAGACCTCCAAGTGCAGTGAGAACCATCTCTCGATTAGCTATTATCTCCCCAATAGCCATTAGATTATTCCTGATTTCGGTTAGCTTCAAAAAATATGATTGAACAGACTCATCCCTGCCTTTCTTCAAATTCTTTAATTGGTTCTTGAAGAATAGGACTTGATTTGCATTATTAGCCTTGAACATGTTGACCATCTTATCATACATCTCCTTGGATGTGCCCAGCTCAGAGATGTAGGCAACTAGACTCTTGTGAATTGAGTCGCTTATCATCAGCTTTGCTTTGATTTCCCCCTTCTTGTACTTTGTTTTAGCAGCAGTAGTTGCAGTGGATGGAGGCTCTTGGATTTTACCTTGCACATAGTCCATGACATCTTGGTCTTCCAACATAAGATCCAATGTCATCTTCCAGGCATGGAAGTCATCCTTCCCAGTCAATTTGTCATTAGCCTTAAAGTCATTATAGTTAGAGGAACCCATGCTCTTCTTCAGTGATTGCTACAAACTAGGGCTTTGTCTTTGCCTCAGCTCTGATACCATGTAAATTTTTGAAGATGTTCTATGCTTGATGCAACTTTACTTTTTATCCAATATCAGTCAGCAATCACATAAACAAGAATGTAAAATGTTGATAGAACATACCAGTAGATCGACAGAAGACAAGCCAAAATATATAAGTGTGTTAGTGCGTTACGGTGGTCAACAGGATGCTTCAACCAACAAAGTCTCAATACGGTCAGCCAACCAGAAGTGTCACACAGCCCTCTAGGACAGCCAAAACAGTCAACCCCAAAAGTCAACGTTGTTAGTCAACGGTCAACGCAAACAACAACAACAACAGCAGGAAGGTTAACGCAGCCAAGTCAAAGTCAATGTCCAGCCTTGAGAATTGTGCCAAAAAATGTGGATTCAGAAAATCGAAACTTTGGGAGAGTTTCAGGTCAATTTGAGCATGCGTTGACCAAAGTCAACGCTAGTCAATGCTACAGTGAACCCTAGGCCAAAAACATAAAAGTCTCCTTGCTGCAATTTCTCACGTGTGAAGAGAAGAGCTTCCAAGGTGATCAAACCAATCAGATGAGGAGAGAGAAATGGGTGAGGATGAGATGAGTGAAAATGTCCTCCAACGTTGACCAATTTATATCCATCAATGAGGGTGTGTGACACATTGTTGGGGCTCCAAACCTTCAGGCCGCCCTGCACATATTTTGAATAAATTCAAAATAAATGTTTTGCTCATCGGATCAAGATGATCTTTAGATCGATCTTGCACCTCTCCGAAAGAGGAGTCCAATAAAAATATTGACATCTTCGTCTGAGCATCACAACATGGAGTTTGGACCTAGTTGTCCAAAATTAACACTCCCTCTCAACTAGGGAGAACTCCATCCACTTGTGCAATCCAAACATCGTGCGTCATCCCGCCGTAACTTGCTTTGCTGGCTTCTTTATTTCAGAACAAAAGTGGGTCAGTCACAAAGACATCATCCCCGATTGACAAATTCAGCCCAGAGGTCCAAAACCTTTATAGGACTAAAAAGGAGTCTCATACCAACCCGAAGTTGGTTTACCTGACCCGAAGTCGGTTGGAGGTCCGAAACCTCACTATACTTGATCCCAGATCAAGAGGTTGGACCGTGCCATCCTAGATAGAGAGTACTGCAATCTCTGATGCATCCATTAGTCTTTGCTACTAGTCTCTAGCTTTTCCCACCTCACTGGCCAAATGAGAGGTACTTCCCATGAGTCCAGGACTCAAATGGGTAGGATGCATACAGGGCACAGATCATGAGAGGTGAACCAACTCAATCATCATAACGGTGGGGCAAAAGCACACCAACAAGGTTTGGCAAGCCTAGCGCTGTGGTTGCTTATAGCTCCGAGAAGCTATCCCCAAAGCCTCCCAGAGCTCCAAGAGCTCATCGTCCAACATGACCCTTAGCATAGGGTCGTTCCACGATACCAAGATTCTCACGGAAGGTTAGGAACTTGACCTTCCCCAAGGGCTTTCTGGGAATATCTGTGACCTGCTCTTCAGTTCCTATATGATCGAGCCTTACGGTGCCTCGCTGTACCATATCCCAGATAAAGTGGTACCTCCTATCAATATGCTTGGATCGATCGTGGAACACGGGATTCTCGGACAGTCGAATCCCACTATGGTTATCACAGAGTATCACGCTGGTATCTAGCACATGCCCAAACAACTCAGTGAAGAGCTTTCGCAACCAAACTGCTTCACAACAGGCCATACTCGCTGCAATGTATTCGGCCTCCGCGGTGCTCAAAGCCACCAACTTCTACTTCCTGCTCATCCATGATATCGAAGCAGAACCAAGTGTGAAGCAGCATCCCGATGTGCTCTTACAATCCACCATACTGCCAGCCCAATCGGCATCAGTATATCCATGGAGTGTCATGCTCTCGACAATGTATCTCAGCCCATGGTTTATACTGCCCCGAAGATATCTCAACAGATTCTTGGCACCAACCCAGTGAATGTGATATGTTGACTCAAAGTGTTCACTGCAAAACATATGTCCGGACGGGTGTTCAATAAGAACATCAGGGCCCCTACGAGTTGACGATACTCAGTAGGATTTGCTAGCACAGGCCCAGCAGCGCTGCCACTCAACTTCTTAAAGTTGAGCTCCATTGGTGTCGACACGAACTTACAGTCCACCATTCCAAATCTTTCCAAAAGCTTCACAATATATTTTCCTTGAGAAAGGAAAATCTCGCCAGGCCTAGGAAGTAGTGCATCAGTCCCAGGTCCTTCATCTCGAATTCAGCAGCGAGCTCCCTCTTGCACTAATGAATGAGAGGGTCAACACCTGTCAGGAAGAGGTCGTCCACATACAACACCAGAATGAGAGGCTTTTCTCTATCAACCTTGAAGTAAAGGTTCAGATCAACATTACTACGAGTGAAGCCCAACTTCATCAGGTAGCTATCTATCCTCTCGTACCAAGCTCTGCATGCTTGCTTCAGCCCATAGAGGGCTTTCTTCAATGTGCAAACATGGGTGTCTCGATCCTGGACTTCGAACCCTAGAGGTTGCTCCACATACACCTCTTCCTTTATCGCACCATGCAGAAATGCGGTCTTCACAACCATCTGATGAAGACTCCATCCTTGCGTAGCAGCAAGGGCTATGATAGATCAGATGGTGGTATATCGGGCCACAGGTGCAAATATATCATCATAGTCTATGCCTTCCTTTTGAGAGAAGCCACGAGCAACGAATCTTGCCTTGAACTTTTCAGCACTCCCATTAGATCCATGCTTGATCTTGTAGAGCCATTTCGAGGTGACAACTACTTTGTCCTCCGGTCTTGGAACCACATCCTAGACATCATTCTTCATTATGGAATCACACTCTTCGTGCATATCATCCTTCTAGATTTGATTCTTTACGGCTTCCTCAAAAGATCCAGGATCAGATTGTACGATAGTACTCATGGCTGCTAGATACCCTTGGTATCTATTCGGCTTCTTGCTTTCACGGAATGTCCCCCTTGGGGCCATATGTCCCTCGACATCCTTGAGAGTGTCCCTGAGCCAAGATGGTCTCTTCCTCATCGAAGGAGGTGGATCAATCGGGTCCATCGGTCCTTCAGCATTTGGCATCGTCTCATCCTTCGGTTCTTCTTGATTTCCAGGCCTTGCTTCATGATCTTCCTTAGATCTCGGAAGATTGACTACTTTCCTCAGGGAAGCATCTTCGCCAAAGGTAACATCGTGGCATATCTCCACTTCCCTTTGACCGGGCACATAGACTCTATAGGCCTTCGAAGTTTCGCTATAGCCCACAAACATTCTCTTCTTTCCAGAAGCATCTAGCTTGCTTCTCTTCTCCTTTGGTACATGAAAATAAACAGGACATCCAAAAACTCTAAAATGTGAGACGTCAGGTTTCTCACCAGAGAAAACCTCTTCAGGAGTTTTGGAGTCCAGATTGGAATGCGGGCATCAGTTTTGTATGTACACGGCAGTGTTCACAGCTTCTCCCCACAGATTCTTCGGTAGACCTTGGTCACATAGCATGGCACGGGCAACTTCCACAATGGTCCTATTCTTACGTTCAACAACGCTATTCTGCTCAGGAGTATAGACAGTTGTGGTCTCCCTCTTGATGCCAACTTCTCTGCAAAAGTTCTTGAACTCGTTCGTCTCATATTTAGTGCCATTATCGGTCCTCAATATCTTGATCTTCTTCCCTGTTAGATTTTCCACCAAGGCTTTGAAGGTACGGAACCACATGAAAGCCTCATCCTTCTTTTTCAAGAAGTATATCCAGGTTTTGCGAGAGAAGTCATCTATGAACGTCATATAATAAGAACATCCTCCCAAGGATGTCACGGGCAACATACCAGACAGATCAGAATGTACTAATTGCAAGACATTAGATGTCTTTGTGACGCTTGAGGGGAAAGGTCCCCTTATATGCTTTCCTTCGTCACAACCCCGACATACACCTTCATGATTATTTGTGAACTCGAGCATCCCTGTCACCACCTTCCTTGCTTTGGGAAGGGCTTTGTAGTGAAGGTATCTAAACCTCTGGTGCCATAGTTTAGTCTGTCGGATAATATCACACGTCATCGCTCCCAGTGGACTTCCTCCAACCTGGTAGAGTGTATCAACTCTAAACCCAATCGTGATAGCTTCCTTGAAACTCTTCTTCCAGATACGCACCTTCCCATCAATGAATGCCACATTGAAACCTTTGTCTTCCATGGCCGAAATAGACACAAGGTTCTTCTTCAAATCAAGTACATATAGTACATCTTGCAAGCGGAGGACTTGACCTTGAGACAAGTGGAGGGTCACAGTCCCTGTCCCTTTCACGGGATATGTGGCATTATCTCCAAGGATAATTTTCAGATTAACATCCTTCTCAACCATATCAGAAAGTGCTTCCTTGAACCTAGTGATGTGCCTTGAGGCACCACTATCTATCAACCAGACATCCATAGTGTCGGGTGGAGATGCAGCAAAGAGGGCAGATACAAGAATGAATTCATTTCTTTTATCAACAACATTTGATTCCTCATACCTGGAATTTCTCGACCTTTTGAAAGGTTGCCCATTTCCGCCGGAGGGAACCTTCCTCTTCTCCTTAAACCTGTTGTTCCTTTGATTGCCATTTCGCCGATTGTTGTTGTTGTCATCATCATCAGGAGAATCCTTCTTGAAAGGGCATTCTCTAGCATAGTGACCTGGCTTGTGACAAGTGTAACACTTGCCTTTCTTTCCTTGGGCCCCTGCTCTTCCTTTGTTCCTTGGACCACCAAAGTTCTTCTTCTTAGTATGAGCAGCGAAGGCAACATTTCCTTCATTTTCATATTCCTTCATCCTTGTCTCTTCTTGTACGCATCTCGATAGTACTTCGTCAAAATCAGGTATCACATTGTTATTGAGAATGGTAGTGTTGAATACATGCCATTCAGATGAGAGACCTCCAAGTGCAGTGAGAACCATCTCTCGATCAATATTGTCTCCCCAATAGCCAGCAGATTATTCCTAATCTCTGTCAGCGTCAGAAAATATGATTGAACGGACTCATCCTTGCCTTTCTTCAAATTCTTCAATTGGTTCTTGAAGAATAGGACTTGATTCGCATTGTTGGCCTTGAGCATGTTGACCAACTTATCATACATCTGCTTGGATGTGCCCAGCTCGGAGATGTAGGCAACTGAATTGAGTCCCTTACCATCAGCTTTGCTTTGATTTCCCCCTTCTTGTACTTTGATTTGGCAGCAGCAGTTGCAGTGGATGGATGCTCTTGGATTTTACCCTGCACATAGTCCATGACATCTTGGTCTTCCAACATAAGATCCAATGTCATCTTCCAGGCATGGAAGTCATCCTTCCCAGTCAATTTGTCATCAGCCTTAAAGCCATTGTAGTTAGAGGAACCCATGCTCTTCTTTGGTGATTGCTACAAACTAGGGCTTTGTCTTCACCTCAGCTCTGATACCATGTAAATTTTTGAAGATGTTCTATGCTTGATGCAACTTTACTTTTTATCCAATATCAGTCAGCCATCACATAAACAAGAAAGTAAAATGTTGATAGAACATACCAGTAGATCGACAAAAGACAAGCCAAAATATATAAGTGTGTTGGTGTGTTACGACAGTTAGCAGGATGCTTCAACCAACAAAGTCTCAATACAGTCAGCCAACCAGAAGTGTCACACAACCCTCTAGGACAGCCAAAACAGTCAACCCCAAAGGTCAACAAAAGTCAACATTGTCAGTCAACGGTCAGCGCAAACAACAGCAGCAGCAAGGTCAACACAACCAAGTCAAAGTCAACGTCCAACCTCGGGAATTATGCCAAAAATGCGGATTTAGAAAATCGAAAGTTTGGGAGAGTTTCATGTCAATTTGACCATGCGTTGACCAAATTCAACGCTGGTCAATGCTGCGGTAAACCCTAGGCTGAAAATATAAAAGTCTCCTTGCTGCAATTTCCCATGTGTGAAGAGAAGAGCCTCCAAGGTGATCGAACCAATTAGATGAGGAGAGAGAAATGGGTGAGGATGAGATGAGTAAAAATGTCCTCCAACGTCGACCAATTTATATCCATCAATGAGGGTGTGTGACACATTGCTGGGGCTCCAAACCTTCAGGCCGACTTGCACATATTTTGAATAAATTCAAAATAAATGTTTTGCTCATTGGATCAAGATGATCTTTAGATCGATCTTGCACCTCTCCGAAAGAGGAGTCCAATAAAAATATTGGCATCTTCATTTGAGCATCACAACATGGAGTTTGGATCTAGTTTTCCAAAATTAACAGAAGAGTGACCGCTCCATGTGCTTCGTGCATGTGGAGGGTGGCGAAGGCGCGCCTAGGGATTATCTCCTCCATCAATATGCAGGGCAGGTTGTATGTCTTCCAGCTCACACCCCGATCAGGGATTGTAATTTTGAAATATGAATTATATTTGCAAAAGAAAATTTATATGAAACATGTTTTTCATGCTTGCAAGAAAAATAAATTATTTATTTGAATGTTCTTTAAGCGCTGGAAAATGAAAATTTAAATATGTATTTTACCTCCTCAAAGACCAAGTCGACTCTCCAAGGATAAAGTCAGCCTGCCCAAGAGACAATGCCCCTTTGCATGGACGAACAACTATAAATAGAGCCTATTCTCTCTCCAAAAAGACACAAATTCGGATGATCTGATATGAGGTAGAGTGCGAGGTTCCTGAGGCTACCTATCTATGGAACAATGTGCAATTTTGAGGAACATACTCTGTGGAACAATGCTCAATTCTGAGGCACATACTCTATGGAACAATGCACATTTTCCGAGGCATATAGCTCTTATTTCAATGAAGATTTGATGTTTGTTTGTGTGGATCTATGAGGTATATCTCTATGATACAAGTGCGAAGGGTCTGAGGTTTCTTACAGAACTAAGGCATCATCTCTATGGCATAAATTTGGGATATAGTATGCATTCTGAAGTAGAGAAAGAGAATGTGTTTTGGCCTCTCTTAGAGTCCTATATCTATGTGGCATAATGTGAGTTTGAGGTAGACTTGGAGGAAATTTTGTGACCTTGTTACAAAACTTCTGTGGACAAACTTGTGGAGGGATGACTTGGTCTTTGGAGCTTGGTCATCTTGTTGACTTTAATGTAATTGATTCTCTAAGGAAAAGGTTGGCTGGGTTTTTCTCCTTTGTGGGTTTTCCCAGGGTAATACTTTGTGTTCTTTGTGTGGCTGTCTCTTTACTGTATGGTTGATGTCTTGTTTGTAATTATTGAATGATGGAACTAATGAATAAGAATGTAAAAATATCATTAACATCAAAGATAATTATCAACTAAGAACACTCCTTAAAACTCAACATGGTTTCAGAGCAAGGTTAGGAACAACCTTAAAAGAGAAGTCTAAAGTTGCAAAGGTCAACATGATTACTAGTGTTATTGCAGAGGACCTCAGAACCTATCTCAAAAGACCAAGAATCATCAGTGAGAAGGCTATAGATCCAATAACAATCTCTGTTCTAGTATTAATGACACAAAAACCCTACAAAGTCCAGTGGATCTTATCTTTATAATCTTATGCAGTGTGTTTGAGGGTGTGAATTCAAGAAGGTTGAAATCCTCTGTTCTAAGAGGTTGAAAATTCTCAGAACCAAGAGAATGAAAACCCTCTTTCATGCCTCAGTATCTCATGTTATGCACTTGACCTGCAAAGAAAACCAGAAAACCAGAACACCAGAAATATGAAACAATATTGCCTGAAACATAGAAATATCACATGAATTGAGACAAGCTGCAAAGATATCTTATTATTTCGAAGCAGAATACAATGTTACCTTGCCTCTTCGAGGGGGAAACCTCAATAGAGCATAACTCAATTACAATAAAACTCGATGATTCATCCCTTGCTATCTAAGACTATTTATAGCTTTATGACATCCAAAACCCTAACTACTAGTGCCCCCCTGCATATTACAGGTTAACCAATTTATTGATTAACTATGGCCCGTTTATAACTAGTTGTGGTCCCTTTTCTATAATGCGGGTCAACCACTTACAATCATTATTAATGCGGATAACTGCTTATGGGCTTAACTAACTAACTAGGACTTTGATGAGGCCCCTTGGGCTTATTACATAAATATAGGGGTCAAGGTTGGACCCTAACATGCCCTCCCCCATAAAAAATAACCTTGTCCTCAAGGCTGAAGTTGTGGAAACTGCTAAAGAATCATGGCTGGTTCCCATGTCGCATCTTTTGGAGAGGTGTATTTCCACTTGATGAGGACTTCCTTGATTTTTTGACTGCAGAGATGTTTTTCGTGAGTATCGAGGACCTGTTCAGGTCAAAGCCAAAGCGAACTTTCCTCATCCAATTTTGGCAGACATGTTTGAACCCTGCAATTGTTCCCCACAACCTTCTTGAGGCAGGATACATGGAAGGTTGGGTGGATTTTTGAAGTAGTCAGCAGGGCCAGTTTGTAAGCGACTGCTCCTATACGCTGAAGTACCTGATAAGACCCATAGAATTTTGGGGCTAGTTTATGGAAATCCTTTTCTTTGAGAGAGGTCTGCTTATAAGGTTGGAGTCACCGGAACACCTGATCACCTACTTGAAATGACCTCTCGGAAAGGTGTTGGTCGGCCTGTTGCTTCATCTGATTCTAAGCTTGATGTAGATTATCATTGAGATGAGCTATCATGGCGACACGATTCTGCAGGAGCTTATCAACTACCTGTAATTTAGAAGATCCAGGGAGATAAGACGCTGATGAAGGTGGGAGTTGGCCATACACTGCCTCATATGGCGTCATCTTAGTGGCTTCATGATAGTTAGTATTATACCACCATTCAGCTAAAGACAACCCTTATACCCATTGATGATGCTTGTTTGAAGTGAAGCACCGCAGATAGTTCTACAAACATTTGTTGACTACTTTTGATTGACCATCTATTTGGGGACGATAATCTGTACTCAGTTGGAGTTGCGTGCCATGTGGCTTGAAAAGTTCTTGCCAAAAATTGCTGGTGAAAGTGGGGCCTCGATCATATACAATGGAAGTTGACATGCCATGCAATTTGAATATTTGTTCCATGAAAACTTGAGCCACCAATGTTGGGGTAAATGGGTGCAGTAGAGCGCAAAAATGAGCATATTTGGAAAGTCTGTCAACAACCACCGTGATAATTGATTTGTTGCCTGACTTTGGGAGACCTGTAATGAAATCCATGGAAATGTCTGTCCAGATGGAAGCAGGGAGTGGCAAGGGTTGTAAGGTTTCTGGTAGCTTGATCGTTTCCCCTTTGTTGCACTGACAAACTTCACATTTAGCTACAAAAGTAAGAATGTTGTGCTTCATGCCAGTCCAAAAGAAAGCGCAGTGTGCTCCTGCATAAGTCTTCTGAAAGCCAAATGTCTTTCAATGGGAGAAGAGTGCAACTTTTCCAAGATGCGGGTTTTGAGTGTGGAGGTCGAGGCTAGCATTGCCCGATCCTTATAGCGATGAACCTCATCCTTCCAAGAGTAATCCTCTGAGGAATTAGGATCTGCTCGTAATCTGTTAATGAGTTGGGATAGAGAGGGGTGGGAAAACCATTCATGACGAGCTTCTTCAATCCAATTTGGTATAGGTAGAGGGAGGGATAAAAGGGTGCCCTCTTCTTCAAATTGGCGCAATAAGGCATCGACCACTACATTCTCATGCCCCTTCTTGTAACTTATCTCATAATCATATCCCAACATTTTTGTGAACCATTTATTTTTCTATGGCGATGATAGACGTTGCTCTAGGAAATATTTTAGGCTATATGATGGTCAGTGCAGATTTGGAAACGATGCCCCAATAAGTATGGTCGTCAAGTGTCTATTGCATGTAAGATGACCATCATTTCTTTCTCATACGTAGATTGACCCAAATGCTTGCCACTGAGTTGTTGATTGGTGAAGGCCAATGGTCTACATTCCTGCATTAATACTGCTCCAATGCACATACCTGAGGCATCACATTCAATCACAAAAGGTTTTGTGAAGTCTGGTAGGGCCAATACTGGACTGGAGCACATGGTTTGTTTGAGAGCCAAGAAGGCCTGCTGAGCTGCGTCAATCCAGAGATATGATTTTTTCTTGAGAAGATTAGTGAGGGCCCAGACAATGCGTCCATAATTCCTGAAAAAATTGCGATAGTAGCCCTTGAGACCCAAGAATCCCCTCAGACTCTTCAAGGTTTTTGGTTGGGACCAATCTTGCATTGCTTGAATCTTTTTTAGATCAACCCTCACTCCTTCATGGCCCATAATGTGTCCCAAATACTCCACTTCTTCCATGCCAAATGAACACTTGGATAGTTTGACAAATAATTTGTGATCCTGGAGCAAATGCAATACTTGGTCAACATGCCGAAGATGTGTCCCATATTATGCTGTAGATGAGAATGTCATAAAAAAATGACCAGGACAAATTTTTTGAGATATGGTTTTAGAAAGTGGTTCATGGGGCTTTGAAAAGTGGATGGGGCATTACAAAGACCAACTGGCATGCCCAAGAGTTTATAATGGCCTTCATGAGTTTGAAAGGCTGTCTTGGGAATGTCGACTTCCTTCATTTGTATTTGGTGATAGCCCCAATGGAGGTCTAGCTTGGTAATAAATTTAGCACCATGCAATTCATCAAGCAAATCATCAACTACTGGGATATGAAATTTGTCTTTTATAATTTTCTTGTTAAGGGCCCTAAATTCTAGACACATGCGCCATTCACTGTCTTTCTTTAAAACCATGACCACTGGAGATGAATAAGGGCTGGTGTTGGGACGAATAACACCTACTTTGAGGAGTTCCTTGATGAATTTTTTAATTTCATTATTTTGTGCAAAAGGATATCAATAAGGGCAGACATTTGGCAACTGGGTACCCTGGAGCAAGGGGAAGCTTTGATCATGTTCACCCCTAGAGGGTGGGAGCTCCTTAGGTTTGTCAAAGACCCACTGGTGGTGATCCAATACCTGTTGCATATCAGGATGAATGTTAGCAAGAGTGGATTCAATGGCACAAATTTCATTAAATTGTGCTACTATCCCATTATGGCCCTTTTCTAAAAGCTTCTCCATTCGATGCAAGCTGATGATCGTAGGAGCACCTGCCTGGAGTCCCCGCAGTGTATGCGTGTGGCCGTTTTGATTAAAGCTCATATATAACTCCTGGAAGTGTTGATGAATGTAACTAGTTTTGGTCTTCATAATTTTATTTATCAAAAGAGATTTTATTATTGATATAATTGACTTATTAAAGCATGGGTTTCATGCTTGAATCAATGTTTTTATAGGTCAAAGTCTCCATTGAGGACTTGTAGGGTTTGTCATGAGTCATTAAAGTCATTGTCATATTTATTAGACCCTTCTTGGGCTTTTGTTCCATGTAAAAAGACTTATTTTTGAGTCAAAATGGTCATTTGTCACCTCCACACCAAGTTGGCCCTGCCCTCATCAAGTCGGCCTGGGTTAGGAAAATTAGACCTCACAAGAAGCCTATATATTGAGCAATTCGACTTCATTTAGAGAGCATCATCAACAAATTCGATCTCTAAGAAAAAGTTGTTGGAAAAAGAGTGCGAAGTTGCTGGAGAAGGAGGAGAGAAGTTGAGAAGAAGAAAATTGAGTTTTTGGGCTACCTTTCTCTCACTCGTCCGAAGATACTGGGTTGAAGATACTTCGTCTTTAAAAATTTAATTCAAACCACCCAAAAATATATATATCCTTTATTTTACTGTGATTCTGAATCACCAGAAAATTGACCACTCTTCAAAACCACCAATATATATATATATATATATATATATCCTTCATTTTACTGTGATTGTGATTAAACTAGGCTTGTTGCATTTTTAATCCGAACCATATATATATATATATATATATATTCTTTTTAATGCAGTAAATGCAAATACTATCCTTCACAAAATTTACTTTAAGTAAATTCCAGTTTGATGCAGTAAATGCAAATAAAGGCTCTTAAAATTAAAACATCAAGCTGCCTTTGGATGCATGGAACTGGCATTCTACTTAGTATTGGCATTTTTTATTGAGAAAAACAAGCACTCAAAACTCTGCATCCCACTGCACTGCTTCATTGGGCTGATCTTCTGCGGCATTCAACTAGATAATGGAAATATATAAAACTTACAAAGAGTCAATAGTTTGAGCAGCACACTAGCTAACCTTCTACTGGATTCAACTATCTTCACAGTCTTCACGTGCTCTGCGTCTCCTTAAGCCAGCCCAATTGTACAATTGTTTCTTAGTAACTTATACTGAATATGAAACCTTCTACTGGATTCAACTATCTTCACAGTCTTCACGTGCTCTGCGTCTCCTTAAGCCAGCCCAATTGTACAATTGTTTCTTAGTAACTTATACTGAATATGAAACTAATTACATATTGTACAATAACAATCCCAAAAAAATCATCATATTAATGATAAAATCACTTATTTATACATGTGCAAACTAAGTAAAAGACAATTGTATGAATATGAAACTAATTACATATTGTACAATAACAATCCCAAAAGATTAGTTAACACCTTCCTCCTATATAATAAATGTATAGCACTTCAAGACTGCATGATCAGAGTATGGCCCTTTGGCCTTTACAACCCAGCGTACGAATGACCCTCGATTTTAGAGTTCACCCGCTTCCTTTGGCTTATGGTATCTGACTCTACTGTGAATGAACATGGATCTCCCCTGGCCTCTCGACCCCCAATCCTTGTCTCGGCAGTGCTCCAACCTAGATCAACGCAAGGCCAATGTTAATCAAATAAGAATATACTCCACTATCACGCAGGCGTACGTGCGCGAATTATGCTTGGTACCGTGATCAGCCTTACAAATATTAGACAATAAAGAGATAGCCTCTCGGCCTTGAAACCCTTATGACAAGTGGCATGCGTGATCGCTGATAACTCTTCGTCCTATTCTCTGTGGTCCTGGAACTTTGTTTTGACTAGCCTTCCTATGTCTGCATCCTGCACCCCCTCCCAATGGTTGGTGCTACCACTGTAAGATATTTTATATTAAAAATCTTCCCGACACCGTACACTTCCTTAACTAACACATGAATATAGCATGCGTATCCCACACTACGTTTGATTTGTTACTTACAGCACCATTTCTATACCAATATTGAAATATTCCTACCAAGCATATAATTATATCAACCCAGAAGTATGTGTAAATAATTATTTCAAGCAAGAAACACATAAAAATAGGAGTACTTTAATTAAATATTTGCCATGGTCTACACTATTCAACGATCCCTTTTTACTCATTCCACCAATCAGCAGGAGGCCAACCTTATTGGGTCCTAAACTTATTCATCCCGTCTACACACTGAGGAGCTCGAAGTTGGCAGCTCGACAGAGGTAGACATCATGAATTAAATGGCTTCGCGATCCTTACTTCCCCATTGAGGAATACTCCTCTGTCCTCTGATAATCAGTGGGTTGATATACGCAGGTGGCAACCTCTACGACTTAATAAAGACCCGCCTCAACGATCGTGACTGTCAACCACTCTGCTGCAACCGTCGGCTTCAGGAAACAATGAGGCCATTGCTCGATACTTCTCCCGCTCCCAAAGTATTGTCACAACGGTGCTCAGTCCTCACCTGCCTGTTACATATTTTAGGGTTGTCAACGATAAATGGAAGAAAATGGAAACTAAAAATGCTTTCTAGATGATACCCTCGTAAACCAATGATAATACACCACTCATTTATTACCCCATTTCCACCAGAGTGGGCCTCCGACCATGTGCCTTTTCCTTATCACCTTTCTTTTTTCTTACTACCATATTGCTTCCCATTGAACGTAGATTACGAGTAGATTTGTAGGATACCAAACGGCAGGGAGAAGATTTCTTAATTTGATGCCTACGATAACCAAGACTGACCCTTAGTGATATATAAATGAGAATGGATCTTAATCTCTCCTGAAGATTTAGATCTCGACCTTCTGGTACGACAAATCCAATCTAATAAAGCCCTGCAAAATAATAAACTCTAGAACATGTTGCAAGACAATTTCAAAAATAATTATACAAATCCAATCTAATAAAGCCATGCAAAATAATAAACTCTAGAACATGTTGCAAGACAATTTAAAAAATAATTAAGTAATAGACCAACTAGAGTGATAGAGTGATATCGAGTATCATTGAAGTTGGCAAAATGTCGGCTAGGATGAGGATAAATTTCAGGAAAGTTCTCTGCATGAAACTTAAAAAATGGCAGGATGCACAACTTTGAAATTACTGTGAGATTCCCAATAGGATGCACAACTCTGAAATCACTGTGAGATTCTCAATAAGAAAATTCTGAAGAGATTTGGATCACCAAAATGTTCCAATCAATAACAATTTTTAGGTTAAACCATAAATAGCAACCACTTTATTTTAATTAACAATTGTAGTTAATACCTGCCAAAATAATTAACATAGAAATCTTTGCCAATGGAATGCTAGGTTGCTCATTACTGGACCTACTGAACTCTGAAGCATACTTGTGGACCCTGAATGGATCCACCAAACAAAGCCTTCACAGGGTTTTAGTCTCAGGATTAAACTACAAAGAGTTTTAGTCCTGATGCCCTAAATTCCTAGCTCCTATCCCTTTTTATAAGTTTCATAGACTTTTTAGAAACTATAATTTATAGATAAATACTATGGGAAAATACCACGATAAATACCATGGGCAGATTCCGTCATTTTAACCATATCAAGAAAAAAGAATATTACAAAGATAACAAACAATATATGAGATTGCTTAATTGCATAGATCAAAAGTTCATTTCAATTAATCTCGTATAAATATTTACGTGTTTTATTTAAATTTTTAAATGTTTATTTACGTTATTTAACTTTATATATATATATATATATATATATATATATATATATATATATATATATATATATATATATATAATTTGTGGTTAGTTGTTAAGTTTTTTAATTTTTAAATTAAAAATACATTTTAGTTTGTTAGTTAGTTTGTTTGTTTTTTGTTTATTTATTTATTTATATGAATGTTTTTTTGTTTTATTTAACTTCATATATATTTAATATAAGGAATATTTATTAGTTTTTGCACTCTAGTAAAATTTATTTTTATAAGGGTTTATGT
The DNA here is from genome assembly GCA_034641835.2 of Pinus albicaulis. Taxonomy (NCBI): domain Eukaryota; kingdom Viridiplantae; phylum Streptophyta; class Pinopsida; order Pinales; family Pinaceae; genus Pinus; species Pinus albicaulis. The sequence continues at coordinate 1,579,452,097 of CM076579.1, forward strand.
ATTGGTATGAAACATTTTGGAAGATGGTTTAAACTAGTGCATTTACAATAGAGGTATTTATTAGTATTTAATAGTAAATACTTGTGTGATAGAAATTTGAGCAAACCCATATGTGAGAGAGAAATAATACTTTTCCTTCAAGCAATTAATATTTGGTAAGTGTATGCTATTGGGAGACACTTCGAAATCAAGATGGACATCAATGTTTGAAGTATTTCCTAAAACAAAGTCTCTCATCATTTGAACAATATTAGTTGTCAAGATGTAAAAATAGATTTAGTCCTTCAAATACTCTTATTGCAACTAAGTTGTACAATGTTTAAAAACAATCCAAATTTCAAAATCTTGAATCTAAACAAGTCAACAATGTAGGAAAAAATCAAAATTTTAAATGAAGGATTTTGTTGAAGTCTTCATCCATTTTACTTTTCAATTATATCTTTTTTTACTACAATAAGGGACTAAGCACATCACACCGAGCTAGCATCAATGTCATAAAAACTAAATATTTCACTTATTCAATAGTAGAGAGAAAATTTGTGTATTTACCTTAAGTAGAATTATGAAAACCTCCTTTATCGGTAAATCTAAAATTAAAGTAGAGGGATATATAATATTTCAGATTGAACTATAATTCTTTAATTTTATAGTGGTATACAATTATTTTATTTTGTTAAATATTGATATTCTAAAATTTCTATATTAATTTTACATATGTTTAATATATATCTTTTTTTTTCTTTCCAAACTAGCTGATATTCTTTCAACCAAAATGAGACCTAAATAATCTTTACTTTTAACTTACTTTTTTAGGTTGATGGAAACATTATAAAGTATCTTTTGACATTGTTTCTCAAACCCAGAATTTGATGAGTGAGAAATGTTATCTTATGTGAGGAGTAAGGGTTGTGTGGACTTATGAAGCCCCCCTTACACATCCCAAGTTGGATGGTAGACTGAGAATGGAGATTTCATTGACCCCATCTAATGAGAGACCCACCATCAATCATATACATTATTATAATCTTAGCTTATAGATTTTATTCCCAAATAAATTACAATTACTTTTGATATACACTATGCACACTATTAGCTGTCCTTGTCCTTAAGGAAATATGTCAATATTTATTTCACTCTATCTCAAGTTCACTCCACCATTTTCATTTTTACACATTCTTGAATATTATTTATATCCTTCTTTAACTTATATTTAAAAAAAACATATTTTATTCATTTTGCAAAATAAATAACTAACTAGTGTCTTTATATTATTTTGAGAGTATTCCAACTAAACATTTTTGAATTGTAACATGAACCAAAGCATGACTTAGCTCAAAATGGTTTTAAAGTTCACTTTGAAAAATCTTCCAAAGCTAGTATAAATGGTCTTAAAGTTCATATTGAAAAACCTTCCAAAGCTAGTATAAGTAGAGCAAAACATCACTGGTATTCAAAGCACAAAAAAAATAAAAAAAATGGTTAAAGCATAGTTGAAGACTATAAATACTTCCAAATTTTGAGGTTACCTTTATTGTATTACTTTGCTTTCTTTTATAAACATGTTATTTGCATTTGTAAAGATGACTTGTTTTATATACATATAAATTTTGTTGATTTAAAAAACATACATGTTTTATTTATGTATACCATTTAAGAAGTTGAACATTCAAATTCTTATAAAAATGTTTTAAATATAAGTGAATATATATAGGTGTTATTGAAAATACTATTAATATCTCTCTCTCTCTCTCTCACACACACACACACACACACATATAAACTTATCATAATTTTATAATATTATATTTTTCCTATACATATATACATTCTTTGTTTTTATAGTTTTAAAAACATATTTAAACCCCTTAATAAGTTTAATATTCATGATCTTCCAAAATGTTATATTAAACAATATTCATTCTAAATCTGAATTGTTAAATATCTATGAATGAATACATTGATCTCTTGAAACATATATTTTATAATAGTAACCAACGTAGATCTTTCTTAACTCTTGATCTACCAAGCCAAGAGGGATCAAATCTCCTATTATGCAAACCTCTTTTAGAGTGAAAAGAGATTTGATCCCTCTTGGGGGCTTGGTAGATCAGGAGTTAAGATTGATATAGGTTGGTTTAATTTTCCTTTGAGTAGGCTACATTCGACATGAATACCATGGGTATTGTACCATGGATTCTCACAATAGGTCAATACTATGGGCCATTTTTATTTTTATTTTACTTTTATAGGGTTATTTTTATTTTTATTTTTATTATTTTATTTTCACCAAAATAAAATGTTTAGTTTACATTACATTAATCTATTATGTATCATTTTTTGAATAGTCCTCTTAGCGCTCATTGCATTGGGTGATGCTCATAGGGGTGAAGAAGTGGGATTGAAATAAATCACATAGAATCAATCATCACTTCTGGGGCTTGCACCTGGTAACCTGGACTTCCGGAGGTCACCCATCCCAGATCACCTCAAGGGTGGTTAAGTGTAGAGTTCCCCCCCACAATCAAGCCCACTTAGCTTGGTTAACTGTAGAGTTTTCCCCACAATCAAGCCCAAAACCTTAGCAAGTATTGTGCCTCATGAACCATTCAAGTAGAGCTCCCTTCACTCTTTGTATTTAAGTATTTTGGAGTTTTCTCACTGCATTATATTAGACATCATTTTTTGGGATTCAACTACGTCAATCAAGTCATTCATCTGTGACAATTTCCATGAGAGGTAGTCATTAACTAACTAATTTCTCATGATTTTTGAATAGTCCACTTACATTAATATTTTTATTTAATTTAATGTTTTTAAATTTTATTTTATTTTAATTTTTATGTAATTTGACTTAGGAATTGGAGAGCACCTCTAGGGGTAGATATAATAATATTGTACAAAAATACAAATTTAAAGGCTCTACAACCATAGATCTCTCTACAACCCAGTATGGGGGTAGATTTCACGTGAAAACGTAAACGTAAACTAAATGTAAACATTTAACATGTATGGGGTAGATCTCTCTACAAATCAGTATGGGGGTAGATTTCACGTGAAAACCTAAACGTAAAATAAATGTAAACATTTAACATGTATGGAGTAGATCTCTCTACAACCCAATGGGGGTCGATTTCACTCACGTGAAAAAGTAAATGTAAACTAAATGCAAACATTTAACATGTATGGGGTAGATCTCTCTACAACCCAGTAGGGGGTAGATCTCAATGTAAACATTTAATATGTATGGGGGTAGATCTCACGTGAAAACATAAATGTAAACGTAAACTAAACTAAATGCAAACATTTAACATGTATGGGGTAGATCTCTCTACAACATTTAACATGTATGGGGTAGATCTCTCTACAACTCAGTATGGAGGTAGATCTCACGTGAAAAGGTAAATGTAAACGTAAACTAAATGTAAACATTTAACATGTATGGGGGTAGATCCCACATACAAAGGTAATCATAAACGTAAAAAAATTAAAAATTTAACATGTAATGTTAAACATTTAACATTTAACATTTTTAATTTAATGTCGGTCCTATTTAAAAATCAATCTTATTATTATTATTATTTATAAACACAATATAAATTTAATAAATAAAAATATTGTAAAAAAATAAAACTTATTTTTATGATGATGATGATGATGGTAAATAAATAAAAATATACCAAAAACCTCTTTATATTTACAATTTTTAATTTTTATTTTTACAAAAACTAAAAAAAAAGAAGGGTTTTATTTAGGTGAAGCCTATGGGCCAAATACCATATTTATAAAGGAGGTATGGTAAATAAATAATATAAAATAGGTATAAAGAGGTACGGTAAATAAATAAATATAAAAGAGGTATAAAGATGTATGGTAAATAAATAAAAATATATCAAGTAGGATTAAAAATCAACATCTCATTATATACCAAGTCTATGGGCTGGTAAATAAATAAAATCTCTTTTTATATTTACTCCATAAACCTCTTTATTACACTCTAAAAAAATGTTTTTTTTAGGTGAAACCTATGGACCAAATTATTATTAATACCATGCAAAAAAACATTATTAACCCTAGTATTAATATTATTATTATTAAATCTAATATTCATATTAATATTTTTAAATTTAATAACTATAGATTAATACAATATTAAATTTGTTATATTAATATATATATTAATATATCATGATATATATATTAACTCTAGATATATATGGGAGGGAAGAACAAAGATAGAGAGCCATAGGGGTGGAGAGATTCGGGGAGTGACAAGGGAGAGATGGAGATAAATTGAAGGAAAGGAGAGAGGAGGAATGAAGAGAGAGGAAGGGAGGAATGAGAGAGGTAGAGAATGGTAAGAGAGGGAGAGGGAGACATAAAGATGGAGGTGGGATAGAGAATGAGAGAGGGAGGGAGATAGTGACAAGATTGGCGGGCAGAGAGAGAGAGAGAGAGAGAGAGAGAGAGAGAGAGACGAGGGAAGAGAGAGGGAGGTAGGAGAGAAAGGGAGAGAGAGAGGAGGAGAGAGGGAGGGATAGAGAGATGGAGTTGGAGGGGGAGAGAGGGAGGGAAGAAGAAATACATAGAGAGTGAGAAGTGGAGAGAGAAAGGGAGTGACAAGGGAGAGATGGAGAGAGAGACTGTATGTTTATGGGTGAGATAAAGAGACAAAGAAGGATAGATGGAGACAAGGGGGGAGAGAAGGAGAGAGAAGGAGAAAGGGAGGGATATAGTAACATAGTTGGAGAGAGAGAGAGAGGGGGGGGACATAGAGGGATGCATGAGAGAGAGGACTTAAAAGGGAGGAAGAGAGTGATGGGGGAAGAGAGAGGATTGGGAGAGAGAGCGAGAGGGGGGGAAGAGAGGGGGAGGTAAGAGAGAAAGGGAGAGAGAGGAAGGACGAGAGAGAAGACTTGAGAGAGAGGAGTAGAGATGGAGGGATATAGAGAAGGAATTGGAGGGGGAGAGAGAGAGAGAAGAAGAAAGGCACAGAGAGTGAGAAGTAGAGAGAGAGAGGGCGACAAGGGAGATATGGAGAGAGAGTGTGTATGTTTGGGGGTGAGATAATGAGACAAAGAAGGAGAGATGGAGAGAAGGGGGGATAGAAGGAGAGAGAGAGAGATAGGCATATCGTAACCGAGTTAGAGGGTGAAGAGAGAGAGAGAGAGATAGAGGTGGGAGAGAAAAGGAGAGAGAGGAAGAAAGAAAGAGACGATGTGAGAGAGTGGACAGAGGTAGGGAAAGAGATACGGAGATGGAGGGGGAGAGAGAGGGAGGAAAGAAGAAATACACAGAGAGAGAAAGGTGGAGAGAGAGGGGGAGTGATAAGGAAGATGGAGAGAAAGGGAGAGAGGACAACAAGAGGAAAGAGAGATAGAAGCAGGAAGGAGAGAGAGAGAGAGAGAGGAGGAGGAGGAGGAGGAGGGAGTGATAAATAGATGGATTGGAGAAAGAGAGTGTATTTTTTGAGGGTGATATAGAGAGAAAAAAGGAGATAGAGATCTAGATGGAAGGTGAAGAAAGGGAAGAAGAGAGGGATGGAGACAGGGAGGGAGGGACAGAGAGATTGATATATATGGAGTGAGACAGAGAGACAAAAAATGAGAGATGGAGGGAGATATAGATATAGATGGAGGGGGGAGAGAGAAGAAGATTTATTGCACTAGATGCATTGATTTCAATGTATATGGTGATTTTTAATCCTATTTGATTGCTTGCACTAGATAAATTGATTTAGTGTAGATGTTGATTTATAATGATATAGATGCATTGATTTCAGTGTAGATGGTGATTTCTAATCCTATTTGATTGCTTGCACTAGATACATTGATTTTAGTGTAGATGTTGATTTATAATGATATTTGATTACTTGCACTAGATGCATTGATTTCAATGTAGATGGTTTCTAATCCTATTTGATTGCTTGCACTGAATGCATTGATTTCAGCGTAGATGGTGATTTCTAATCCTATTTGATTGTTTGCACTAGATGCATTAATTTCAATGTAGATGTTGATTTCTAATTATATTTGATTACTTGCACTAGATACATTGATTTCAATGTAGATGATTTCTAATCCTATTTGATTGCTTGCACTAGATGCATTGATTTCAGTGTAGATGGTGATTTCTAATCCTATTTGATTGCTTGCACTAGATGCATTGATTTCAGTGTAGATGCTGATTTCTAATCTTATTTGATTACTTGCCATAGATACATTGACTTCAATATAAATATTATTTTCTAAAATAAAATGTATTTCTATAGTTTTCTTAAAAAAACTATATATTGTTTGATATAGTTAAATTATTATTATTATTATATATCATATAATATATAATAAATTTTATACCAATAATATAAAATATTGAATCACATTAACACCATTCCCTTTTCCACTTCAAAGACATGTTCTCTCTCCCTTTTTAGTCTATAATAAACAAATAACACCCAACAATCAAATGCGTGTCAAAAATGCTCTTAAACCTTAATCTCTATATTTGTAAATATAATTTTACACCACATTAAACCAAGGTTTTTGTTAAAGCACTAAATTTATTGAAAACAGGATCATCTTGTAAGAGGTAAACTCAGTATAAGACTTCAGAGGTATAAAACCTTTTTAAAGTGATTGTAGGTGATCTCTTGTGCGGGAGTAATTTTTTTTTAGCATCAAACAGCAAATTAGCTGAACAGCTGAACAGGTGACGTCCATGATCTGCAGCCATCATCCTTTATCTTCATATACGATGTTAAGCTTGACAATCAATCATAACCAACATGCAGATCATAAAACGCTTCAATCCTGCCATAGCTATTTTTCGGAGGACATCGGCTTCAATCGCAGAATGCCAAACAGAAATACTGGTGTGGGATCAGCAAAACACTGGAAGCTTCAATAGCAATACCGAAGATATCATCACACTGTGTAAGCAAGGAAAGTTGAAGGATGCTCTGCGAATTATGTATTCCACGTATCAGACGGATTCAACAGCCTATGCTCCTCTTCTACACAGATGTGCCGCCATGAAAGCTCTTTCAGAAGGCAGGAGGGTTCATGTCCACATGATAAAAAGTGCCTTCGTGCCAAATTACTATATTGAAAACCACCTCGTGAACATGTATGCAAAATGTGGGAATTTAGAGAATGCACGCCACGTGTTTGACAATATGTACGAACGGAATGTAGTCTCTTGGACTGCTATGATCTCAGGTTATGATCAATATGGATTTGGGATTGAGGCCCTGAGGCTCTTTTCTCAAATGGTGAATACAGCTGCAGAGTCTGTGGCCATGTGCCAACCGAATCAGTTCACACTTGCTAGCGTTATCAGCGCATGTGGTGGTTTAGGAGCTCTGGAGCAGGGCAGACAGGTACATGTCCATACTGTGAAAACTGGATTTCAATGTGTTGTTGTTGTGTGCAATGCCCTTGTTACGATGTATGCTAAATGTCGATTATTGAAGGATGCCCGCCAAGTATTTGACGAAATGCGTGAACGAGATCACATCTCATGGAATTCCATGATTGCAGGATATGCCGAGCATGTCCATGACGAGGAGGCTCTGAAGCTCTTTGAACAGATGAATTTGGGTGGTTTCAAACCAGACCATTTCACCTTGTCTAGCGTTCTCGGTGTTTGCGCGAGCCTGGCATCCATTGGACAAGGTAGGGATCTCCACGCCCATGTGATTAGTAGTGGAATGGAGTCAGATGTTGCTGTGGGGAATGCTCTTATTGATATGTATGCAAAATGTGGGAACATAGATGATGCACGGCAAGTATTTGATATCATGCCCAGACAGAACATAATCTCGTGGAATGCGATTATTGTTGGATATGCTCAGCATGGTCATGGCAATGAAGCTCTGAAATTCTTTGGACAGATGCAGATGTTGGATATAAAGCCGAATAATATCACTTTCCTTGGTGTTCTCACAGGTTGCAACCATGTAGGCCTAGTGGATGACGGTTGGAATTACTTCAATTCTATGAGTCCAGATTATGGCGTCAGTCCAGAACCAGATCACTATGCCTGCATGGTTGATCTTCTTGGGCGTGCAGGTTGTTTGACTGAGGCGGAGGATCTAATCCATAACATGCCTTTTGAGCCTGATGCTGTTACATGGAGTTGCTTGCTTGCAGGCTGTAGGCTTCATAACAACGCGGAACTTGGACAGCGCGTGGCTCAATATCTTTTTGACTTGGAACCACAGAGTAGTGCTGCGTATATTCTGCTGTCTAACATTTATGCTGCTTGTGGTAAGTGGGATTGTGTAGCAGAGGTGAGAAAGCTGATGAAAGACAAGGGATTGAAAAAAGAGCCAGGATGCAGCTGGATTGAAGTCAAGAACAAGGTGCATATATTTATTGTAGATGATGAATCACAGCTGCAACTAAGAGATATATGCAACTTTAAAGAGATTGGCGGGGTAGGTGAATGAAGCAGGTATGTGCCTGAAGGTTGAAACATCTGCCATGTTGCATGCTGTCAAGCAGGAGCACAAAGAGGATCTTCTAGGCCACTATAGCAAAAATCTTCCCATTGTATTTGGACTTAATAGCAGTCCGAACAACCATTTGAATTAAGAAGAATCTGTTTGTTTGTTGGGATTGCTATTGATCTGCAACTATCTGTAGCACTCTGCAGAAGGTGTACTCTGCAGAAGGTGTAAGTGTTTTATGTAGTTCATAAGAAAGAGTATATACGAGATGCGGTGGAGGTGATGCGGGAAGTCGCCCGAATGAGAGATGTCTGTGTTGTGGCGATGGAAAACTGCAATGGATCATTATATAGTTTTCCATCTATCTTGGTACTTCTGGGTGGAAAATTTGATGGAATTGGCTGGCAGGGCCCATTTCAGGCACAGGTCCCAGTTTGATGATATGGGGTTCGTAAATTTTTAGAGTTGGTTTGAGGCATCAAATAACACACTTATTGGGGTCAAAAGTTTGCAGCCCAGTCCCTTGATGATATGGGGTTCGTAAATTTTTAGAGTTGGTTTGAGGCATCAAATAACACTTATTGGGGTCAAAAGTTTGCAGCCCAGTCTCTTGATGTTGTTCTGCACACTAAAAGTTTTCCGACAGGTGCAAAAATCAAAGTGAAGGTTGTCTCTTGCAAGTCGGTTGACCACCATGGTGTAAAGTGGATGTCATGTCAGCCCCAATTACAAACACATGTGGGGATAGTGTGTGTGGACTTTTAAGTATTTTGGAGGGTTTTTGACAACTATTGGGCTATGTTAAATACTTGGCCACTAGGAAAGGAAAGAGTTCTATTTGTTGGTAATCTAGGAGTGGGATATCGATGCATAACAGAGGAGATAGAAGATTTTGTAGCAACTATTCAAGCCATAGCGTCTATGACAATTCCATAGTAAATATTTGTTTTTTTGTACTTGCATTTTATAACTTCAAAAAAAAGAGCAATGCATAGGCGTCACCTTCTAGCTGGATTTTCTCCTATATTGGGTTTCCTAGGTGACATCTTGTGGTTGTGTGAATGGTTTATAGTGAGTGCCCACTTTTTGTACTAGCATTTCATTAAAAAAAAAGAAAAAAACCAGAGTAGGCCTAACCTTCTAGCTGGGTTTTCTTCCATTTTCAATTTCCCAAGTCACATCTTGTGTTCATTTGTGTGGTTAATTTGTTTATTTGCTTGTTGCTTTCAATTCGATACCAGACATTTCCATAATTTTGAGTGCTCTGACAGTAATATTAAATCTAAGGTAATACGCTGCATTATAAAATATTTCAGAATGTTGTAAGATCCATTGTACCGAACTCTTCTAGGAGAATATCCATGGCAATTGACAGATCAGCTATGAAGCCATTAAACTCATTCTAAGATCATTAAACAAAAAGTGGTACGGGGAATGCTAATATCATTATGGGGTTTACCAGTGACATTAAAAATAACAATTAACAAGCAGAACATTGGTGATATTTGTGCATATCTGACGACTAGCTATCAGTGTTCTTTTTGGCAGTGATTTTATCAGAAGATCATTTACATAGCATTTTGACAAAGTTAGCACTTTCATGAGAACTCTGTGCTTGCTGGTCCCAATTGGGGTTAGACTTGGAATTTGATAGTCACTTTCATTGGCATTGATTGTGATGGCATTTCAAAGTGTGTAGTGGGGGTGAATCAATATTTCTTATCAATTAGTTAATAGTAACTTATTAACCTTTTCAGAGCATCAACAACATATAAAGCATCAACACATCAAGAGAACAATACACAAGAAGTTTTTAGGTGGAAACCCTTCTAGGAAAAAAACCACCGAACTTTTTTCTAATAATTTTGTGAGGATATAAAATGCAATCCCTGACTCCTTAGTACTCTAGAAAAGCGTTCAATTTTACAGATCCAACTGGAAGGATGCTCCAACCCCTTGATTTTATCAGCTTCTGTTGAAAAGATGCTCCAAAACCCTTGCAAGCTCCAACTTGCCCTAGCACCACCCTACCACCTTGAAGTGTTTTCACTATTCAAGTTTCAACTTGTAAGTGACTTTAATCACTTGCCTAGCACCACCCAACCACCTTTAAAATGATAATAGATTAGACCAACTATTGTGGGCTTCTGTACTAGGGACAATAACCCACTTACAAGCTATTGTGGGCTCTCGTACTAGGGACAATGACCCACTTACAACTGCAAAAGATATAATAATGAACCCCAAAACTTCTTTACAATGAAACCCTTAAATGACGAAACTCTTACTGTAAGATTCAAACTGATGACCAAGTGACTCTTTCTGGTAGACCGCTGTAAAGTAATAATGACAATGAAGTGGTTGTACAAATGTACCTTTTGATACAGTGAATGCCGAGAATGATGACTGCTCTGTCCTTACTGCTAATGAAACTGCTGACTATGAAACCTTGTTGTAAGATGAATAAACACCTCTTCAATATTTCTGCAACAAGACTCTTACTGCAGTATCATGATGAATGCCTTTAATGTTGTACATGTCAATCTTAACAATGTGTGTTATCAACCAACCTAGATCCATCTTAACTACAAATCTATCAAGCGTCGAGAGGGATCAAATCTCTCAAGGTGCAAACCTCTTTTCTGAGTGCAAAACTTGAAGAAAGGTTTGCACTTCTAGAAATTTGATCCTGATCCAGAGTTAATATGCATCTAGGCTGGTTTTATTATTAATTTTATTCTTTTAGTTTAGTTTTTATTTTTATATAATTTCATTGAGTCAAAATGTTTTAATTAATAATTTTATTTTTTTATTTTTATGTAATTTTATGGGGTCAAAATGTTTAGATAACATAATTTAACTGGACATTACAACAACTCTTCCATACAGGGATGGAGAGTGTAGCTTGGCCAAAAAATGTAATAAAATTAAATTAAAAAAAATATTTATAAAATATTTTGATTCTGAAATGAGAATGGATTTTGGGCATGTGCTATTGATGAGCAATGGTATTGGCCCATGGTATGGTATGGGTAATAATATCCATGGTAAAATGGGATGAGTATCCATGCTTAAAAGTCTTGTTAATTGTAAGTATTATTTTGATTGTGAAATGAGAGATTGTTTTTGGGCATGTGGTGTCCATGAGTCATGTATTGGCTCATGGTATAGTATGGTTAATAATATCCATGGTAAAGTAGTGGTGAATATCCATGGTTAAAAATCTTGTTATATTGTAAAGATTAAGATTTTTTATGCTTATTAATGAAATTTAAATATGGTTACAAATTTATTATTAATTTGTATGGTGAAATAGATCTTAATTTATAGTTGCTATTTATATCTTCATATTTTCATGTGATAGAGGTGTAGATATATCTCAAAAGTAATTATAATAAATTCAAATAAAATATTTATAAAATATTTTGATTGTGAAATGAGAGATGGTTTTTGGGCATGTTGTATTGATGAGCCAGGGTATTGGCCCATGGTATTGTAACAAATCTTATTTATAAGTTAATGACTTGAATATACACGGTTAAACATATTGTTATATTGTAAGTTTATGTGCTTATTAATTAAATTTAAATGTAGGTATAGGTGAAATGGATCTTAACTTATTGTTGCTACTTATATATTTTAATGTAATACGTATATTATGATTTTTTTAATCTAAAAATTTGTTCTTAATTTTATTAATAAGATCAAAATTACAATGTAACAAATTTGAATTTATTATTTTGATTACTTTCAACTTTTTATGGACACTACAATATCTCATTTGCTCTATATTAATTTACATGTAAATCTTTACCAATTTACGAATTATAAATTGGACATATTAATATAAATTGCCGAAATGTAAATATGTTTACAAGCTTTCTTACATTACATCTAGACACTACCCCTATACATTACATCTACACACTACCCCTATACTGGACTATAGAGAGCCTCTCCGCACAACCACAAATGATCAACCTGGAACTTGAACATTCTTATATGAATGATCTTGATGCCAAGACTGAACTTCAATGTTACCCAATGTTAAACAATATGGGGGCCGAATCTTTCCACTGCTTCAAGGCTTTAAACCATAAGCCACAAGTGCGTACTAAACATGTGTCTAGGACTACTCATAGAAGTTGGCTCTTAAGAGATGCACACAGTAAATATAAATGTATACATATGGTACAAAGGATTGTTGTTATTAGGCCACTTCTTCGCTGGCCATGGAGGACATTCAAACTTTAGAATTTTGAACTTCTAGAAATGATAATAAAAACTCCTTGACAAACCTCAGATGCAAGCAACTTGTGCAAAGAAGATTAGGTGTTGAAGTGGGTTCCCCTGAGGCACAAGTTCCAAAAGATATATATTTTTGTATGTTTGTATGTGTGCGCTGCGCAGATGTAGTCAAAGGGCTTTTGCCCCAATTTTGGATATAATTAAGCTTAAATATAAATTGTGGGTCTCAAACCATAGTTTGAGACCATAGTATCTGTGCGCTAGATGTATTATAAATAGATAGCGTTTGTCTAAGTTAAGTAGTCCAGAAAAGTCATAAAGATATTGATAGCATTTTGTTTGTAAGGGTTTTGGGTTGGGTAAAAGGAACCTGATGGCTGTGCGCGCAGAGATCTAGTCCTAGCTGTGTGCAGACTTCGCTGACTTTGTGTGTGGAAGAGATTGTAAGGGTTTTGTAATGGTTTTTGTAGGAAAGCTGATGTATTGACAAATCTGAGGAATTAATAGAAAGAACAATATTGGCGGATTCTCTGTGTTATGCGTATATTTGTTGTTTATGCTTGATGAGATCGCATTGTCTGTTTACTTATTTATGAATGCGCAGAGCTAATTGATATATTTATGCATGAGCATTGACATCTGTTAAGTATTACATTGATTAGATCGAGATTTGGTTCTGATTTATTAGCCGCGCTAAGTAAGACAAGTATTTTTGTATTACTCTGTTAATGGGTGCGCAAGATTTGTAATTCTACTATAAACTCACTACGTGCATCTGTGGAAGATCACTTAGGGTTTTGCGGAGGACCACTTCATTAAATTCTCTCTCAGGGTGCGGAAACCCAGTTCTAGCACCCCCCCATATTGCTTCGAGTGAGACTTTGGTCTGCACAAGTAGATCATTGTCGAAAGGGCTAGTAGTTGGAGGGTTTGTTGGTTTATCCATAAAATCTGAACCTGGGTCAGGAGCCCTCAAGCCAACAACTGGTTCCGTTGCCGGGACCGTGATCATCATTTTGAGGGAGATTTGATGTTGTGGCATCCGTCACACAACAAATTACAAGACTGGCTGGATAGAAAGATCCTTGAATTTGCGCTGCAAGAGAATAAAAGCACTAAATTGTCTGACGAACAGTGGGTACAAAAATATATTTATACCGAAGTGCATGGAATTTTCTTCTGTTCCTTTGCGCACGAACTACAGGAGTGGTTATCGCGCTTGGCCGAGTTCCAACACTACATAAAAGACGATGTAGTCATCGAGTGAACTTCTGAATTGATCCAACAAGTAGAAAAATTTGATAATAAGATCACTCGTGCGGTAGATCATTGGATCAATCGCCTTCTAGGCGGATTTATGACTGAATTTGTTGTTGACCAATTTGTGTCATATTTTGAAGCAGAAAGAAGGTTTTTCAAGGGTCCTAGAGGTAAGTTTCCGCGCTCATTGAAATTATTACTGAAAATGCTATTGTGTGAACGGGGTTGTGTGCACGAACATATTGCTTGAATGCATCAAATAGGTTCAGTTGCGCGTAGTGGAAGAATTTACCGAGAAGACTCTGAAAATGTCCTTTATAGCCCTTTGAATCCTAGCTATAATAGTGAACCTGAACCAAAGACTGACTCTGAAGAAGAAAGCTCGTCACATCAGAAGCCCTTGAATCTGTTTCCCACTCCATCCACTCCACTTCTGAGCTCACATCACAGATCACCTAACGCACCATGCAGTCCATCGCCACCTCTACCTCCACCCCCTCCTGAAGTAGATATGGCTGCATCCATGAAGTTACCTAATTTCAGAGGCATTAGCAATGGGGAAACTGATCACTTCTGGTTTGTAACTGACGATGTATGGCAGGCTCAACAAGTAAACAATATTGATATCAGAGAAGCGCAGCTGGCTACTGCATTTTAAGATCGCGCACTAGACTGGTACATTAGGTATGCACAAGCAAACCCTAATGCTACTCTGGAAGCAATTAAAGCAGCCCTAAAAGAGCAATTTAAGAAACCTAAGTCATACGCGTAGCTGGTGACAAAAATGAAGGATATCCGTCAAGAACCTAATGAATCTGTATGGGAGGCTGATCAAAGATTGAAGCGCACCATCAGAGATGGTCGATTTGTGATTGATGATACTCAGCATAAAGAATGGTTCATTGCTATGTTGCTCCCGCATCTGTGCCAACCATTAGGCTAGCAAAAGATTGCTATACATGCTGAGGCTGTGGAAGTTGCAGTGAAACTAGAAGTGACACTTGTTGCGCTGGGAACTCAACAAATTCAAAATCAACTGGAGGTAATGCATCTGGAAATTCAAAGTCTGCGCCAAGACAGAGGCAAGGAGGTTTGCACAAAGGTATGGTGTATCAAATGCAAAGCTTCTGGGCATCATAAAAACTAGTGTCCTGTTTTCAATAACTATTTGAATGCTGGAGGTCCTAGCCCATTGAAGAGACCTGTATGGTGTACTATATGTCAAATTGATGGACTACATGATACATATTATTGCCCGAGGATTGGGAAATATCAGCCTGACTTACAACATCGATTTTGAAACTTCTGTTCGTCATTAGGGCATGATGAGCAGCATTGACGGACCTATGATATGATGTTGGATAAAGATGAGATCTATAGAATGTAGGTTGAACCCACATCACCAACATCCCCTTCTCCGCGCAGAGGATTCCAAGGCAGTGGAAGAGGCCGAGGAAGTGGATCAACTGGTAGAGGAAGAGGACAAGTGATTTGTTATAAGTTATAACTGTGGTGATGCTGGTCATTATGCGCGCGACTGTCCGAATCCAACAAGACAGTGATGCAGGTACTGTAGACAATTTGATCATGTTGTAGAATATTGCCTTGTCTTGATTGCGAAAATAAAGGAAAAGAAGACTCTAACGCATAATATTCAAATGGTTCGTGCAGAGACTCGTGAAGAAGATCCTTGTGTGAATGTAGTTACCAGGGGTGGTACAACTACCAATGAAGATAAAGGAAAGCAACCTGCCACTGATGTATGGAACTGAAATGTAGAAATTTTAAGACCCAACCCCGGTTTTCAGTTTCTCCTTATTTCTCCCATAAAGTTAAATGCCCATTACCATAGCCATACATTCAACAAGCTGGAAAAATAAATATTTTCTGAAAACACTAATTCTGGAAATTTCATAGTGCTGAAATGCAGAAATAAAAACTCAGAAAATAAATCAGCCACATACAGAAAATTGACATGCCGATTTTTGGTCAATGTGACCCTAGAAAAACCCCTTACAACTCTTGGGGAAAACCAGTTCGAAAGCTCTCTTTATTTCTGAATATGCTTTTACAGTGAGACAAAATTTACATAAAAAATTCCAGCAACTTAATAAATGTACTTATCTCGATTTCCATGCTTACACCCCGCCTTGGAAAATGTGTTGAACAGAAAACAATTAAAACAAAAAATTTTACAGCGTTTATTACAACATTAAATGCTGAAATGCCACCCTCGAAATGTGTGCCCAGATTTCAGCAGTACAGCCGTACGAAAAGTACAACTGTACTTCCTCCTCGATTCCTGTGCCTGAAAACAACCTCAAAAACAATGATGTCCTGCTGTACGGATTTCCTCGAAATCTGTGCTAGAGAAACATCAAACTCCTTGGTTTTCGAGCCCAAAATATGCCTTGGTATGTGTGTTGAAGCTGTTGTACGAAATCCCTCTTTTTCTGTGCCTCCTTCCTCGAAAAGTGTGCCACACTCCTGTTGTACGGATTTCTGCCTTGGAAACTGTGCCTCTTGTTAGGTTCCCGTGATTTGGCTGATTGGCAAGCCAAATGACAGTGTAACATCAAACCAAGCTTTGGAGCCCAAGGACCTAGCCTTCCTGGACTCAGAGAGGGCTCTCTCTATATGTGTAAGGGATATCTGTGTGTTTGCTTATTTGTGTTCTGATTTTAGGCTAGTTATGAAGTAAGTTTTTGATTTTTTTTTTAGTTGTGAGGGATGAAACTGATCAAAGATATAAAATAGATAACAAGATGTTAGATTAACTGGGCTATGGGGTCAAAAGGTCAAGAAAGCTATTAGATGACGATACAAGGCTGTTGAAGGGCTGATTTGATTCAAGGTAGAAAGGATCTTTGGGCAAAATGGAGTAAATGGATATCAAGTTTGTGAAAGACGAAGGATTTCAAGCATAACTAGTTTGATAGCAGACATAAACATGGTATGGCAAACCATTAATCATGCAAAATGTAACTACAAGCTAAATAATACATAGAAATAAACATTCAAACCATGCATAGAAGTATAAGACCCTCTAATTTTGGGAAATGGCTTTCAGACTTTGGGGAAAACACTTAAGGAAGACAAACAACTCAAAACACTATGCCGGAACGCCTAAACACAATACTTCAAGTTATTGGGCACTTTGAACAACAAGATTTGCATAGTTTTAGGCAAAGGGCTAGATCGAAACTAGGCCTCCTTGGTTCAAACAAAATGATAATCTAATCAATCAAAGAGAAGTTTCATGGATGGAACTATAGCTAGCCATAGGTAAGCAGGGCGTACCGTAAGTCCTTCTTAGCATGTATAAGATCATGAATGAAACAAGCAACAATATCCTAAATATTTAAAGAGCAGTCAATAATTCTTTAATGTTACTTAGGAAGAAGAAAACAAAGAGGCTATGAAGAAACAGGAAATTTGAGGTGCCTCCATGGGCAATCTCAAATTTGTTCTCTACTGATCTATAGCAAGTAAGAAACATGTATTCATGAATGAAAACTAGAAGACAACAACAAAGCAAGAGACACTATACCATTCTACCAAGCCATAGAATCCATCAACAATCCTTCATCAATCATCCAAGAACATCCAAGGGGCAATCCAAAAGCATAGCACAAGTATTTTCTTC
The DNA here is from genome assembly GCA_034641835.2 of Pinus albicaulis. NCBI lineage: Eukaryota > Viridiplantae > Streptophyta > Pinopsida > Pinales > Pinaceae > Pinus > Pinus albicaulis. Next base: position 1,579,469,697 of record CM076579.1, read on the forward strand.
CAAAGCTCATATGACCATATATTGCTTCTCTTCTCAAGTTCAGCCTTGTTTACAATGAGAGCCTTTGGAATATATAGGCTCAAGTGGGGAAAACCTCATGGTTCAACTTGCATCCTCATTGGCCTAATCAAAATATCTAAACTTGTCCTTGAGGCTTTGCAAAGCCCAAGGCACAAAATATCTCATAAAATATCTAAGAAAATGCTAAAAATGGGAATTATATTGACTTTACATCATTTTTCATGTGCAAAAATAGCTAAACGCACATTTGGAAAAAATAGATTTTAGAGTTTCAAAAATTACAAAAATACTTCAAATTTTCATCAGCAAAAGGTCCCCTGACTTGCTGAAAACATTTGGCAGCCTTCCTGGTGTCGAAATGAGGCTCATGATAGCTCGTTGGAAAGCTCTGAGTGTCTACTTTCCGGAGCAACTGAAATTTTCCCAATCTGATGCCTAGAAGTCCTCCAAATCTGCACCTGTGTGTAAAAAACCAGAAAATTACAGTCTGCTGATAGACCGGGCAGAGTGTGCAAAAAGAGAGCCTTTTTCGCCGTTTTGGGGGGGAAAATGATCTCCAAATGTTCTGAAAATTGCTGAGGGCATGCTCATGAAATTATGGCATTCAATGATACCATTCTCCTCCCTTGACGAATCCTCAAAATGAAATGGCGAATTTATGAGTTTTTTACCAAAAACCCAAAAATGCCAAAAAACCAAAAAGTGTCAAAATGGGCCCAAAATTGGGGTGCATGATCCTCAAGGGTCCTTAGCAACATGTTCTGAAGTTGAAGCCAGAATGTCGAGTGCTGATGTGCCTTTCTTCTCTTTCCGTGCCGGGTGCTTCCCCTTTGCTTCCTTTAGTTTCTCTTGGGTGGCCTTTAGCTTGCACCGGGCAAACTAATTTAGCTTTTGATAGTGTTGTGTCATCTTCCTTTGCAGCTCCAGGTCTCTGTTTTCCTTCTCAAGCTTCATCTCCAAATGTTTATTGGCTCTTTCTAGCCATGCCTCCTTATTCCCTTCAATTTCTTGCTCAAGTAGTGCAGTGAGGGGAAAGGATTGAAGATGGGCTTGTTCTTCTTCCTTTTGCTTTTCCAGGGCTCTTTTAAGCCCTATGGTTCTAGGACTCTTCCGCCTAGGCTGGTCTTCTTCTTCATCTTCATCAAACTCACCGATGAGCTCCTCTATCCTTACTTGTGCTTTAGCAGCCTCATTCTTGTATTTGATTGCCCGTGTTTCATAAACTGCCATGTAAACACTCATCTGTCTATTTTGGATCTCCAAGAAATGATTGAAGCTCTTTGCCCGATGAAGGTCATTCTCTAATGCTTCAATTTGACCCTCTCGATGGATTAGAAGGTTTTCAAGAATGCGGGCTTCATTATCGCTGTCATCACTTTGGATTGGGATGACAGCCAATGCACCTCCATGTTCTTGACTTTCTCCTATCTTGCCTTTCCCTTTGCCCTTGAAAGCTAACCTCGCACTCTTCCTTCTTGGCATGCTAGTGAGAGGTTTCTTGGGCGATTTTCTTTTGCTCCGGATAGCTCTTGTTACTTTTGGAGTAACCACCTTGAGCTTTTGTTTCTTTGCTGTCCTAGGCTTAATCTTCTCGGGAGAGGAAGGCATGATGGCTTTGCCCTTATCACTTTGTTTGTAACCTTCCAGAAAAAGCCCTTCCTCTTGAAATTGTTGTGCAACTTGAGGAGGTTGTACTGTGTTATGCGAGAACTGCTGCTGCTCATCTTCTTCATGCTGTTCAAACTGCTGTTTCTGTTCACCAATATCAAGCTGTTGTCCTATCTCAACCCCTGTTTCAGTTTGTGGTTCAAGCTGCTGCCCCTGTTCATCAAAATCAAGCTGCTGTCCTTGTTCATCAAAATCAAACTGCTGTCCTTCACCATTTCCTTCATGTTTGTCCTCTTCTTTTTCCACCTGTTCATGTCCCTCTTCTTCATGTTGTCCTGACTGTTCTGTGGTAATCTCGAGCCTTCTAGGAGTAGGCTTGCTGGACAAAGGTACAAGGCGATGAATAGGCTGGGTGGGAGATATATGGACAGGAGGAACAGTGGAGAAATCCGGGTGACTGATAAAAACATCCCAAGAAACCCCTTTCTTCTCCAAATGATGTAGAATGATAATTTTGATCAGAGAATGATGGAAAAGGGAAGCTATTTGCAGAGATGGAGTCTTCTTCTGAACTAAGGATTCCATCTTCTCGATGCTTTTGCATAAAAAGTAAGGGAGATTGAGCTGCCTAGTTCTAGTGAAATGCATCAATAGTCGGACATGATAGGCATAAAATCGAGTAAATCTCCCTTCACAAGTAAAATACTTCATTATGACCTTCATTAGGGGAGCGTAGCTGGCAAGAAGATAAGAAAAAGGAAAAATAGCAGTGCAAGTATCTCTGTGTTCGGGCTTGATGAAAGGCTTGTAGTCATCCAAGTCTAGATGGGTCTGCTTGAACCATTTCTCGCCATGAAATGGAATTTTGGTGGCTTTAAACACTGACCTCGGGGAAAACTTGAAATCAAGGTCTGCTACCTGGAAATGTTTGCTTTGGAACCTCAGGGCACATAGGTGTGTCAAGGGCGAGAAACTTTTGACCTCCTGTACCTTCTGGCAGAAATCTAAACAACCTACCTCATGAAAATTAAAGAGGATGGATGGATGTGCATTGACCTCCTCTATAGAGATTGGCTCATATATTTTATGTAAACCACTTCTGCTGTCTTGCCTGGGCGGCATTTTGGGCTAAATATGCTATTGAAGAACCAAACAGCCTCACTGCCCTTAAACTACCTTCTTTAAACTAAACCCCGTCAATTCACTGTTTTGATAGAAAACAATGTCTTTGGATGATTGCAAAAAGTTCCCTCACAATAAAACCCCTGCTCCTTAAAAAGTGGCCTTCCCACCTCTAATGTATCTCAGCCAACAGACTTTTTAATAAGAAATAATACAGTGAAATGAAGACAGGTTGTTAATTGAACTTGCTGGGTATAATGTAAAAATCACCTTTGCTCTGTGATGTTTGGAGCTCAACAACCTGTTTGTATCTTTGACCAATGATGAACTTCCCAATATTCACAATATTCCCCTTGTCTAGCATGCCAATCACTTAACAAAACTCATATCTCATGCAGTCAACCTTTAGTGTAGGCACACAATCAATTTCACAGTTTATGGAACAAAGGTGACAGAGTTTGAAAAGGTTTCAACAGTTTCAACAAAGAGCTGTAAGATTTTATCTAGCAAACAACCAAGGCTCTTCTTTCAATGTAGAACCCCTATCCTCCTTAGAAGAATGCCTTTACAACTATCTGAATATCAACTTGACAGTGAGCTGGAAGAAACAAAAAGGCAGTCACAAAGTATACAGTGAACAACTGTCTTTTTCGGTGGTTGGGTAGGGTTAACTTGGCCCTTTGGTATTTCGAGGAATAAAACACTCTTGTAGGAAAGGTGAAAACACAGAGTTTTTAGCTGAACACCTGTTCTTTCCTTGTAGAGGACCTCATCAGCATATCAACATTTTACCACAGTTTTAAACCACTGATACTCACACAGCGAAAACATATTTCTGGATATATGGTGACAGAGTTTGAAAACTTTTGTAGGCTGTGGTATTAAAATCTATATCATGTCAAAAGTCAAGCAGCTCCCTTTGATCAAAATACTAACCTCTCAAAACTGGTTTATATGCCTCCTAACTGTTCATGGCAAACCTTTTGCAGTTTCAAACAATGCATTTGCTAGATAGCTTCAAACGTGTTTCATCATGGTAGTGGGGGTGACCTTATGGTTTTTGTTGAAAAATAAAGCTTGCAAGGCTTTGAGGTTTCATCGATCAATAGGAAACATCATTTCATTCTTATACCACAGCTTGCAACCACGACCTTCTAACTCTTCATACCACTTAACATTCTTTTTTCAAAAACTCAGAGGGCACATGGGAATACCTCTAAAATAGGATGAAAAATCTTCTTGATGAGTTGAAATCCTCTTGGAGGAGGCTCGGAAGGCGTTTTGGAGGCTGGAGGCAGGCGCGACACTTTTATGGAGAAGAACGCCGCGCAGAAACCTTTTGGGTGGCCTTTCGGGTCGGTGTCGGGCGCCCGTGACCCGTCGCTACAGGGGTGCCGCGCGCGGCTACAGGATTGTCGTGCGCCCTTGTGGCGTAGTTCAAAAAATGTGCCTAGGAGTGCCGCGCGGGTTAAAAACGTGAAACTCTGCAAATTGACTTGTAGAAACTTGTACAACGCCTGGAGACTGTAGAGAGAAGCTCGATGGCTGGTTGGAGGAGTTTGAAAACGAGTTTACATTTTGAATCATTCCTTTGAAAGGCGAAAACCCAACGGTCACTTTGCCTTTTTAAATGCAAAACAGAATAAACCCTTTGGTTAGTCTTTGCAAAGTTTTTCAAATCTTTTTGCCTTCTTCAACATAGCCTTTGGTGCACCTGTAAAACTTGGGTTTTGAAATGATATTGGCAGTGGAGTTTTTGTGCCTTCAAACGGTCTCAACATGAACCATCCTTTTATAACATCAATGACTTGAAAAGGTGTTTTCTGCTAACATTGTCCCTTTGGTGTTAATTTGGCACATGAGCTCCAACTTTAGAAAATGAGTTAATGAACTTGTATACCATCCCCTGCCACTTGTTTAACACTGTTGGTGATCGTTTTAAAACAGAAAATCCACTCCGAATCTGTTGAAAAGTATTTGACACTGCTTTGTCTTTTTGAAATGAGAAGGTTTATCCTTTTAACTTGCTTTGACAACTTCTACCTTCAAGTGCTTCATCAACCTTTTCCAACTGTAGGTGTCAAAATTTTCTGCATTTATTTAGACTTTGTCATGGTCTATTGATCAAGAAGGGCGCTGCTTTCCAATACACTTTCTCTGCTCAGAAAATATTACTATGATGTCTCTGTCCATTTGAATAATGACAACCTATGTTTGTTTCAAGCTTTTCAAAAAACTAACAGTATGTCACAGCATCTCTTTTGCCTATTATGAACAATCATTTCAGGTGTGATGTCTCTTGATGACCTAAACCCAGATTTTCTGTGTCAGCGGTTATAGCACATTTGAAAGACAACTGTCTATAAATAGAATTTCTTTCAATAATGACATGTCTCCCCAAGGGTTTAAAACTTAGATCATAACCTTTTTATACCTTTGTCTTGAGGAGAAAAACATATGAGGTGTAGAATGACTGCTGGAAAAATTCATAGGTACCAAGGATTTTATTAGTCATTTTCTTTCCAATGGAGCTCTGAAATCACCAACCATACTGCATCTGAAGGATACATTTGTCTTTGTGGTGGAGTGTAGATCGCAACACCTGAACTTGCACTGGCGCTTTGAATGATATCAAGATGTCTCATGTCTGGGACTGTGTACTACTTGCCTGCCTTTTCTCTATGTTTATCTGGAAACCATAGACTTTATCCCACAGCCCAACAGAAACATAAGAGCACACAGAGGTCCTTTTTACTGAAGTGTTTTCTTGCTCAACACTGATTTGAGCCATTCATATTAACACCCCTGCAGAGATATTTTGTTATGATAGCTTTGATCAATGGAGTCTCTTTTTGTTGCGCCATGATGATGATGCTGGCAATTTCAATTTATCTTATTTCTTAGGGCACAAGACCAAAAAAACTCTGCTTTCTCTTGATTTGAACATTTCAGATCTTAGCCCTGTTTTGATCATCATTTTCCCTCAGAAACCTCGAGTCACTGTTTCACTGTCTAGTAAAAAACAAACCTGTGCTTATAGTAATTTTTGCAATTCTTCAAGTCAACATTGGCCATCGCCCTCTGCTTGTAGATGAAGGAGGCGCCTTAACCCTCTGCTTATAGATGAAGGAGGTTTTTTTCCATGACAAATAACAAGTTTGTTTGACAGTGTTGTCTTTCTTCTACTGTGTTTTCATGCTGAATGAAGCTACAAGGTCTTGATGAGAAACTCTTTTTCCTGCAGATATATCTCAAGCTTATGCTCACATTGAGAAGCAGTTGTTCTTCTAATGTGGAGTCAAGGAATTTCTTCTGAGATGATGACATGTTTCCTATGCTTGTCAAATCCATAAACAGTGTAAAACACCTAATAATCAGCTTGAGACTGTGGTCCATGTAGTGTTGAGACTTAGGGGTGTGTAAGTGGCACGACTTAGAGGTGCGACAACTTCATTAGCAGAGTGGGAGGTCTGTCATGATTGGTCTGTAGCAGATGGAGGTTTTTGGCCTTTTGATGGTTGCCAAGGGTAAAATGCCTTAAAGCGCCACTTCCTAACTTAGGGGAGGTTTTTGAAGAAGACTTGGATTGTCCTTTTAGAGCTGACAGGCAGACTTTGTATGGCTGGGGGTTTGGTAAGATTGGAAAATGGGGTTTCAACTTGTCATGGATGAACTGAAAAGTAAGGAAAGCAAAAAGTTTTATGGGTGTTTTCTCGGCTGGCAAATTTGACAAATTTTTAAGATCAACTGCTGGAAAACTAGGCTGTTGAACTAGTCATCACTAACAGGTAAAAAATATTGATGACTAACAGTGGCTCCATTTGGGGAGGGCAGCTCCTTTTCGGGAGGTGTCCAGAATTTCAGATCTGTGGCTTATGAAGACCAGTGCCTTACCCATTGGCACAAATTTTCACTTTTCTTTGATGCTATTTCTGAAAGAGACAACATGATTAGCATCTATGATATTTCTACTTACCCCACTATCTTTCCTAACATTTTTTCTTCCTTTTTTGGTGCATTTGAACTAGCAGCCTTTTGACAATGCATATTTTTCTTTTTGCAAAATGAACCTATCTAACTCTACACTTATATCTGCCGAGAGTTCAGATTAAACTGACGAACTCCTTCATTACTCTATCTAAACTAGATCAACTGTCAAGATTAAACTGTTTGACAGGATTTTGTTCTCTAATCTAAAACATGAAATTTAAAATGATCAAATCAGGGTTAAACTGTCTGATTTGTCATGTATTTGCGGCATGACAGGACAAACTGCACACAAATATTATTCTGCAACAAAAGGAAAACTAGAAAAGCGTGGCTAAGATGTACAATGTATTTTTCATCCCTCGCTTCTCTCTTTGGTTCTGTTTTAGGCACGTGGAATCAGAATCTCTCCCTAATCTATACTCTGTGATAAGTCAATCTTACACAATGTTGACCATCTTTTTCACTCACTAACTTATCAGCAATTTAATTTAAACATGCTCAGCTATGATTAGGCTAGATAGCTGATCAAGACATTTAAGTACAAGTAGCGGCATTTAGACTTGCGCGCTTTCTGAAGGACTATTTTTTGGAACATGGGGCCTTTTCTTGTTTTTTCAACTGCCCTCTTTTCTATCTTTTACTGTTTTTGTATTTTCTCATTTTTCACTTTTTCTTCAAACAAACTAAAACTGAAAAGATGCTCACAAGGCTGAGCTTATTTTTCATAGCTATCTATCTAACCTGGCTTAAACTATACACAATATACACATTTGGTGAACTCTTCTTTCCAATGTAACCAGTCAAGTAGATGATTGCATGGGTGACTCTGGTTTAGTTCTTTCATGATGTAGAAATAATGAAAAGGCCACTCCCACTTGGTTTGTTTTCAGACAGTAGTGTTTAAGTTCTTTCTCATTCTTGGTAGCAACTTGTTTATGATATAAACCACTACTTTTTCAGACTTTTCAAGGAAAACAACAAATGGATCTTGGAATAATACCTGATCTAGAGGATTTGAGATATAGGTTTCATTCAGGATTACTCTTTCAGACTTCTCAAGGAAAACAACAAATGGATCTTGGAATAATACCTGATCTAGAGGTTTTGAGATATGGGCTTCATTCAAGATTACTCTTTCAGACTTCTCAAGGAAAACAACAAATGGATCTTGGAATAATCCCTGATCTAGAGGATTTGATATATGGGCTTCATTCAGGATTACTTTTTCTTCCATTTGGCTGTATTTGAGACTCTCCCGGTAAAGCAACTCTTCCTCTTGCTCATGATCACTTGAAATGTCAGACTCATCATATATTGCAGTGTATTTTTCTTGCCAAACTGATGTGTTTTGATAGGGCGGGCTAAAAACTGTGTGAAGGTCATCAGGATGATGGGCAAGGATACACTTTGACAGTAAATTATCTTGAAAGGATAGTGTGACAACTCTCATTTTTTTATCAACCTCTATTTCTTCATCTGCATTTTGTAACTCAATGGAACTTGGTGGCTGCAAATCTGGAGTTAAGGAAGATTCCCTGACCAAAATGATTTCCTCAACCATTTCAGGCAAAGGCTTTTCATTTACAACATGCTCAAGAATTTCACCATCTTCCTCAACCTCATCATCAAAGCTGAAAAACTGCGGATTTCCAATTATGTGAATGTTATCTCTGATGGACTGAAGTGAAGTAGAGAAAAGAGTCCGAGACTCTTCACTTACTTCTGAACTTTCAAGGCTCTCCTCATCAGTGTCATAGATGACTTGTAATGGCTGCTTACTTTCTTCAAGTTTATGAAACTGAGCTTCCTCTTGGCAATCAAAAACTGAGTCTTCTGCAAAGTTAGTTTCTGTTTGGAAGTTATAATCATCAACATATTGATCAAACATTGGAGAATCATTAACATAAGTAATGTCACCAGCCATGTATATTGGACAATCAGCTTGCTTTTCTTCAACTTGATTTACAAATTTATTTTCTGATTTATGATATGCAGGATTAATAGGAGAAAAATCAGGGAAGTTTTGGTTACATGAAGTTTTAGAGGCTGTCTGCATGTTTATAAGTTGATCTATTTCCTCTTCAATTAAAGGGGAAGGTATTTTCTGTTTTCTTTGAAGCAGGCAACAATTTCTTTCCATTTTTTGTGGAAGTTGATCTTGTGGCTGAATGTCTTCTTGCATTTTACAGGGAAGAGCAAATGGACTGTTATCTGTTTCAACCTTTTCAAAGAGCTCTTGTGGCTCCTCTCTCGTTTTTTGATGGATTTTATCTAGGATCAACTCTTCTTGGTTATCTTGATGGTTAGCTTGGGTAAGAAAATTATGGACCTCCTCTAAAAAATCTTCAGGATGCCAATTTCCTAAAGGTTCTTCAATGCTTACAAGGTGTTGTATGAGGTTTTCAGAGTGATCACAACAATTTTCAGCCAATGATAGAGATGGACAATGCCCTATATAGCGTTTACAAAAGACTTCATGGAAATCCTTCAAAGAAAACAAGGTGCGAGGTTCTAGGTTTTCATACCATTCTCTTGCCTCTTCTTCTAATGTACCCATGAACATTTTCATGAGGCAGTCCTCATGCCATTCAACCTTTAACTTCCATACATGTATATGAAAATTGATGAGGTGTAAAAATGGGTCGTCAATATTTTCATTTCGAAAGAGAGGTAGGTCTTTGAACCAATTTACATCTGTAGGCATTTTGTGTGGGAAACCAGGGATATGTTCTCTGCTCATCGGAGCATATCTCCTTTGTGTCCTCAGGTGGAGGAATTGAACCATGTTGTCCTCCATCAGCATGATTGGGATTACCTAATGCATTCCTAGGATACTTTATAAGGACTAGTGGGGAAAAAGGCCTACTGGAGGCTAGTGGAGTCGCCAGGTGGAACTTGTTTGTTTTTGAAAAGATTTAGCTATGGTCCACCACCAGTAACTAAAGTAAAGCCAATCTGGGAATATTTTGTGATTTTTCTGAGTTTTTTATGTGCAGCCTATGGTTTGTCTAAAGTATTCTAAACTTGTTTCGACACTTTGCTAGGGTGGCGATAACAAAAAGAGTTTACTCCAAATGATCTTATGGATTGCTTTCTTGTTTAAAGTTGAAGGACTAAAGAGTCTATAAGAGTTTGCTAGACTGTCATGTACTCAAAGTCCCACCATCTCCCGCTATGTTATTGAGCGATGGGATAGGTCGATCGAATAGTAATCTAGAGTTCGGTAAAATAGTAAGGCCTACTGGAGGCTAGTGGAGTCGCCAGGTGGATTTTTAGTTGTTTTGAGTTATATTTGTATGGTCCACCACCAATATTGTCAAAAACCAATCTAAGGGAGTTTTTTGGGGTTTTTTGAGTTTTTCGTGCCTAAGGTTTGGAAGAGTGTCTTATAGCTAAGTCATCATTTTGCTAGGATGGTGAAAGGGCTAGTTTCTACTCTTTAAACAACTCTTAAGTTTTCTAAGCTTGATCGAGACTTCGGGAGTTACTAAGGTGTACTTAGATTGTCACTACTGTGAGTGCCACTACTGTGAGTGCCACTATGTTAGTGAGCGGTGGGATAAGTTAGCTAGATAGTAATCTCAAAGGTCTCTAAAGGTATAGGGAAACTGAGTTTTTAAACACTCAGAGTCCCACCGTGATCGCCATTATGTTAGTTTTGCGATGAGGTGGTTCAATGGTAGGTATACTTAGTTCAAAAAGGGGCTTTCCGTGAGTCTTGCAAGATATTCAGATTAAAATAAACTCAGAAAAGTCCCACCGTGATCGCCATTATGTTAGGTTCCCGTGATTTGGCTGATTGGAAAGCCAAATGACAGTGTAACATCAAACCAAGCTTTGGAGCTCAGAGAGGGCTCTCTCTATATGTGTAAGGGATATCTGTGTGTTTGCTTATTTGTGTTCTGATTTTAGGCTAGTTATGAAGTAAGTTTTTGATTTTTTTTTAGTTGTGAGGGATGAAACTGATCAAAGATATAAAATAGATAACAAGATGTTAGATTAACTGAGCTATGGGGTCAAAAGGTCAAGAAAGCTATTAGATGACGATACAAGGCTGTTGAAGGGCCGATTTGATTCAAGGTAGAAAGGATCTTTGGGCAAAATGGAGTAAATGGACATCAAGTTTGTGAAAGACGAAGGATTTCAAGCATAACTAGTTTGATAGCAGACATAAACATGGTATGGAAAACCATTAATCATGCAAAATGTAACTACAAGCTAAATAATACACAGAAATAAACATTCAAGCCATGCATAGAAGTATAAGACCCTCTAACTTTGGGAAATGGCTTTCAGACTTTGGGGAAAACACTTAAGGAAGACAAACAATTCAAAACACTATGCCGGAACGCCTAAACACAATACTTCAAGTTATTGGGCACTTTGAACAACAATATTTGCATAGTTTTAGGCAAAGGGCTAGATCGAAACTAGGCCTCCTTTGTTCAAACAAAATGATAATCTAATCAATCAAAGAGAAGTTTCATGGATGGAACTATAGTTAGCCATAGGTAAGCAGGGCGTACCATAAATCCTTCTTAGCATGTATAAGACCATGAATGAAACAAGCAACAATATCCTAAATATTTAAAGAGCAGTCAATAATTCTTTAATGTTACTTAGGAAGAAGAAAACAAAGAGGCTATGAAGAAACAGGAAATTTGAGGTGCCTCCATGGGCATATCTCAAATTTGTTCTTTACTGATCTATAGCAAGTAAGAAACATGTATTCATGAATGAAAACTAGAAGACAACAACAAAGCAAGAGACACTATACCATTCTACCAAGTCATGGAATCCATCAACAATCATTCATCAATCATCCAAGAACATCCAAGGGGCAATCCAAAAGCATAGCACAAGTATTTTCTTCCAAAGCTCATATGACCATATATTGCTTCTCTTCTCAAGTTCAGCCTTGTTTACAATGAGAGCCTTTGGAATATATAGGCTCAAGTGAGGAAAACCTCATGGTTCAACTTGCATCCTCATTGACCTAATCAAAATATCTAAACTTGTCCTTGAGGCTTTGCAAAGCCCAAGGCACAAAATATCTCATAAAATATCTAAAAAAATGCTAAAAAAGGGAATTAAATTGACTTTACACAACTTCTCATGTGCAAAAATAGCTAAACGCACATTTGGAAAAAGCAGATTTTAGAGGTTCAAAAATTACAAAAATACTTCAAATTTTCATCAGCAAAAGGTCCCCCGACTTGCCGGAAACATTTGGCAGCCTTCCCGGTGTCGAAACGAGGCTCATGATAACTCGTTGGAAAGCTATGAGTGTCTACTTTTAGGCACAAATGAAATTTCCCCAATCTAATCCTTGAAAGTCCTCCAAATATGCACCTGCATGTAAAAAACCAGAAAATTGCAGTCTGCTGATAGACCGGGCAGAGTGTGCAAAAAGAGAGACTTTTTCGCCGTTTTGAGGGGCCAAATGATCTCCAAATGTTCTGAAAATCGCTGAGGGCATGCTCATGAAATTATGGCATCCAATGATATCATTTTCCTCCCTTGATGAATCCTCAAAATGAAATCACGAATTTAAGAGTTTTTGATCAAAAACTCAAAAATGCCAAAAAAACCAAAAGTTGTCAAAATGGGCCCAAAATTGGTGTGCATGACCCTCAAGGGTCCTTGGCAACATGCTCCGAAACTGAAACCAAAATTTCGAGTGCTGATGTGCCCTTCTTCTTTTTCCGTGCTGGGGGCTTCCCCTTTGCTTCCTTCAGTTTCTCTTGAGTGGCCTTTAGCTTGCGCCGGGCAAACTGATTTAGCTTTTGATAGTGTTGTGTCATCTTCCTTTGCAGCTCCAAGTCTCTGTTTGCCTTCTCAAGCTTCATCTCCAAATTTTTATTGGCTCTTTCTAGCCATACCTCTTTATTGCTTTCAATTTCTTGCTCAAGTAGTGCAGTGAGGGGAGTGGCTTGAAGATGGGCTTGCTCTTCTTCCTTTTGCCTTTCAAGGGCTCTTTTAAGCCCTATGGTTCTAGGCCTTTTCCGCCTAGGCTGGTCTTCTTCTTCACCCTCATCAAAATCACCTACGAGCTCCTCTATTCTTGCTTGTGCTTTGGTAGCCTCATTCTTGTATTTAATTGCCCGTGCTTCATGAACTGCCATGTGAACACTCATCTGTCTATTTTGGATCTCCAAGAAATGATTGAAGTTCTTTGCCCGATGAAGGTCATTCTCCAATGCTTCAATTTGGCCCTCTCGATGGATTAGAATGTTTTTGAGAATGCGGGCTTCATTATCGCTGTCATCACTTTGGATTGGGATGATAGCCAATGTACCTTCATGTTCTTGACTTTCTCCAATCTTGCCTTTCCCTTTGAAGGCCAATCTTGCACTCTTCCTTCTTGGCATGCTAGTGAGAGGTCTCTTGGGCGATTTTCTTTTGCTTTGGATAGATTTTGTTACCTTTGGAGTAACCACCTTGAGCATTTGTTTCTTTGTTGTCCCGGGCTTAATCTTCTCAGGAGAGGTAGGCATGATGGCCTTGCCCTTATCACTTTGTTTGTTACCTTCCGAAAAAGGCCCTTCCTCTTGAAACTGCTGTGCAACTTGTGGAGGCTGTACTATGTTATGAGAGAACTGTTGCTGCTCATATTCTTCATGCTGTTCAAAATGTTGTTTCTGTTCACCAATATCAAGTTGCTGTCCTATATCAAGCCCTGTTACAGTTTGTGGTTCAAGCTACTGCCCCTGTTCATCAAAATCAAGCTGTTGTCCTTGTTCATCAAAATCAAACTGCTGTCCTTCACCATTTCCTTCATGTTTGTCCTCTTATTTTTCCACCTGTTCATGTCCCTCTTCTTCATGCTGTCCTGACTGTTCTGTGGTAATCTCGAGCCTTCTAGGAGTAGGCCTGCTGGACAAAGATACAAGGCGATGAATAGGCTGGGTGGGAGATATATGGACAGGAGGAACAATGGAGAAATCCGAGTGACTGATAAAAACATCCCAAGAAACCCCTTTCTTCTCCAACTGATGTAGAATGATAATTTTGATCAGAGAATGATGGAAAAGGGAAGCTATTTGTAGAGATGGAGTCTTCTTCTGGACTAAGGATTGCATCTTCTCGATGCTTTTGCATAAAAAGTAAGGGAATTGAGCTGCCTAGTTCTAGTGAAATGCATCAATAGTAGGACATGATAGGCATAAACTCAAGTAAATCTCCCTTCACAATTAAAATACTTCATTATGACCTTCATTAGGGGAGTGTAGCTAGCAAGAAGATAAGAGAAAGGAAAAATAGTAGTGCAAGTATCTCTGTGCTCGGGCTTTATGAAAGGCTTGTAGTCATCCAAGTCTAGATGGGTCTGCTTGAACCATTTCTCACCATGATATGGAATTTTGGTGGCTTTAGACACTGACCTCGGGGAAAACTTGAAATCAAGGTCTGCTACCTGGAAATGTTTGCTTTGGAACATCAGGGCGCATAGGTGTGTCAAGGGCGAGAAAATTTTGACCTCCTATACCTTCTAGCAGAAATCTAAACAACCTACCTCATGAAAATTGAAGAGGATGGATGGATGTGCATTGACCTCCTCTGTAGAGATTGGCTCATATCTTTTATGTAAACCACTTCTGTTGTCTTGCCTGGGCGGAATTTTGGGCTAAATATGCTATTGAAGAACCAAAAAGCCTCACCACCTTTAAACTGCCTTCTTCAAGCTAAACTCTTGTCAATTCACTGTTTTGATAGAGAAAAAATGTCTTTGAATGATTTTCAAAATTTTCCCTCACAATAAAACCCCTGCTCCTTAAAAAGTGGCCTTCCCACCTTTAATGTATCTCAGCCAGCAGACTTTTAAATAAGAAACAACACAGTGAAATGAAGACAGGCTGTTAATTGAACTTTGCTAGGTATAATGTAAAAATCACCTTTTCTCTGTGATGTTTGGAGCTCAACAACCTGTTTGTATTTTTGACCAATGATGAACTTCCCAATCTTCACAATCTTCCCCTTGTCTATCATGCCAATCACTCAACAAAACTCATATCTCATGCAATCAACCTTTAGTGTAGGCATACAATCAATTTCACAGTTTATGGAACAAAGGTGACAGAGCTTTTTTTTTTTTTTTTTAAATGCTCCAAAGTTTCAAATAAAGGCTGTAGGATTTTATCCTTTCACACAATCAAAGCTCCTCTTTTAATGTAGAATCCTAGTCCTCCTTAGAAGAATGCCTTTATACCCTTCGAAAATCAACTTGACAGTGAGCTGGAAGAATAAAAAAGGTAGTCACAAAGTATACAGTGAACAACTATCTTTTTCGGTGGTTGGTAGGGTTATCATTGCCCTTTGGTGTTTTGAGGAATAAACACACCCTTGTTCTTTGATTTATGAAAGGTGAAAACACACAGTTTTTAGCTCAACACATTTCTTTCCACCATGGGGACCTCATCGGCCTCAACATTTTACGATTTTAAACCAGTACTCACAGCCGCGTGTATTTGGATATATGGTGACGAGTTTGAAAACTTTGTGAGGTTGTGGTATTAAATCTGTCATAGTCAAAAGTCAAGCGACTCCCTTTGATCAAAATATAACCTCTCAAAAGCCCATTTATATGCCTCCTAACATTCATAGCGGACCTTTTGCAGTTTTAAAACAATGCATTTTCTAGATAGCTTCAAACGTGTTTATCTATTAGTGAGTAGGGGGTGACCTTATGGTTTTGTTGAAAAATAAACACAAGGCTTTGAGAACAGCATCGATCAACAAGAAACATCATTTCGTTCTTCATAAAGCAACCACGGCCTTCTAACCCTTGTACCACTTAACAATCTTTTTCAAAAACTCGGATGGCATGGAATACCTCTAAAATAGGATGAAAAATCTTCTTGATGAGTTGAAATCCTCTTGGAGGAGGCTCGGAAGGCGTTTTGGAGGCTGGAGGCAGGCGCGACACTTTTATGGAGAAGAACACTATGTAGAAACCTTTCGGGCGGCCTGTCGGGTCGGTGTTGGGCGCCCGTGACCCGCCGCTACAGGGGTGCCGCGCGCGGCTACAGGAGTGCCGTGCGCCCTTGTGGCGTAGTTCAAAAAACGTGCCCAGGAGTGCCACGCGGGTTAAAAACCTGAAACTCTGCAAATTGACTTGTATAAACTTGTACAATGCCTGGAGACTGTAGAGAGAAGCTCGATGGCTGGTTGGAGGAGTTCGAAAATGAGTTTACATTTTGACTCATTCCTTTGAAAGGCGAAAACCCAACGGTCACTTTGCCTTTTTAAATGCAAAGCAAAATAAACCCTTTGGTTTGTCTTTGCAAAGGTTTTCAAAGCTTTTTGCCTTCTTCAACATAACCTTTGGTGCACTTGTAAAACTTGGGTTTTGAAATGATATTGGCAGTGGAGTTTTTTGTGCCTTCAAACAGTCTCAACATGAACCATCCTTTTATAACATCAATGACTTGAAAAGGTGTTTTCTGCTAACATTGTCCCTTTGGTGTTAATTTTGCACAGGAGCTCCAGCTTTAGAAAATGACTTAATTAACTTGTATACCATCCCCTGCCACTTGTTTAACACTGTTGGTGATCGTTTTAAAACAGAAAATCCACTCCGAATCTGTTGAAAAGTATTTGAAACTGCTTTGTCTTTTTGAAATGAGAAGGTTTATCCTTTTAACTTTCTTTGACAACTTCAACCTTCAAGTGCTTCATCAACCTTTTCCAACTGTAGGTGTCAAAATTTGCTGCATTTATTTAGAATTTGTCATGGTCTATTGATCAAGAAGGGCGCTGCTTTCTAATACACTTTCTCTGCTCAGAAAATATTACTATGATGTCTCTGTCCATTTGAATAATGACAACCTATGTTTGTTTCAAGCTTTTCAAAAAACTAACAGTATGTCACAACATCTCTTTTGCCTATTATGAACAATCATTTCAGGGGTGATGTCTCTGGATGACCTAAACCCAGATTGTCTGTGTCAGCGGTTATAACACATTCGAAAGATAGCTGTCTATAAATAGAATTGCTTTCAATAATGACATGTCTCCCCAAGGGTTTAAAACTCAGATCATAACCTTTTTATACTGTTGTGTTGAGGAGACAAACATATGAGGTGTAGAATGACTGCTAGAATAATTCATAGGTACCAAGGCTTTTATTAGTCATTTTCTTTCCAATGGAGCTCTGAAATCACCAACCCTACTGCATTTGAAGGATACATTTGTCTTTGTGGTGGAGTGTAGATTTTAACACCTGAACTTGCACTGGCACTTTGAATGATATCAAGATGTCTCATGTCTGGGACTGTGTACTACTTGCCTGACTTTTCTCTATGTTTATCTGGAAACCATAGACTTTATACCACATTCGAACAGAAACATAAGAGCACACAGAGGTCCTTTTTACTGAAGTGTCTTCTTGCTCAACACTGATTTGAGCCATTCATATTAACACCCCTGCAGAGATATTTTGTTATGATAGCTTTGATCAATGGAGTCTCTTTTTGTTGCGCCATGACGATGATGCTGGCAATTTCAATTTATCTTCTTTCTTAGGGCACAAGACCAGCTACTTGCTTTCTCTTGGATTTGATAATTTAAGTCTTGCTTATTTTATTCATCCCACTTTCCCTCGACAACAAATGCTTCATTTCCTTTGTTTAGTAAAAAAACATGTTCCTGAGTCCAGTTTTGCAATTTCTTCAAATCAACATTGGCCATCGCCCTGCGCTTGTAGACAGAGAGCGCCTTAACCCTGCAACATAGATGAAGGAGGGTTCTTGGCCATGGTAAATTACAAATTTGTTTACCAGCAGTGTTGTCTTTCTTCTATTGTGTTCTCGGTGAATGAAGAGTACAGTTTTGATGAGAAACTCTTTGTCCTGAATGTATCTAGGGCTCATGTTCTGTTCAAACATTTGTCTTCTCGTGTGAATAAGTACTATCTCACAGAGATGATGACCTGTTTCCTGTCTTTGTAAAATCCATAAAACACTGTAAAACACCTAAAATCAGCTTGAGACTGTGGTCTATGCATTGCTGGGACTTAGGGGTGTGTAAGTGGCGCGACTTAGGGCTGTGATCAATTTCATTTGTAGAGTGGGAGGTCTGTTGTGACTGGTCTGTATCAGATGGAGGTTTTTGGCCTTTTGATGGTTGCCAAGGGTAAAATTCCTTAAAGTGCCACTTCCTAACTTAGGGGAGGCTTTGAAGCAGACTTGGATTGTCCTTTTAGAGCTGATGGGAAAACTAGTATGGCTGAGGAAAGGTATGAATTGATAATGGGGTTTCAGCACGTCATGGGTGGACTGAAAAGTAGGAGGGAAAAAAAGTTTTATGGGTGTTTTCCCAGCCGGAAAATTTGACAAATTTTTAGGTCGGCTGTTGGAAAACTTGGCTGTTACAACTAGTCATGCTAACAGGCTAAAAATGCGTCGGCTAAAACCTCTTTGCTGCGTACGGTTCTTGAAGTCTCTAGCTCTGCCCTCCTTCTCACTGCTCAGAAATTCTCCCTTGCTTTCTCTCCTCCTCTCTCAATCTACTCATGAAAGAATGAATGACCTTTTCCCTCATTTTCCTCCTTTTACCCAACCCTAAGTGACTTTTTGGGAATCCTTAAATCCAATGGATGAGATAGCTTTAGATCTAGGGCTGAGATTAAATGCTCATTTAAATCTCACTTTCTATTTTTTAATTCACCCCACTTTAATAAAGACCCACTTAGTCATTTATTTCCAAAGTCACTTTTCACTTTCTAATTTCACATTGACTTTATTAAAGTCACTTTAAAATTAGACTTTAGTAACTTTATTAACTTAAAGTCACTTTTAAATTAGATTTGACTTTATAACTTTATAAAGTCACTTGAGGAGAAAAATGAAATTCTTTTGGACACTTTTCCTTAGGCCAAAGATCAAAGCCTTAGGGAACCACCTGTCCTCTGGTAACCAAATTTCAACATGAAAATCACCTGAAGCCAAAGAAGGCCTTAGTCTTCGGTGCACAAAAGAAACCTTTATTGAAGCAATGAAAGAATTTGCAGAAAGAGATACTTCAACAAGTGGTAGAACACTGAAAGGACCCAGAGGAGAAGAAGAGATTAAGCATTTTTTATAAGCATGTATAAAGCTGTTGCACAACAAAAAGGCTATTGAAAATTTGTAGGCATTGATAGATAATTGTGTAGAAAAGGAACAACCTCTGGTAGAACAATACACAATCAACAAAATATATAAGAACAAGAAGAGAACGGGTAGAGAAATGCATCTGACTGCATGGATTGATGCTTATGAAATGGACCAAGTCATTCTAGATTTGGGATCAGATGCTAATGTTCTACCTAAACAAACCTGACAACGCATGGGAGAACCAAAGATGGAATGGTCCACTATCCAACTGCGCATGGCTAACCAACATAAGATCATTCCCTTGAGGAGATTGTTAGTCATCAGTATTTTTTGCATGTTTTGATGACTAGATTCCTTGGCTGAGTTTTCAAGAAGCTAATCTCAATCTTTCAATTTGTCATCTAGAAAACACCTCAAACAAATTTTTGTCTTCCTACCCCTCCCTTTCAACTTGTGATGGGAATGGTCTTCAGTTTTCAAGTCCTATCACAATTCAGCAAAACCTTTCCTGTCTATAGCTGTCATAAGCTTTGTTTTTATGCTATCAAAGTCCCCTGTTTTCATATAACTCACTGTCCAACATTAGACAAAGTGTCTACCCCTTTCTCACTGATCATTTTGTCATATGATAGCCTACTCATGCCTAAGAAACTATTCAAAATCTATGACAAAATCTGTAGCTCTAGGTGGTGGTGTTTAGGGCAAATTCCTGGACAAAACTATCTTAAACCAAAAACCATGTTTTCAGCATCGGTCAGCCATCATTTTCTTCTCATCCTGCAAAAAAATCCCTGGTTTATCCTTAGGTCATACACCATCAGAATGGTCGCTGTATTTTATTTCAACAGAGCTTATAATGTTAAATTCAGAAAAAAGCAGAGTTTTTTAGGTCTTATGTCCAAAGAAAGAAGATCAACTGAAATTTCAGGTATTATCATCATGACACTACAAGAAGAAACTCCAATGATCAAAGCTATCTTAACAATGCATCTCTGCATGGGTGCTAGTATCAATGGCTCTAATCAGTATGAGCAAGAGAACACTTCAGGATAAAACTTCAAGCTGTAGCATTTCACTATTGAAATCAGGGAGAATACAGAGTTTAAAGAAAAAAAAGACCTTCAGGATTCCTCCCTGTAAAGTCAAAACACCAAAAGGGTCAAAAGTCCCCCATCATGGAAAAATATACAAAGCTTGGGAAATGTCTGCATCCAACAACTCAAAATGACATTTTTGCATTTATTCCAAACATGTGGGCCACCTCTGAAAAACAGTCTCATGAAGCTAAGAGTGGTAGTCTTTGGCAAAAGAGAGCCTCTAGCAGACTAGGCATCAGCATGAAAGGTGTAAAAGGAGAAACTGTCTTTTATCCTTCTTTAGCCTAGCCTCTAAAAGCATCAAAAGCTCTACAGCACCAAAGGAGCTACAACTAATACAAATAAAAATTAGTCCAAAGACAGGTAGCAGACGTTTATCATTTGCAAAAACATTACCTACCTATAGGTTTCACAGTAAAATTCTACAAAAACATGTTTTATAGGCAAATGGTGCAAAGATAATACATATTGTGTTTTGAAGGCCTCCTTCATGATAAGTAGAGGGCCTCAGACAATTTGTTTGAAAAGTGCCTTCTCCCAAGGGTAAAAGGCGGCCTCATAGTGGACTAAAGGGTCACAAAGACTGTGTTTTGGAAGCCTCCTTCAAAAAGATAAGCAGAGGGCAAATGGCACAGTCTCAGAGGGCCCAAATAGAGGTTATATGTTGTTTTAATAACTTCTTTCAAGGGGTAAAACTAAAACAACTAAAGCACTCATAACAGTTTGTCTGAAATAGACTCTTTCAAGTATGCATACTGGGGTTTCCAATTGTTCAAAGGAAATCCTACAGAGGTAATACAGATTGTGTTTTAAAGCACCTCCTTCAATCATAAGCAGAGGGTAAAGGCACAGTCTCAGAGGGCCCAGATTTGGAACAGGTAGCCTCCTTCAAGGGTTAACACTGTCAGATTAAAGGCCTCCTTTCAGAGAAGAAAGGGCACCCCTCACAATTCTAAAGAAGCCTCCTTCGAATGACAAGCACAGGGTCTCTTTTGAATGATAAACACAGTTTGTCTAAAGAGCCCACAAACAGTTTGTTCATAGACATTCTTCAGTTGGTTAATAGAGGTCAAATAAGCGTCCATGCAGTTTGTCAAAATTGCCTCCTTCATGACAAGTAGAGGGTCCACAGACAACTGGTTCAAAAGAAAAATCTTCAAATGATGTAGCAAAGATGAAAGAAAACTTTTATCTTTACAGTGCCTCCTTCAATCATGAGCAGATGGAAAAAAACAAAAGTTTTCAAGTTGCCTCGTTAAAAGCATTAGCAGAGGGCCAAAACATAGTCAAAATTGCCTCCTCCCAAAAATGAGCAGAGGGCAAATCGCCAGGGGTTGACATTTTGAAAAAGCTTTCAATGATAGACAGAGATGAGAGGTAGTATGTTTAAAAGAGTTCATTTAATGATAAACAAAGGTTAAAAATAGTTTTTTGTGACATGTTCACTTAAATGGCTAAGCAAAAAGCATAGTACACACAATCAACTCATCAAAAAGACAGTCTTCAAGTGACATAACAAAGATGAAAGATAAGACTCCTTCATGGCAAGCAGAGGTCATTAATTGTTCAAAAGTATTCCTGCAAAGAGAGCAGAGATATACTCTTTTAAAAAAGGGCTTCTTCAAATAATGAACAGTTTCAAAAACTGTTGTGCAAAGGGTATCCCTTTTTTTATTTTAAAAACTGAAAGGCAAAAGTGAGAAGTCTTTTAAAGAGAGAAAGGCCATCTTCAAAAAATCATTACAAAAGTATAAACCCTCTTCATCAAGCGTTTTTCACTTCACAAAAGAAAAGTTTTCGTGTTTGAAGTTTTGGGCCATCACCGTGCAGAAAGGTTTGGACGCGACGCACCTGTAAACTAGCGCGACGCACCTGGAGCCCCTCTCCGAAGCAATTTACATAGAGCGCGATGCACCTGTAGGGAGGCGCGACGCACCTGTGTACAGGAAGGTCGCACCTTGCTCAAGCCCTCCAGAAATGCAAAATTTCAAATGAATGCATAAAAATTGTTTTTTCTAAGCTGCAGAGGAGTTTGTTAAGAGGTATTTCACCTTCTCTTACATCTTTTTATGGTCTTAAAATACTTGTTTTTGAAGAGATAATTTGAGGAGGAAGAAGAAACAGTGGTGTTCAAAGAGAAATTCATAGTTCATTAAGATAAAAAGAACCTGTTCGATCAGCAATAAAAGGGAAAACAGTGTTTTTAGGGAGAGTGGTAAAGTGTTTTTTCAAAGGTCCCCTGTTACTAAATAAAAAAGGTGAAATAGTGATTGAAAAGGAAGGACCATTGTCAGTTCATAAAAACTTGTTTTAGTTAAGTGGTTAAAAGAGAAGCACAATCCTACATAAAGGAAAAGAGTTGTAGTGCTAAAAGGAAAAGAAACCCGTTTTCAAAGGCATAGATCATATTGAAGGCCTTCCTTGCTCAGTGACAAGGAAAGAACACAGTTATTCAGAAGTAAATTTGTTTTCATTTATCAAGAACTTGTTTGCCAACTAAGGAAGAGAAACAATAGTTAAAGAAGAGATCTATTTTCAGTGCATTTGAAAGAACTATTTTGTTTAAGCCAGTGAAAGAAACCTAAAACAAACATGCCTGCAAGGAAGGTCAGCAAAGGTGGGTATCATAACCAGTTTGAGCCCATTACAACTCAGGAGATAAATGATTCACCTTCGGTCCTTTTCAATTTTCATGAGGTAGGGTGCCTTGATTTTTGCCAAAGAGTCCAAGAAGTCACCAACTACCCTCCCTTGAAACAATTGTTTGCCTTGAGGCTGCAAGGGGAACATATTCACATAGCAGGCCTTGATTTTGTGCTCACCACTAGATCAGTGTCAAAAGCAACCAAGATCCCTTATCTTGGTGAGAAATGGTTCAAACAAGCCTATTTGGACCTCAACCACTACAAGCCATTCTTGAAACCAACTTACCAAAATGAATGCAAGGCGACCTTCCCATTTTCTCATCTATTGAACAGTTATGCGCTCCTAATGAAGGTCATCATGAAATACTTTACATGTGAAGGGAGATTTTCATGAGTCTATTCATATCATGTCCGACTATTGATGCACTTCACTCGAAACCGGCTATTGAACCTCCCTTTCTTCCTCTGCAGAAGCATTGACAAAATGGCTTCATTTTTCCAAAAGAAACCCCCTGCTCAACAAAAGGCTAGCTTATTTCATCGTTCTCTCATAAAAATTCTCATCCTCCATCGACTTGAGCAAAAAGGAGTTCCTTGGGAATCCTTCATCTCCCATCCGGATTTTACTACTGCCTCTTCATCTCATGGCCCATCTCATGTGTCCTCCTCACCCTCCACTCACTATGTCTCCCCTTCATCTAGTCAATCTACCACTCAAAAGAAAAAAATTCCCTTTGATTGATAGTGAAAGAGAAGAATCCAATGAAAGCAGGCATGAGGGTGATGAGGAACATAACAATCCTCAAGCAAACAGTAATGATGAGGAACACAACAATCCTCAACAAAGTCATGAAAGCAAACAGAGTGATAGTCAACAAAACAGTGAGGAAGGAGGTAATAATGATGAGGAACAAAGTGAAAAGTAGCAGAGAAGTGATGATAAAGAACGAAGTGATGAACATGAACAGAGTAGCACTCAGCAGATTAGTGATGATGAGGAACAAACTGAAGAGCAGCAGAGTAGTGATGATGAGGAACAAAGGGAAGAGTCTAAGCAAAGCAGTGATGAGAAACAGAGTGACAGTCAGCATGAAAGCAATCAAAGAGATAGTAAGCATAGTGACAATCAGCAAGACAGTGAGCATGATGGAAGTCCTCATACAACAAGTGAAGGTAGTCTCCAAAATGACAGCCATGAAACTAATAAGGACAATGAACTTGAAGAGGACAAGGCACAAAACAGTGAACAATCTAAGGGTGATAGCATAAAACAAACAGAGCAAAACAGCCCCAATGATAGTCAAGATCAAATCAAAGACAGTGAGCAAGGCAGCCCAAAAGAAGACAGTAAAAAAATAGAGCATGAAGAGAGTTCTCAAAAGCATGTGCTAGTTGCTTCTCCTAGGCAAAGGGCCATGACTCTTTCTCCAAAAATTGTGAAGCCTAAGGCCACTAAATCTACAAAGAAGAAGACTATTCAAGCTGTAACTACAAATGTTACTAGAGCACTCCGGAGTAGAGGCAAGTTGCCCAAGCAACCTATCATTGAAGTGCCAAAGAGGACAAGGGAAAAGAAGCCCATTCAAAGCAAAGGTAAGGAAAAAATGGAGCAGCGGGAGAGCAACCATGAACAAGAAAGAGAGTTTGACATAATCCAAGTGGATAGTGATGCCGAAGATGACCGAATCAGAATTCTAAGCTCTCTTTTGCAAAATAGAGAGTCTCAAATTGGGGATTTAGAAGCTGACTTAGAGAGATATAAAGACCTCATTCACTTCCTACAGCTACAAAAAAGACAACTGAGTAGGCAAATGGAAATCTATGAGGCCCGAGCATTCAAATACCAGAGGGAAGCATACAAAGCACAAGTCAAACTTGAAGAGTATATGGGCGAATTTGATGATGTTGAGGAAGAAGAGCAACTAGTAAGGAAAAGGCCTAGGACTATGGGTCTTAGGAAAGTTTTGGAGAAACAAAGGGAAGAAGAAGCAGCCCTTGATCAACAGTATCCTCTCACACAACTGCTTGCCCAAGAGATAGAAAATGATAAAGAATCATGGCTTGAAAGAGAAAACAAGAATTTGGAGGACAAATTAGACAAGGCAAACAAAGACTTGGGTTTGCAAAGGAAGATGACCGGACATTACAAGAAATTGAATCAATTTGCCCGAAGAAAACTCAAGATTGCCCAAGAAAAGCTCAAAATTGCCCTAAGGAGGCGCCCGGTGAAAAAAAGGGAAAAATAAATATCTAGGCTTGGAATCTTGGCTTCATCTTCCTTGCATGCTTCTAGAAACCCATAAGGGGTTTGCTCACCAAAATTGAGCAATTTTTGACATGATCTTGTTTTTTGTGATTTTTAGGCCTAATTACACATTTTTTTAGGCGTTGCCATGTTTGCTAGGAGCATCCTCAATTCATGAAAGTTATTTTTTTGGATGTATTAAATTTGGGGGCATCTACTCACAAATTTTCAGATCAAAAGAAGGTGTTTGGTCCCCCAAAGAGGCAAAAAACAGTCAAATTTTACCTTTCTGCCTCAAATATCAGCAGGTGAGACCCTCCTGGGTTTTTTCATTCAGTACACTTTTTGGCAGACTTCCAGAGATTATTTTGAGAAAAATCAAGTAGTTCCAGAAACTAGACATCCAGGGATTTCCAACAAGCCATCACGGGCCTCATTTTGACATCGGGAAGTCCCTCAAAAGTCATATGTAAAACAGACTTTCTTCTGCTGCTACGCTCCTATAGCACTTTGGCTGAAAAAGGCAGTTTTTTGAAGATGCCTATCCAAATGTGCGCTAATCTATTTTTAGCTCTTGTCAGTAGTAAAAATGCTTTTTACTTGTCATTTTTAGCATTTTAAGATATTTTTTGAGGATATTTTGTGCCTTGGACCTTGTAAGGCCTCAAGGACAGTTTTAGATATTTGTTTTTGGCCAATGGCCTTCTAGTTGCTCTAGGTGGGTTTCCTCCTATTTGGCCTATATAATCCAAGAGGATTCATTGTAACAGGGAGGGCAGAACTTGAGTTATAGAGAGCAATACATAGCATTATGAGCTTTGAAGAAATACTTATTTTATGAAGTGGATGATCTCTTGTTTTCCTTGATGGTGGAAGAGCATTGTGTGTAGGATTCCATGGCTTGGTGAATGGTATTGTGTTTCTTATTTGTTATGTTTTTCTTAGTTTCTCATACATGTTTTCATGCTTCTTACTTGTTGTAGTTCAGTAAAGAATAAGTTTGAGATATGTCCGTGGAGGCACCTCAAATTTCCTGATTCATTGCAGCTTAAATGTTTTCATCTTTCTTGGTCATGTCGAAGAATTCTTAATTTCTCTTTGGTTCACTAAGAACTTGTGCCTTGTTTCATTAATGGTTATTATGTATGCTGTCTAGTATGATTCACGGTATGCCCTGCTTAATCATAGCTAATCAAAACTTCATTTCTGAAATATCTCTCTGAATTATTGGTTGTTTTAGTTAAGTCAAAGAGGTCTTGTTTCAATATTGCCCTTTGTCCATGCTTTGCAGTCTTATTTCAAAGTTCCTGATAGCTCAAGATATGATGTTTAGGAGTTCCCTCTTCATAGATTGAGTTGTTTGTTTATCTTATTTGTTTTCCCAAAAGTCTGAAGGTGATTTTCCCAAAGTTAGAGGGTCTTATACTTCTATGTATCATTGGATTGTTTATTTTCTGCATCTATCAGTTTGAGTTTCGTTCATAGAGATTAATGGTCAGCCCTAACTCATAAATGCTTGCTGTTTTTCTATTTATGCTTAAAATCTCTTTGTCTTTCACAAACTTAATGTTCATCTCATTTCACTTTCACCCAAAGAATCCATTTACCTTGACTAAATCGGCCCTGCAGTAATACCTTGTCCATCATTAAGACAGTCTTGACCTTATCTAACCCCATAGCCCAGTTGATTTGACGAGCTCCATATCTATTTGTCTTTTTGATCAGTTTCCCCTCAAAAAACCCAAAACAAACCAAAACATACTTAAAAACTAGCCTAAAATCAAATATACAGAAACAAACAAGTTTACATCCTTTGCATAATAGAGAGAGCCCTCTCTGAGTCCAGGAAGGCTAGGTCCTAGGGCTCCAAAGCTTGGTTTGATGTTACCTTGTCATTTGGTTTACCAATCTGCCAAATTACGGGACTCCAACATAATGGCGATCATGGTGGGACCTTTCTGAGTTCATATTAATCTGAATATCTTTTAAGACTCACAGAAAACCCCTGTCAAACTGAGCATGCTATCCTATTGATCCGTCCCACCGCTCTCTAACATAATGGCGATCACGGTGGGACCTTGAGTCAAAACATCCTAGGTATCCCTTAGGAACTCTCAAAGTCTCAGTCAAACTTAGAAGACTAAAGTATTGTCAAAAGAGTAGAATTTGGTTATTTCACCATTCTAGCAAAATGATGACTCAGCTATAGGACACTCTCACAAAACCTAGGGCTACATATAAGAAACTCAGAAAAAACCCCAAAACATCCTTAGATTGTTTTTTTGTCAGTATTGGTGGTGGACAATACATATACCCTAAAAACAACTAAAAACATCCACCTGACGACTCCACTAGCCTCTAATAGGCCTATTACTCCACTAGTCCTTATAAAATCTCCTGGGAATGCATTGAGCAATCCCAATCATGCTGATGGTGGACAACAAAGTTCAAATCTTGCACCTGGTGACTCCACAACCCTCAATAGACCAAAAGACTCCACTGGTAGAGAACTCTAGACTGGTTGAAAAGACACAATGATCCTTTCTAATAATAAAGATGGATCCAAGGATACAAAAGAGATATGCTTCGATGAGTAGAGATCATATCCCTGGATTCCCACACAAAATGCCTGAAATAAATTGGATGAAAAACCTACCTATCTTTCGAGATGAAAATGTTGATGACCCCTTGTTACACCTCATCAAATTTCATATACACATATGGAGGTTGAAGGTTGAATGGCATGAGGACTGCCTCATGAAAATGTTTATGGCAACATTAGAAGATAAGGCGAGAAATTGGTATGAATGTCTAGAACTTGGCATATTGTTTTCTTTAAAGGATTTCCACAAAGTATTTTATAAACACTATATAGGGCATTTTCCATCTCTATTATTGGCTAAAAATTGTTGTGATCAATCTGAAGACCTCATACAACACCTTTTGAACATTGATGAAGACTTAGGAAATTGGCATCCTGAGGATCTACTAGAGGAGATTCATGCTTTTCATACTCAAGATAACCATCTTGACAGCCAAGAAGAGTTGATTGAGGATGAAATCAAATATGAAATGGAAGAAGAATCAAAACCTTTAGGATCTCTACCCTTATGCTTTAATTCATTCCAGATTTTGAAAGGAAATTTGCATCCTAAAGATCTCTTAGCAGTTATTCAAGAAACCCCTGCTCAAGTTAACTCTCACATAAATCAAGAAAATATGGTTGAAGATGAAATCAAATCTGAAATGGAAGAAAAATCAAAACCTTTAGGATCTCTACCTTTGTGCTTTGATTCCTTTCAGATTATACAAGCAAGTTGGCCTCCTAAGAATCTATCAGAGGCAACTCATGACTCCCATGCTTATTGTCCCAAACATCAAGGAGAGTTGATTGAGGATGAATTCAAATCTGAAATGGAAGAAAAATCAAAACCTGTAGGATCTCTACCTTTATGCTTTGAGTCATTTCAGTTCATACAAGCAAATTGGCCTCTTAAGAATCTATCAGAGGCAACTCATGAATCCCATGCTTATTGCCCCAAACATCAAGAAGAGTTGGTTGAGAATGGAATTAAATCTAAAATGGAAGAAAAAACAAAACCTTTAGGATCTCTACTTTTGTGCTTTGAGTCATTTCAGTTTATACGAGCAAATTGGCCTCCTGAGAATCTATCAGAGGCAACTCATGAATCCCATGCTTATTGTCCCGAACATCAAGAAGAGTGGGTTGAGGATGAAATCAAATCTGAAATGGAAGAAAAATTAAAACCTTTAGGATCTCTACCTTTGTGCTTTGAGTCATTTCAGTTTATACAAGCAAATTGGCCTCCTGAAAATCTATCAGAGGCAACTCATGAATTCCATGCTAACTATCCCGAACATCACGAAGAGTTGGTTGAAGATGAAAACAATCAAGAAATGAAAGAGAACCCACAGGATTTATCTAATGGCACAAGTGATGATTCATCATCTCTCTTAGGTAAGGCCCAAAAAGACATTCATCCTCTAAATCAGCTTTCATAAGAGAAAGAGGATTATTGTAGTTATATCCAAAGAGAGATAAAAATGCCTCCCTCTTTAACTGAAGAGGAGATAGATCGACTCATAAACATGCAGACAGCCTCTGAAACTTCATATGACCAAAACTTTTCTAATCATTCTCCTGCTAATCTTGCATACCATAAGTCAAAAAATAGATTTGTAAATCAATTCGAAGAGAAACAATCTGATAGTCCAATATGTATGGCTGGTGACATTACTTATATTAATAATTCTCCAAGGTTTGATCAATATATTGATGATTATGATTTTCAAGCATAAGCTAACCTTGCAGAGCCATCAACAGTTGATTTGTGGGATGAAGTTCACTATCATCAGATTGAAATCATCAATCAGCCAAGACAGGTCACCTATGACACTAATGAGGAAATCCTTGAGAGTTTAGAAGTAAGTGAAGAGTCTCTGACTCTTTGCTCTACTTCACTTTAGTCCATCATAAATAAATTTCACATAATTGGAAATCAGCAGTCTTTCAGCTTTGATGATGAGGTTGAGGAGGATGATGAAATTCTTGAGCAATTTGTCAATGAGAAGCCTTTTCTTGAAATGGTTGAGGAAATAATTTTGGACATGGAATCCTCCTTAACTCCAGATTTGCAGCCACTAAGTTCCATTGAGTTACAAATTGCAGATGAAGAAATAGAAGTTGATAATCACATGAGAGTTGTCACACTACCCTCTCAAGAGGATTTACTGCCAAAGTGTATCCCTGCTCATCAACATGATGACCTTCACGCAGTTTTTAGTCCACTAAATCAGAACACATCAGTTTGGCAAGAGGACTACACTACAATATATGATGAGTCTGATAGTTCAAGTGATCATGAGCAAGGGGAAGAGTCTCTTTCCCAAGAGAGTCCCGAACATAGCCAAGTGAAAGAAGGAGTAGTCCTAAATGGAGCTTATGTCTCAAAACCTCTAGATCAGGTATTATTCCAAGATCCATTTGTTGTTTTCCTTGAGAAGTATGAGGGAGGAGTGTGTTCTACCATGAACAAGTTGTTGCAAAGTGTGAGAAAATTTTTAAGCACTACTGTCCGAAAACAAGTGAAGTGGAAGTGGCTTGTTAATTTCTTCAGTATCATGAAAGAACTGAACCAAGATCACCCATGCAATCATCTACTTGACTAGTTACATTGGAAAAGAGAGTTCACAAAATAAATGTCTATCATGTATAGGTTAGATTAGAGTATATAGGCATGCAAAATAAGCTCAGCCCCATGAGCATCTTTCTTTCAGATTGTTTAAAAAAAAAACAGAAAACACAAAAACAACAAGAAAAGTAGAAAAAGAGGGCAGATTCTAAAAAAATGGTATAGCCCCATACCCAAAAAATAGTCATGCTGAAAGTGCGCAAGTCTAAATGCCACTACTAGTGCTCAAAAGATATCTTGTTTAGTTATCTAGCCTAATCATAGCTGGACATGTTTTAAAATGATTGCTGATAAGTTAGTGGAAGAAGTGACAGTCAAAATATGCAAACTTGACTTATCAAAGAAAGTAGATTAGGAAACAAAGATGCTAGTTCCACATGCTCAAAACATAACCAAAGAGGAAAACAGAGATGAAAAACAAAATGTGTATCTTAGCCCTGATTTTTCTAAATCTCATTTTGTGTGAAAATAACATTTGTGTGCAGCTTGTCTTTTATGCCACAAACACATGACAAATCAGACTGTCTAATCCTGATTTGATCATTTTTCAATTTCATGCTTTAGTCTAGTGAATGAAATCCTGTCAAACAGCTTAATCTTGACAGTCGATCTAGCATAGGTAGAGAATCAAAGGAGTTCATCAGTTTAATCTGAATTCCCGGAGGATATAAGTGTAGCAGTAGATAATATTTTCCCTTTCAAAAATATCATGTCAAAGGGTTGCTAGTCCAAATGCACCTAAAGAAGAAAAAATGCTAGGAAATAATAGCTGGGTAGGTAGAGATGACATTGATGCTAATCATGTTGTAAATTTTCCTGGAAAAGAATCATTTTCAGAAATAGCATCAAGAAAGAGAGAAATTTGCACCAATGGATAAGGCACTGGTCTTCACAAGCCAGAGATCTGCAATTCTGGACACCTCCCGAAAAGGAGCTGCCCTCCCCAAATGGAGCCACGTTAGTCATCAGTATTTTTTGCATGTTTTGATGACTAGATTCCTTGGCTTAGTTTTCTAGAAGCTAATCTCAATCTGTCAATTTGTCCTCTAGAAAACACCTCAAACAAATTTTTGTCTTTCTACCCCTCCCTTTCAACCTGTGATGGGAATGGTCTTCAGTTTTCAAGTCCTATCACAATTTAGCAAAACCTTCCCTATCTATAGCTATCATAAGCTTTGTTTTTATGCTATCAAAGTCCCCTGTATTCATATAACTCACTGTCCAACATTAGACAAAGTGTCTACCCCTTTCTCACTGATCATTTTGTCATATGATAGCC
The DNA here is from genome assembly GCA_034641835.2 of Pinus albicaulis. Taxonomy (NCBI): domain Eukaryota; kingdom Viridiplantae; phylum Streptophyta; class Pinopsida; order Pinales; family Pinaceae; genus Pinus; species Pinus albicaulis. The sequence goes on from CM076579.1 coordinate 1,579,501,009, forward strand.
TACTTATTCCTAAGAAACTATTTAGACTCTATGACAAAATCTGTAGGTCTAGGTGGTGGTGTTTAGGGAAAATTTCTGGACAAAACTTTCTTAAACCAAAAACCCTATTTTCAGCATCAGTCAGCCATCATTTTCTTCTCATCCTGCAAAAAAATCCCTGGTTTATCCTTAGGTCATACACCATCAAAATGGTCGCTATATTTTGTTTCAGCAAAGCTTATAATGTTAAATTCAGAAAAAAACAGAGTTTTTTAGGTCTTATGTCCAAAGAAAGAAGATCAACTGAAATTTCAGGTATTATCATCATGACACTACAAGAAGAAACTCCAATGATCAAAGCTATCTTAACAATGCATCTTTGCAGGGGTTGTAGTATGAATGGATCTAATCAGTATGAGCAAGAGAACACTTCAGGATAAAACTTCAAGCTGTAGCATTTCACTGTTGAAATCAGAGAGAATAAAGAGTTTAAAGAAAAAAAAAGACCTTCAGGATTCCTCCCTGCAAAGTCAAAACACAAAAAAGTTCAAAAGTCCCCCATCATGGAAAAAGATACAAAGCTTGGGAAATGTCTGAATCCAACAACTCAAAATGGCATTTTTAAATTTATTCCAAACATTTGGGCCACCTCTGAAAAACAGTCTCATGAAGCTAAGAGTGGCAGTCTTTGGCAAAAGAGAGCCTCTAGCAGACTAGGCATCAACATGAAAGGTGTAAAAGGAAAAACTGCCTTTTATCCTTCTTTAGCCTAGCCTCTAAAAGCATCAAAAGCGCTACAACACCAAAGGGGCTACAACTACTACAAATAAAGATTAGTCCAAAGATGGGTCGCAGACATTTATCATTTGCAAAAACATTACCTACCTATATATTTCACAGTAAAATTCTACAAAAACATGTTTTATAGGAAAATGGTGCAAAGATAATACATATTATGTTTTGAAGGCCTCCTTCATGATAAGTAGAGGGCCTTAGAAAATTTGTTTGCAAAGTGCCTCCTCCCAAGGATAAAAGGGGGCCTCATAGTGGTCTAAAGGATCACAAAGATTGTGTTTTGGAAGCCTCCTTCAAAAAGATAAGCAGAGGGCAAATAGCATAGTCTCAGAGGGCCCAAACAGAGGTTATATGTTGTTGTAATAACTTCTTTCAAGGGGTAAAACTAAAACAACTAAAGCACTCATAACAGTTTGTCTGAAATAGACTCTTTCAAGTATGCATACTGAGGTTTCCAATTGTTCAAAGGCAATCCTATAGAGGTAATACATATTGTGTTTTAAAGAACCTCCTTCAATCATAAGCAGAGGGTAAAGGCACAGTATTAGAGGGCCCAGATTTGGAGCAAGTAGCCTCCTTCAAGGGTTAACACTGTCAGATTAAAGGCCTCCTTCTAGAGAAGAAAGGGCACCCCTCACAGTTCTAAAGAAGCCTCCTTCGAATGACAAGCACAGGGTCTCTTTTGAATGATAAACACAGTTTGTCTAAAGAGCCCACAAATAGTTTGTTCATAGACATTCTTCAGTTGGTTAACAGAGGTCAAATAAGCGCCCATGCATTTTGTCAAAATTGCCTCCTTCATGACAAGTAGAGGGCCCACAGACAACTGGTTCAAAAGACAATTATTCAAATGATGTAGCAGAGATGAAAGGAAACTTTTATGTTTACAGTGCCTCCTTCAATCATGAGAAGATGGCAAAAAACACAAGTTTTCAAGTTGCCTCTTTAAAAGCATTAGCAGAGGGCCAAAACATAGTCAAAATTGCCTCCTCCAAAAAATGAGCAGAGGGAAAATCGCCTGGGGTTGACATTTTGAGAAAGCTTTCAATGATAGACAGAGATGAGAGGTAGTATGTTTAAAAGAGTTCATTTAATGATAAACAAAGGTTAAAAATAGTTTTTTGTGACATGTTCACTTAAATGGCTAAGCAAAAAGTATAGTACACACAAACAACTTATCAAAAAGACAATCTTCAAGTGATAGCAAAGATGAAAGATAAGACTCCTTCATGGCAAGCAGAGGTCATTAACTGTTCAAAAGTATTCCTGCAAAGAGAGAAGAGATATACTCTTTTAAAAAAGGGCTTCTTCAAATAATGAACAGTTTCAAAAACTGTTGTGCAAAGGGTCTCCCTTTTTTTATTTTAAAAACTGAAAGGAAAAAGTGAGAAGTATTTTAAAGAGAGAAAAGCCATCTTCAAAAAATCATTTCAAAAGTATAAACCCTCTTCATCAAGCGTTTTTCACTTCACAAAAGAAAAGTTTTCATGTTTGAAGTTTTGGACTATCACTGTGCAGAAATGTTTGAATGCGATGCACCTGTAAACTAGCGCGGCGCACCTATAGCCCCTCTCCGAAGCAATTTACACAGGGCGCGACACACCTATAGGGAGGTGTGACGCACCTGTGTACAGGAAGGTCGCACCTTGCTCAAGCCCTCCAGAAATGAAAAATTTCAAATGAATGCATAAAATCGTTTTTCTAAGTTGCAGAGGAGTTTGTTAAGAGGTATTTCATCTTCTCTTACATATTTTTATGGTCTTAAAATACTTGTTTTTGAAGAGATAATTTAAGGAGGAAGAAGAAACAGTGCTGTTGAAAGAGAAAGTCATAGTTCATTAGGAGAAAAAGAACCCGTTCGATCAACAATAAAAGGGAAAACAATGTTTTTAGGGAGAGTGGTAAAGTGTGTTTTCAAAGGTCCCCTGTTACTAAATAAAAAGGGTGAAACAGTGATTGAAAATGAAAGACCATTGTCAGTTCAGAAAAACTTGTTTTAGTTAAGTGGTTAAAAGAGAAGCACAGTCCTACAAAGAGGAAAAGAGTTGTAGTGCTAAAAGGAAAAGAAACCCATTTTCAAAGACATAGATCATATTGAAGGCCTTCCTTGCTCAATCACAAGGAAAGAACACAATTCTTAAGAAGTAAATTTGTTTTCATTTATCAAGAACTTGTTTGCCAACTAAGGAAGAGAAACATTAGTTAAAGAAGAGATCTATTTTCAGTGCATTTGAAAGAACTGTTTTGTTTAAGCCAGTGAAAGAAACCTAAAACAAACATGCCTCCAAGGAAGGTTAGCAAAGGTGGGTATCATAACCGGTTTGAGCCCATTACAACTCAGGAGATAAATGATTCACCTTTGGTCATTTTCAATTTTCATGAGGTAGGGTGCCTTGATTTTTTCCAAAGAGTCCAAGAAATCCCCAACTACCCTCCCTTGACACAGTTGTTTGCCCTGAGGCTACAAGGGGAACATATTCGCATAGCAGGCCTTGATTTTGTGCTCACCCCTAGATCAGTGTCAAAAGTAACCAAGATCCCCTATCTTGGTGAGAAATGGTTCAAACAAGCCTATTTGGACCTAGACCACTACAAGCCATTCTTGAAACCAACTTACCAAAATGAATGCAAGGCGACCTTCCCCTTTTCTCATCTATTGAACAGTTATGCGCCCCTAATGAAGGTCATCATGAAATACTTTACATGTGAAGGGATATTTTCACGAGTCTATTCTTATCATGTCCGACTGTTGATGCACTTCACTCGGACCCAGCTATTGAACCTCCCTTTCTTCCTCTGCAGAAGCATTGACAAAATGACTTCATTTGTCCAAAAGAAACCCCTTGCTCAATAGAAGGCTAGCTTATTTCATGATTATCTCATAAAAATTCTCGTCCTCCATCAACTTGAGCAAAAATGAGTTCCTTGGGAATCCTTCATCTCCCATCCGGATTTTACTACTGCCTCTTCATCTCATGGCCCATCTCATGTGTCCTCCTCACCCTCCACTCACTATGTCTCCCCTTCATCTAGTCAATCTACCCCTCAAAAGAAAAAATCCCCTTTGATTGATAGTGAAAGAGAAGAATCCAATGAAAGTGGGCATGAGGGTAATGATGAACATAACAGTCCTCAAGCAAGCAGTAATGATGAGGAACGCAACAGTCTTCAACAAAGTCATGAAAGCAAACAGAGTGATAGTCAACAAAACAGTGAGGAAGGAGGTAATAATGATGAGGAACAAAGTGAAAAGCAGTAGAGCAGTGATGATAAAGAACAAAGTGATGAACATGAATAGAGTAGCACTCAACAGATTAGTGATGATGAGGAACAAACTGAAGAGCAGCAGAGTAGTGATGATGAGGAACAAAGGGAAGAGTCTAAGAAAAGCAGTGATGAGAAACAGAGTGACAGTCATCATGAAAGCAATCAAAGAGACAGTAAGCATAATTACAATCAGCAAGACAGTGAGCACGATGGAAGTCCTCATACATCAAGTGAAGGTAGTCTCCAAAATGACAGCCATGAAACTAATAAGGATAATGAACTTGAAGAGGACAAGGCACAAAACAGTGAACAATCTAAGGGTGATAGCATGAAACAAAAAGAGCAAAACAACCCCAATGATAGTCAAGATCACATCAAAGATAGTGAGCAAGGCAGCCCAAAAGAAGACAGTAAAAACATAGAGCATGAAGAGAGTTCTCAAAAGCATGTGCTAGCTGCCTCTCTTAGGCAAAGGGCCATGACTCTTTCTCCAAAAGTGGTGAAGCCTAAGACCACTAAATCTACAAAGAAGAAGACTATTCAAGCTGTAACTACAAATGTTACTAGAGCAGTCCGGAGTAGAGGCAAGTTGCCCAAGTAGCCTATCATTGAAGTGCCAAAGAGGACAAGGGAAAAGAAGCCCATTCAAAGCAAAGGTAAGGAAAAAATGGAGCAGCAGGAGAGCAGCCATGAACAAGAAAGAGAGTTTGACATAATCCAAGTGGATAGTGATGCCGAAGATGACCAAATCAGAATTCTAAACTCTCTTTTGCAAAATAGAGATTCTTAAATTGGGGATTTAGAAGATGACTTAGAGAGGTCTAAAGACCTCATTCACTTCCTACAACTGCAAAATAGACAAATGAGCAGACAAATGGCAATCTATGAGGCCCAGGTATTCAAATACCAGAGGGAAGCATACAAAGCAGAAGTCAAACTTGAAGAGTATATGGGCGAATTTGATGATGTTGAGGAAGAAGAGCAACCAGTAAGGAAAAGGCCTAGGGCTATGGGTCTTAGGAAAGCTTTGGAGAAACAAAGGGGAGAAGAAGCAACCCTTGCTCAACAATATCCTCTCACACAGCTGCTTGCCCAAGAGATAGAAAATGATAAAGAATCATGGCTTGAAAGAGAAAACAAGCATTTGGAGGACAAATTAGACAAGACAAACAAAGACTTGGGTTTGCAAAGGATGATGACCGGGCATTACAAGAAATTGAATCAATTTTCCTGAAGAAAACTCAAGATTGCCCAAGAAAAGCTCAAAATTGCCCAAAGGAGGCGCCTGGTGAAAAAACGGGAAAAAGACATATCTAGCCTTGGAATCTTGGCTTTAGCTTCCTTGCATGCTTCTAGAAACCCATAAGGGGTTTGCTCACCAAAATTGAGAAATTTTTGACATGATCTTGTTTTTTGTGATTTTTAGGCCTAATTACACATTTTTTTAGGCGCTGGCATGTTTGATAGGAGCATCCTTAGCTCATGAAAGTTATTTTTTTGGATGTATTAAATTTGGGGGCATCTACTCACAAATTGTCAGAACAAAAGAAGGTGTTTTGGTCCCCCAAAGAGGCAAAAAAAGTCAAATTTTACCTTTCTGCCTCAAATATCAGCAGGTGAGACCCTCCTGGGTTTTTTCACTTAGTCCACTTTTTGATAGACTTATAGGGATCAGTTTTAGAAAAATAAAGTAGTTATAGAAACTAGACATCCAGGGCTTTCCAACAAGCCATCACGAGCCTCGTTTCGACATCAGGAAGTCCCTCAAAAGTCATATGCAAAACAAACTTTCTTCTGCTGCTACGCTCCTGTAGCAATTTGGCTGAAAAAGGCAGTTTTCTGAAGATGCCTATCCAATTGTGCGCTAATCTATTTTTAGCTCTTGTCAGTAGTAAAAAGGCTTTTTATTTGTCATTTTTAGCATTTTAAGATATTTTTAGAGGATATTTTATGCCTTGGAACTTATAAGGCCTCAAGGACAGTTTTAGATATTTGTTTTTGGCCAATGGCCTTCTAGTTGCTCTAGGTGGGTTTCCTCCTCTTTAGCCTATATAATCTAAGAGGATTCATTGTAACAGGGAGGGAAAAACTTGAGTTATAGAGAGCAATACATAGCATTATGAGCTTTGAAGAAATACTTGTTTTATGAAGTGGATGATCTCTTGCTTGCCTTGATGGTGGAGGAGCATTGTGTGTAGGATTCCATGGCTTGGTGAATGGTATTGTGTTTCTTATTTGTTATGTTTTTCTTAGTTTCTCATACATGTTTTCATGCTTCTTAATTGCTGTAGTTCAGTAAAGAATAAGTTTGAGATATGCCCATGGAGGCACCTCAAATTTCCTGATTCATTGCAGCTTAAATGTTTTCATCTTTCTTGGTCATGTCAAAGAATTCTTAATTGCTCTTTGGTTCACTAAGAACTTGTTACTTGTTTCATTAATGGTTATTATGTATGCTGTCTAGTATGATTCATGGTATGCCTTGCTTACTCATAGCTAATCAAAACTCCATTTCTGAAATCTCTCTCTGAATTATTGGTTGTTTTAGTTAAGTCAAAGAGGTCTTGTTTCAATCTTGCCCTTTGTCCATGCTTTGCAGTCTTATTTCAAAGTTCTCGATAACTCAAGATATGATGTTTAGGAGTTCCCTTTTCATAAATTGAGTTGTTTGTTTATCTTATTTGTTTTCCCAAAAGTTTGAAGGTGATTTTCCTAAAGTTAGAGGGTCTTATACTTCTATGTATCACTGGATTGTTTATTTTCTGCATGTATTAGTTTGAGTTTCGTTCATAGAGATTAATGGTCAGCCCTAACTCATGAATGTTTGTTGTTTAACTATTTGTGCTTAAAATCTCTGTCTTTCACAAACTTAATGTTCATCTCATTTCACTTTCACCCAAAGAATCCATTTACCTCGACTAAATCGGCCCTGCAGTAATACCTTGTCCATCATTAAGACAGTCTTGACCTTATCTAACCCCATGGCCCAGTTGATTTGACGAACTCCATATCTATTTGTCCTTTTGATCAGTTTCCCCTCAAAAAACCCAAAACAAACCAAAACATACTTAACAACTAGCCTAAAATCAAATATACAGAAGCAAACAAGTTTACATCCTTTGCATAATAGAGAGAGCCCTCTCTGAGTCCAGGAAGGCTAGGTCCTAGGGCTCCAAAGCTTGGTCTGATGTTACCCTATCATTTGGTTTACCAATCTGCCAAATTACGAGACTCCAACAGAGATTGTCAAAAGTTGTGGTCAATATAGAATGAGTTAAGGTGTTGGCAGATTTTAAAGTTATACAGATTGTAGATGATACTGATCCCTATCCTGCACTGCTAGGATTGGATTGGGCCATTGACATGGATGGTGTTATCAATCTAAAGAAAAGGAGGATGGAATATGAGAGCAATGGTGTTAGGGTCATCATTCCTCTGGATCCTGTAGAAGGTCAAAGGTGTACTGAACTAGTACACGCTGAGGATGAGATTGATCAAATTTATAAGCTAACTTTGCATGAGGAAGACTGGATTAATCTGACAGCAGATGGGAATCTTAAATGGGAGAAGGATAGTTCTTGCTTTTCAGACTCTGATGAAGAACTAGAGAATTGGTAGAACCAACTGCATGAGATATCTGTGTTGTGATGTAATAGTGTGACCCGCGCTCTGCATTGCATAACATCTGAGGTACGTGATTTCCCACACTATGATGGCTCAACTGATGTAAACACGTTCCTGAGAGAACTGGAAAGGACTGTGTCGGTAGAATAGAGGTTCCATGCTTTGGATCTTGGCTTGCGCGCTACTCCAACGAGATGGTGGGAAACACATAAGGAGAATATGGGATATTGGGAGGAATGTGCGCAAATGATGCGGTTGCGCTTTGAACGCCCAGTAATTAAAGAGGAGGATTTATATTCTGGCAAAGAAGATCCGCACAGATATCTCGCTAAATGGAATTAGGTATGGGGTGTAGAACCAAGACCTGAATGTGTTCATATGTTTATTCATACATTGGGAAAGGTGCCAGCTGAGTGGTACTTGGAAACAAAGCTGCGCAGAGGCACTAGTGAATGGTCTGCGCTGGTAGACAGCTTTATTCTTACCTTTAGCTTTGAAAGTGGGTTTGATATCATTGGTGAAGCTTTGATCATTAATTCACCGATAAGGGAAACTGTGCATTGTCGACACTTGCCACTAGTAGAAGTTAGGGAATTGCGCGCGCTCACAGGACCCTCCACCCCCTCGAACTTTAGAAAAATGCGCTCCATGTTGAGCCTTGTGGGATACTACAAAAAGTGCATTCCCTAGTACGAATTAATAACTGCACCCATGACCAAATTACTCTGAAGAGGTGCGACATTCCATTGGGATGATGAATGTCAGAGAAGTTTGCAATTACTAAGGGATATGATAGATACTACGCGATATGCTTTGAATTGCCTGGTCAATAAGCCTGTGTTGGGGGGGAAAGTTTGTAGATGGTTATCCTTAACTATGGATTATATGCGCAGTAAGGTGCGACACGTGCACGGTATTTGCGCCAGGGGATTGACTGGTGCGCAGAGATGCCAAAAACTAGCCATTGGAACAGTGACACTGGATAAGACAGAATTGTTACCATTGTTAGTAGCGTCCAAGATGCATTTAATGAGGGGATTTTTCCAGATTTGGGACCGTTTTGTCAGTAATGGAACCTCATTAATGCACAAGGAGCCGTTAAGGACGCGCCGCAAGTATAAATATGACCTTTGGGATTGCAATAGTTCTCTTTGCGTTCTAAACAATTTTTATTCTTTGAGCTCTTTATTTGTCATTGCCTTTGCTGCGTCTATGTCAGGATTGGATCTCGTGTTTGAGGAATCATTTCGCCAAGATGGTTTAGGGTACGTAATTCAGAGCAGAATGACAACCACCAGACTCGGAGATGACCCTGCTGCGTAGGAGGTGCCTGTAGTAGAGACCCCTGCGCCATCTAAAACAAAGAAGGGCCAAACATCTGGGATGCGCAAGTCCTCGAGAGAAAAGAGCCCCAGACCGCGCCATTTTGCCGGAGAGAAGATGAAGAAACCCATGCTTGAACTCCCGGAGAATATTGAGGAAGGGGATGACGACGTGGTAGATGTAGCCCCCTTCCCGCGATTGCCCAGTTATATTGCACTGCGCAAACCTACCACCAAAGTGCCAAAGGACTTGGATAAGGTGCATGCAGGTATCCAAGTACCCCTGATCCCCAAGAACGTCCCAATGGAGGGGGACATGCTGGCCAAAATCCTGTAGTTGTGATTTGATGACTAGGACATCACAGACATTGAAAAGTTTCCAAAGCTTGCACTAGAGCTCTATCTTGATCCAGTTCCCTATGCAGGAGGTTTGGTGCGCTTTGAACCAAAGCGGGAAATGCTTGGTTTCACAAGGCAGGCCTATTCAATCTCTTGCAGATCCCTCATTTTGGGTGCAGTCTCATTAATGATATCTGTGTCAGGCAGTTATTGGCATTGGTGCATGACGATGTGCTCTGGTTGGGAGAGCACATCCCAATTGATGTAGAACTCATTCACAGAATCACAGGATTGCCAAATAAGGGGACCGACCCTATGGCAGATTTCGGGGGGAAAGCACAGGAGAAAGCGTTGGTGGACAAAATCAAGAAAAAGTATGATGTTACGCGCAAATCCCGGGGATTCGTGGTGGAAGAAATTAGAGACCCTGTAGTCCGTTTTGGCACGCTCCTCTTGGCTTGCAAGATGATGCGCAAGTGTCGGCCAAAGGAAGTGCCCGCGCACGTGATTGCGCTAGCTGGAAGGTGTGAAAAAGGAGTCATATACAATTGGTGCATGCATCTTTGCAAGGAGAACAAGATATTATGGGTTATGTATGATGCAAGTTTATACTAGGCGGTACAGTCAAAGCCGTGCATGTCTCCCACTCTATACGACCAATACAAGATGGTAGCTGACTTTAAGGCTACATTCCACAATATCCACATCCACGCGAAGGGCGTTGTGGAGGGCGTATGGTATGAGTTACCCTACTTGGTCACTAAAGACATCTTGATCAGTAACTGCACAATGGTCGCTGGCCTAGTTGACTCCACCAACTCAGCCGCGCAACCCAACAGGTAAATAAATAGAGAAGGCTGCTGAAAATCCTGCTGAAACAGTCCCATCAACTGTCACAGACAAACTTGGTGAGAAGGAACCTACACCGACAAGAACAGGAGAAACCACTGATAACACCATAGTGCTAGAAAAAAATGGCTCTGTGCCTAAGGAAACTGAAGCAGCAACATCAAAAGGCACCAAGCGCGGTGCGCAGACCACAGTTGGGTCACGAAAAAAGCAGAAGGGTTCTAAGCAAATAGGATAGGAGGTCCTGAAACTTATAGAGGACGATCTCAATGAGACCACAAATACAGTCACCTCGGCGTAGGAAGATCAATGGATGGACATGGAGGTCCAATATAAATTAGCGTTGGAGATTGTACAGGTTGGACTACAATAATTAAAAGTGCAAGTGAGCCAAATCCAGGCGAGCGTGATTCAAGTGAGCCGGACAAGTGCGCCTGTTACCAGCGCACAACCCTTGGACGTAGCCTTGCCATCATTCGGGAAGGGGCGATTTGTTCATATCCCCCTGCCAACAATCCAAATGGACGTGAGCCAGCGCACTCAGTTTACTGGTACAGGTGATGTTCATGTTAACCTTGTCGTATTGCCTGCAAGAAAAATCCATCTACTACACTCAGTTATTGCTGATGAGCTCTAGTAACGAGAAGCCACCGCGCAGACGCAGACCAAGGATGCACAGAAGCAGGCTGCACAAGCGCATGAGCAGCAACGACAAGCCAAAGAAGCCTATAAAGAAGCAGAAGCCCAACGCGCTGCGCTGGAAGCCAAGATTAACCAAGTGTGCTGAGATATTCCAGCAGTCGCGGCCACAGCTGCGCCCACAGAGAAGTTGGATGGCCTGGCTGCTACGATCAAGGCTGCGTGCACAAAAGCTCACACCATTCAAGCCGAATATGAGCAGCAAATCGCAGATCTCCAGACCAAGTTGCAGCCAGAGACACCACCCGAGGTTCGCGCAAAGGGAGCAACATAGGCTAAGCAGGCCCAAGATAGTATCACAGCCGCAGTCACTCAGTGTGACCAATCTCTGAATGAGGCCATGGACATTTGGGCCTCTGTCCAGAATGATCCGGTCGTGTAGCAGCTGCGTGACACACTCAACACCAAGGAGCAGTGGTTTGAAGAAATACCCACATTGGTGATCACAAAAAGACTTGCTCGTCTGCAAGAAGGTTGCAGACTCCAGGCATAAATTGCAGACTTGCGCCGCAAGGAGCAGGTGCTCAAGGAACGTATGCAACCGTGGGACCCAGTGTAGTGTGGAGATGGCTGCTAAAGGGCCTACGATAGATAAAATGGTTCAACAAGTGCAGGGTGTAACAACGCAAAGCCTTGAGTTAGTGCTCCCACTCCAGACTTCTGTCAAGATGCTCAAAGAGAAAACTAAGGAGACATCGACAACGCTTCAGTGACTCGGGACGAGTCACATGTTTGTGTTGGGGGCCTGTTGGGGTGGGGTGTCAACAGGGAAAATTTTAAGGATGGACGTTTATCTTAAAGTTTAAAAACTTGGCGAATCTTAGTAGTCCCCAATATGTGAATTGTAAAATTTTTGATGTTATTTTTGTAAAAATATTTAGTTTTGTAATCATTTTATATTAGTATATATAAATTTTTGGCGATTTTAAGGGTAAAATATTTTTATACCATAAAATTTGGGCCAATCAATTTAAAAAAAAATGGGAATTGGCGAATCTTTTTTTTGGAAAAAGCATGGAAAATTAGCCCACCTGCAAATATTAACCCCTAAAATTTTCCATGGCGAGGTCCCTGAGGCACAAGTTCCAAAAGATATATTTTTTGTATGTTTGTATGTGTGCACTACACAGATGTAGTCAAAGGGTTTTTGCCCCAATTTTGGATATAATTAAGCTTAAATATAAATTGTGGGCCTCAAACCATGGTTTGAGACCATAGTATCTGTGTGCTAGGTGTATTATAAATAGATAGTGTTTGGCTAAGCTAAGTAGTCCAGAAAAGTCATAAATAAGTTGACAAGATATTGATAGCATTTTGTGTCTGTAAGGGTTTTGGGTTGGGTAAAAGGCTCCTGCTGGTTGTGTGCGCTGAGACCTAGTCCTCGCTGTGTGCGGACTCCACTGGCTGTGTGCGCGAAAGGGATTGTAAGGGTTTTGTAAGGGTTTTTGAAGGAAAGCTGATGTATTGACATATTTGAGGAATTAATAGAAGGAATAGTTTTGGCGAATTCTCTGTGTTATGTGTATATTTGCTGTTTATGCTTGATGAGATTGCACTGTCTGTTTAATTATTTATGAATGCGTAGAGCTAATTGATATATTTATGCATGAGTATTGACATAAGTTAAGTATTACATTGATTAAATCGAGATCTGGTTCTGATTTATTAGCCACGCTAAATAAGACAAATATTTCTGTATTACTCTGTTAATGAATGCGCAAGATCTGTAATTCTGCTATAAACTCACTACGCGCATTTGTGGAAGATCACTTAGGGTTTTTCCAAGGACCACTTCATTATTCTCTCTTAGGGTGTGAAAACCTGGTTCCAGCACCCCCCTATATAGCTTCGGGTGAGACTTTGATCTACGCAAGAAGATCATTGTCGAAAGGGCCAGTAGTTGGAGGGTTTATTGGTTTATCCATAAACACCAAACCTGGGTCAGGACCCCTCAAGCCAACATTAGGCCACAAATGTTTCATGAAGAATCCGCAAAGACATTTTTAGGAGCATGGACCTTAAAGGTAAATTCTTAACAATTTGTTCACTGATTTGAGGTGCCCTTCTTAGACAGATCCGAATCTCTGTGTTGGACCAGAGGAGACGTCCACAAAAATCTCAAGAAAAGAGCCGAGACCAATTTACAAAGAGGACCCTTACTCCTGTCTTGAATCCAAATGCAATAGATCGAACATGCTCAGAAACAAGGCTTAAGCTTTTATAAGATGCCACACCACACAGTCCTCGGTCTTTTTCATATGGAAGGCAAAATGGTCTTGCACCAAACAACAAGAGGTTTCTCCTTCTCTGATCTTCTTTATGCACAAAGTTATTTCTCAAGAGAGGGTCTAAACCACAAATAGATATTCAGAAGACTGTCGCAACAATCGACCACACGTTTTTGTAATTTAGGTTATTGTTCCTGCTCCTTAACAAATCCACATTTCAGATTAGGCCATCCAATGTTCAGAGATCTACCCTTGAGGAGGGTCGAAGGCTTCAAAAAGAGTGCTCGGGACTGCAGCTAGGTTAGACAAATCATGACCTGCAATAAACCCCAACGAATCCCTAAAAGCATATGCCAATAAACGACATAACCAATGCCTCTCGTCTGATCTCTCAATACTCCACCGGGACAAAATATAAATTTCAGATCTTCACAAGATATTCATTGAGTGCTTGCTTAGGAGCTGAGATGAGGCTCCATAAGAATGCCTCCTTATATAGTTGTGGAGGGCTCCATAAGAGGCAGCCGAATTCCTATTTTGGAGGGAGATTAACATTTGAAATTCAATGATGTAGGAGGGAAAAACCCCTCTGAGGGTTTTTAAATTTTGAACTTCAATTGCCTTTTAGAGCCAAAAACCCTCACATGCCCTTGATTTTTAAAAACAATTATTCACAATTAACCTTTTGCCACAAGAAATACTATTTTAATTCTTAGTGAGTATGACATGAGCATTTGTCTTGGCCAATGAAGAGGTGCCACATTATTACCCTTTGGGTTTTTTTTCTACAAGTTGGGGGCTTCATCTTCAAATAAGGATAGCTCTAAAAAAACTATGATTTGCCATGTCATTTTGGTCAACATTGGCCAATGAAGAGGTGCCACATTATCACCCTTCGGGGTTTTTTTCTACAAGTTGTGGGCTTCATCTTCAAATAAAGATAGCTCTAAAAAAACTATGATTTGCCATGTCATTTTGGTCAACAAAGGCAGGGCATCTTCTATTGCTACTTGGGTTAACATCAAAGACAACCACATTTCAACACTTTCCTAATACACCTCCATGTTAGATTTTTTTTCCAAAAACATGCTTTCAAACAAAGACAGAAACTGGTTGATGGCTGCAAAGCTATGCTAGTTTTTACTCTAATGTCATGGTTTCCACTACTCAGTCGTCTGGCAAACAGACTCCTAGGTATGCAACATGCATAGCATAATATGCCATGCTCGTGAGGTTTTCTTGGCACCAGACTGAACTTAAAACGAGTGAAGCTATTGATATTATGAGTTACTGTTTTTAATTTTTCTGGACTTCTTTTTGATATCTCTATGTTCTGCAATGACCACTCCCACCTTATGAATAAAAACAGCATCTGCAAATGCAATCTGCAAAAATGCGTCTAGAAACTTACTGGAATAGTAATAACCAAGTTGAGATGAACCAAAGATTCAAGCTTATCATCCTCCCAAAGTGGGGATGCCACACGATTGTATTTACAAGACTTGTTGTCTTCAGGAAGATATTATTTAGATCAGGATTGTTGGTTCATGAGGGTTCATGCACTTAAATGAAGCTGTGTGAGAATGCAGCATAGCCAAAGCTAATTCTGGCAGTGAAACATCAAAACCGTTTGGAAGATCATTCGTCGATAACCTAACCGTCTTCTCCTTACGCTTTTTCCACACTCTCCTTTCCCCAAGTTCACTTAAGCTTTTGCCATTGACTTATTCAACCTTGCGTTATGTTGTAAAAAGAAACTACATGATCTACAATTTCATCTCCACGAGAGGGAAAACGGAAAATTACTCAAATTTGAATTCATTTAGGCAACATACACACTCTAAAAGCATATGCCTGCCCATCCAACTGCAATTATAAAAATAATCGTGTTGTGGGCCTTGAAGGACTGCGGCTATAAACACAATTTGTCTGCATAACATGAGATTTGTGGGACTGGACCATAAAAGTGTTGTAGGCCGGCAAGACTCAACTTAACAACCTACGTGGCGTAACTTTTGCAATTCCACAAGGTTTAATAGCATACATAAGCTTGCAAAGAAAACTCTTGGAGTATGTTAGGATTAGATCAACGTTTCGAACCAACTAATGTAGTTCATCCTCAAAACACTACAATCTTCATATATTGTAGATAGACTAAAATTACTTTGATTGATGATTATCAAAACAAAAAATTTCAACCTTGATTGGGGAACAACTAGCACATCCACATTGCTAGAAGATGGTGAATGCTAGAAGGAATCACCGTCTGTTAATCACAACCAAGTTAAAAAACAAATTGAAAAAAGAAAAACATACTACGGATCATCTCACCATCCATTAATCATAAACAAGAAACAGATTAAAAAACATATCACCATCCGTTAATGATAAACAAATTGAAAAACAGATTAAAAAACACATCATATGGATCATCTCAATGAAGTATTTCAAAGAGTAGGTAGTGCAATCGGTAAGATAATCACTTGCAAAGGTAAAATGATTACATTTTTAATACAAAGTAATAAACATTTATCAATCAATTAAGAGCAATCGAGAATATCGAAAGTTCCACACTGATACACTTCTATTTATCCAAGGTTTTCCATTTTGATAGCCTTGGGCTCTGTTCCGAATGCCATCATATCACATTGGTCAGTTTCTGGTCCTCCAAGTAAACAAAACAATCCAGTGGATTGTACCTTGCTCCATTGGGCACTTCTTTCTTCTCCTCTAGCGGAAGGTGGAAAAACCCCAAGACCATGTTCTTCATGCGTTGAAGCAGTTCTTGCTCAATCTCAAGATTCAAAATATGCAGTCTATGTTAAGTAGATTAAAAAACCTTACCGATTCAGATTACAAAATCGCACAATGTTTAATGAAGCCTATGCCATGGACCATCTCAATGAACGACTTTAGAGAATGGGTAGTACAGTCGGTAATGTAATCAACGAATTTGAAAAGCAACTTTGAAACGCATATACTGCCACATAAAGTGAAATGACCAAGTCAGAAAGGGAGGATCACAATTATTTTGAAGGAAAAAAAATGCTGCTAATTAGGTTTTGAAACCCTCTAGATTACGGTTTAGAGTTTAATTCTACTCCATCCCTCAGATTCATGCACAAAATATTCGAAGATTATTAAATCTACTCCATCCACGTGATTTTTTTTGGTTTCAAAGAACATGTATTCTGAATCCCAATTCCAAGAGAGGATCACATGTAGTGTAACTATGGTATAGTTTCATTTTAGGGTGAAATGTTATTATGTTATATTAAGAATTATATTAGATTGTATATTTGAGTTTTTAAATGATTCGTATTGGATCATTATATTATTTGTCATTTATTTTAATGATTTTAGAGTGGAAAAATTAGAGCAATTAGCTTGCAGGGTCATTTTTATGGGCAGGCCCTAGTTTCGAAAAATAGGGTCTGAAATTTTCAAGATCCATTTTGAGGCATTAAATACAATTTTTTCGGGTCCAAAAACTCTCGCTTATGTTAGACTCCCCAATGTTGTTCTACACTCAAAGACTTTTCCAACAATGCAAGAATCACGTCAAACAAATTTCATATGCAAAAATTATGCCCATCACAAGTTTACCTATCATGTTGACCACCATGGTATGAGTGGATGCCACATCAAACCTTGTTACTCATGCATATGGGGCTAACCACATGTAGACATTGAAGAAGACTCTAAAAGGTTCAAACCCATAACTCTAGTCGAGGATTGAGGGAGTCAAATCTTACCCCTAGTTGGCTATCAAGCTACGTTACATACTGAGTGTTACACAGTAATTTGTCACAACGCTCATTTTCCCGTCCCTGATCCTGAAATGCCCCGTGACGAATCCTGTGTAATGTTTCCATCATAAAGAAATATGCTAACATATCCCCTTGAAGATCTAAAGAAGACTTCCTTGCAAGATTATTGAAGAAACTTGGTCAAATTCTTAGTTTCTTGGCACAACGCTTGATCCAGGTGGATATTGGTGGCCACCCATCTATTCCATTTGGACCCCCACCATCGGTTTTTTCAGTTTTTCAGTTTCAACACAACTTACTATTTTTAGCAGTTTTTCGGGTCCTAAACTTCTAGAGCTGTTTTGAGGCCCTAAACGACGTTTTTGGGAAAACTAGGTGCAACATGGAAGTTCCTTCAATGTTTTTCACATAAAAAATTGTAGTCCTCAGATAGATCTTTCTAACGAGATATTGAACGCGTCAAATGAAGATCGTATGCCAAAGTTACATCCCTGGGAAGATTAATGTACCAATTTACCCAAATGGGGCCCATAGTTTTGGTGCTTCATATCCTAGGGTTAGGTTTTTGGATGTTTAGGGTTTTCCATTGTTTCTCAACAATAAATAGGCCTGTGAGCCTCATTGTAACATAGTTCAGAGGCATGTAGCCGCCACATCTCTTCTCAGAGATAAGCTACCATCGCCCTAGCTAGTTTATTTGCATTCTATCTGTAAACATATTTCAGTCATTTGATTTTAATGAAATGGAATTTTATTTCCACTACATCTCTATGTTTATGTTTATTTTTGTATATTATTGTGTTCCTGCATAAATCCGGATCAGTGGTATCAGAGCGGTCTGCTCTTTCTTTGTTTTTCTTTACATGTCCCCAACAAGGTCAGGGTATAAGGAGTTGGGGCTCGATCTGGCTGAACCCTTGTAAGATCAGCCTTGCAAACCCCGACGACCTCCCATGGCGGAAGAACGGAAAGACGAGGGAGCAGGAGATCCTATCAAAATATTGCTCAAGGAGGCCCTCGAGAAACAAGGAACGTGATGATGGATAAATTTTCCCAGATCCTTCAACGACTGCCCACTGGCCGCACATCTACATCCAACAACCACTCTGGAGGCGCCTCTCCTTTCAAGGTACAAGTCAACTTTGACATTCTTGTATTTGAAGGCCATATAGATGCAAATGTTGTAGATAGATGGTTGAATTTGCTGGAAGGGTATTTCTCGGTCCATGATTTCTCTGACCGAGAAAAGATTATTTTTGCACTCGTCAAAGTCGGCCCCCATGTCAAGAACTGGTGGGAAACCTACTATGAGCAAAAGGAAGAGAGGCAACCCTCTATGTTCTTGGTCGCACCCACTTGGAATTCGTTCCAAGACGACATTAAGGAACAATATTACCCTATGGGGAGCTATGAGGACGAGTACATCCAATGGACCACGCTGCAGCAGCAAAGGGATCAAGATGTGCACGAACTGACGAATATATTCCATACCCTGCCCACAAAATTGGGTATTAAATATTCAGAGAGACATTTGGTGCTAAAGTACCGTAGCTGTTTGCATCGATACATTCAGGAGGAAATGGAGTTCCTTGACATTACCTTGCTTGGCACGAGATATCGTTATGCCGCCAAGATCGAGCATAAATGTAAACAAAAGAAACGAGCCTTTGGATCCGCAAATCCGAAGCCAGGGAAAGGCGCCCCTGAATCGCAGAACAAGGGGCAAAGCCAAAGCGGGGCGACTCATAACAACACCACAAATCCAAAGAAGGACACAGGGAAGTGGTGTGAATTTCATAACAGCCCCACTCACAACAAAAATGAGTGTTGGGCCAAACAGTCGCTGGTGGCAGAACTAAAGGAACTTGAATCAGATGCGTGTTCTGATCCTGAGTCAGAACCAGACAAGGGCAATGACAAAGGGAAGCAGATCATTGATGTGGATCCAAGTTCCATTGTTGCCACCACCAAGCTCTGGGGGGAGGATCCTGAGGATCCAGAGAAGGGGGAGCGCCTCTTCCATTCGCAGATGTGGGTGAAGGGTTCTCCACTGCAATTCCTTGTCGATAGCGGAAGCCAAAAGAACCTCATTTTAGCAGAGGTCGTGAAGCGGCTCGGCCTACTGACCATAGCACACTCACAATTGTATATCATTGGGTGGCTTTATGAAGGAAGAGATCTCCACGTCTGCGAGCAGTGCCGCCTTCCGTACAACATCAAGCCATTCACAGATGAGGTACTGTGTGATGTTGCTCCTCTT
Source organism: Pinus albicaulis (assembly GCA_034641835.2). Taxonomy (NCBI): domain Eukaryota; kingdom Viridiplantae; phylum Streptophyta; class Pinopsida; order Pinales; family Pinaceae; genus Pinus; species Pinus albicaulis. The sequence goes on from CM076579.1 coordinate 1,579,520,141, forward strand.
GATGTGACTGATGTATTATTGGGCCAACCATACTTGTGGAAGCGACATGTTGTGTATGAGTCTAGGCCTCGTGTTGTTGTTATTACTTTGGGAAATAAATTGTACAGGATACTGGACGTAGTACCGCCTCCTGCCATCTCTTTGACTACTGCAAAACAACACAGTAAGCTTGTTTCCCAAACCAAAAAATTTATTTGCATTACCATTTTCCCACAAGGAAAGAAGAATATTGTGGCCACAACCTTGAAACAAGGCTCCCCTGCACAACAACAACAGATGGACAAAGTCATGGAGGAATACGAGAACATTTTCTCCTCACCCACAGAGGTTCCTCTACACTGTCAGGTCAAGTACTCCATTGATCTGACTCCAGGTGCACCGCCACCTGATCTTGCCATACCTCATGCGACCACATAGACATAATCCACACATGTACTATCTGAGGCTGATAAAGAAACCAAATTTACTAAACGCATCCAACACATTCGTCCGCAGGTCCATGACATCTTCGATAAATCCAATACCAAGTTCAGCAGAATTTTCCTCATCCCATGGGGGAACTTAACACAATGGGGATCATTGCTTCCTAAGGGGGGAGGAATGATCTAGGTGGATATTGATGGCTACCCACCTATTCCATTTGGACCCCCACCATCGGTTCTTTCATTTTTTCAGTTTCAACACAACTTACTATTTTTAGCAGTTTTTCGGGTCCTAAACTTCCGGAGCCGTTTTGAGGCCCTAAACGACGTGTTTTGGGAAAACCAGGAGCAATATAGAAGTTTCTTCTATGTTTCTCACGTCAAAAGTTGTAGTCCTCAGATAGATCTTTTTAACGAGGTATTGAGCGCGTCAAACGAAGGTCGAATGCCAAAGTTATGTCCCCGGGAAGATTGATGTACCAATTTACCCAAACGGGGCCCACAGTTTTGGCACTTCATCTCCTAGGGTTAGGTTTTTTTATGTTTAGGGTTTTCCTTTGGTTCTCACCAATAAATAGGCATGCGAGCCTCATTGTAACACAGTTAAGAGGCATGTAGCTGTCACATCTCTTCTTAGAGATAAGCTACCATCGCCCTAGCTAGTTTATTTCCATTCTATATGTAAACATATTTCAGTCATTTGATTTTAACGAAATGGAGTTTTATTTCCGCTGCATCTCTATGTTTATGTTTATTTGTATATTATTGCGTTCTTGCATAAATTTGGATCAACGCTCTTTCTGGTGCCATGGCCGCGTTGATTTCCTTTTCCTAGTTCTGGTCCAGTGCTGTCAGCGCCTAATTTCTTGGAAATCCACGCTAATCCCCTTTTTGGCAGTGCTTCCTCAAATGGAGGAGAAGCTTCAATCTCTAGAAGCTCAAGGGTGGTGAGTTGGTTGTTGAACAGATATGATAAGGTCGAGCTCTCTCATTTTATAGCCTTGATATCATCCATGGGGGATCATCCCTTATAAAGTGGGCCTTCCTCCTCCTTTCATGGGCCCCCAACCTCCTTCTCTTTGCTATAAATTCACATCCCTCATTCCCACAAGTTTAGAGCTTGGTTGATCATTGTCAGACTCGTCTGAACTCTCATTCCTTTGCATGCTAGCATCGTGATTAAGCCTAAGTGCATGGGAGAATGAATGTTTTTGAGCTAAGTGAAGGACTCGGATTTTCACCTAAGGACACCTCCAACATAAAGGCCTGGTTGTAAGCTCTCCTTTTGTAATTTATCAATAATAACATCTGATGTTTTCTTTCTATATTTTTCTACATGAATATGCAAATATTCTGGTACTCCTTGATCTACTAGATAGCTAGTGTTTACATTTATTATATATCATATCACATTTGTTGTTGTCTCCCGATCATCCACAGGGATTCGCACACAATCAATAGCAGGAAGCGGGCCTACAAGGATCGTGGATCGAGGTCACCATTAACGGATCCAAGGATAACGATTGGAAAAATGTATTTATGTCTCTTTCCTCATTGCAATGTAAGAATTAGTTAAGAAAGCTTATGTTAGAAAGAATCTCGTGTTGCTAGACCCATGCTAGGGCTAGAGAGGTCGCCTCTGTCCGCAGAGGGGATTTATCTTGGCAACAGAATTGGCGACTTCGTTGGGGAGTTTTAGCCTTTTAAGTCCTCTTTCCCCAAACTGATTTTGCATCAGTTTCTTTGATTTTTGAAATTAAATCTACTTAGGCCACTGTGAGCTTCTGTAAGGATTTTTAGTCACTTCACTGTGTCAGGTCTGATGTTTGTGTGAGACTCTTTTTATTTTTTCCTTTTTTTAGCAACCAACACCCTTTCTTTACTCACAGTAGCGTTGGCAGTGCTATTCTATATAGTACAGTCGCGCTAATTTCCCTTTCAACACCCTTCTGCTTAGCACATAAGCGTTGATCTCAGCCTTGGGAAAATTTGAGTTTCCCTTCTGATTTTCTAGTGTGTCCTGGCCTTTGAAGGAGTCTGTGAGATCTCAGTGATCTCCTTGCTGTGTGTTTGAATTACCTATCTTCTCCGAGCGAGTCTGTTTCGTCTCTTTGAGTTGTTGTAAGTTTGGGAACTTTTTTCCATTTCAAACACCCTTTGTTGCATTTTTCTTGTCTTGTTTCGAAGAGGGTTGGTGTATGCTTTGGTCATCTCTGCGTTTATCACTCTTTCCCTTCGGTTCAGTGTAAAGCACAAGATTATAGTTTGTTTGGCACACAAGTCTAGAAGAGTATGTTTTGTCTAAATTCAAAAGAAATTGGAAGTGATTTTCTTTTTTGTTTTTGATTTAGATTATCTTTGTCGTTTTTAGAAGAGTGAAAAGCATTTCATTTGTGCATTCTTTGAAGCGGTTTTTGTTTGGTTCGATTGAAAGAAAAGTAAAGGGATTTTTCATTTCTTATTTCGTTCATTTGTTTTTCTTTTGATTACATTTAAAAGTGAAAAACCAAAAAAAAAAATTCTTGCATCTTATTGAAAGGAAAGGCATTTTCATTTTCAATAAGTTGCATTTGTTGGGAAAGTGAATTCAATTGGAAAAGCCTTGCATTTTCGTAACTCTGAACTAGTTTTGGGTGGGCATTATTGTTGTTGCATTGAGTGCATTCTTGCTTGTTTCTCTTCCCTAAATATTTTAGGATTCATCAAAATTGAAAGCTTATTTCTTGCATTTAGTGTTCACCATAAGGATTCAGGTGACATTTGTTTTGAGCCTTGAAACTGAAACTTTAATCAAGATCAACTTACAATGAACCCAATTTACCTTAAGGAGCATTGGAATTAACGAGAATATTTAGTGGTCTTGGCTAGAGACGTGTTCCGACGCTGTTAAATGTAGGAGCTATCGCTAACGGTTTGCATTACAACTCGAGGGTGATATCCCGTCCCACATATGGAAGTATATTGATGTATGATAATTATATTTGGGGCGCTCTCATTGAACGATTACACATTAGACAACACTACTACAGATTGGTCTCCCATGTACCGTTGCGTATATTTGGGGAGACACCACTAGCTTGCAAGCATGCCATAGGTAACCGAGTCGGTCGCCTTGTAGACGTGATACACTGAACACAACATTCAGGGAGATTGGCTGCCATACGTTAAGTCCTTGGTCATTTTTATTTAATTTGATCATCAAGGTGTATATTGTAGTTCACAGATACTTGGTAAACATTTATGCCTAACACACCCCACGCACACCCTTTTTTATTTATTTTTTGTTAATTCTAAAAGTAACTGCCCATGAAAACATCTGACCCATGCAGTTCTCCAACTTTTATTTCCTGGTAAGTTTTGATTTTGTTCACCTCTATCCTTTTTGATCTTCTTCTCGAAGGTCATCGTGGTTGAATCTTTGAATTCACCCACTCCCTCCTCTGACAGATCTTAAGAACCTCCTCCTGAGGTCCCTCGTTTTCCGGTTGGACCCCTCGAAGCGCAAGGTGAAGAGCTTAGAATTGTCTTCAATGTTCAACCCATATCATCTTGAGCACCTCCTGACGATTCTCCTTGGACAACATCGGAAGAATCTAAGTCGGAAAGCCCCAAACCAGCTGCACAGTTCTCATCCTTTCCTCCGAATCCGCTCCTTGATCCAATTGTAGTCTCTCCTCAGTAACCTTACAATGCTTTTGATCAACTCGAAATCACTTTTCGTGCTTCTCCAGTAGCATCTCGCTCTACTGTCCGTCAGTTGTTTCCTGACAAAATGGCATCTAATGCTGATGGTGTTCCATTCGTGAACGCTCCTCAAAGCACTCTTCGGGAAACCTCTGGCTCGTATATCCCGGAAGCCTCTTCGTCAATTTTTCCCTCTGAGGGAGAATTGTTCAGATCCACACCTCACGATTCAGGTAGTGGAACTGAAATATCGTCTAGTTATGTTGCTTCTACGCTCCCACACGATTATACCTCTTTGGGAAACCTTATTTCTGGAGGTTCTGTTGGTACACCCTTGTTTCTGGATCCTGTTTGGTCAACGATATTCCTCCGTCTTCCGACCCATTCCTTTCAAATGTGGCCGCGATGTCTCAACCTATTGTTCGACCGACGGTCACCATTGGTCAAATGACCGTGTCGTTCATATCCTTTGTCCCCTATTCACCAAGTACGATTATTGCAGTCCCACCATTGAGTGGGTAATCCACGGTTTCGTCCGTGCCTAGGGGGCAGTCTAACCCTCTCTATGTACCTCCCCTTTTGGGTGGGGGCAAACCACGTTCTGGGTTTATTGCTAGGGCGAGTCAGCCTCATGTTCAATATTATCACGTTTAGCAACCCTTTCAGTAGCCAAACACAACATATTTGTATGTTCAACAACCTAACATTCCTTATGTTCAAAGGCCGAACATACAATATCAACAGTATGTCCAACAGCCCCAGCCTTCGGTTAGTGTTGTTGTGACTAATCCTCAGTTTGGTTCTTACAACCAAGTTGGTCTGAATCTCCTTCTAGGTCAATCTGGTTCTTTCCCTCATCAGCCTGGTATTTAGTACCAACCATTTCCTTAAGGTCAGTACCAGCAACCCCAGTCTAGGCCTCAACCTCGTGCTTCAGATTAGCAAATTCCTCAGTACTAGCAGGCTCAGCCAGGACCTCAAGCTGGACCCTATGTTCAGCAAGGACCAAAGGCTAGACCTCATGTTCAGTAAGGACCGCAGGTTCGACCTTATGTTCAGCAGGGACCAATGGGCCTCATGTTCAACAGGGACATTATCTTGGACCCCATGTCCGACAAGGTCCACAACCTCAGTTCCTACAGGGGTTGTATCAACAACCCCAGCCAGGTCCCTATCAAAAATATTTGCAGCAAGGTCCTTACCAACCATGGGGTAAATATGCATATTCGGGTTAGAATCCGCCCTATTGGGGGCAGAATTCTTATCAATCATGTTGGAACCCCTGACCTTTCTCACCTCATCATCTGCATTTTTCGTTCTTGGCTACGTTGGAATTGTCAGATGTGTCAAAGCTCACAAATGACCCCATCCAGCATCAACTGCATTGGTTGCCGATTCCAACTAAGAATCCAGGAGATTGTCCAAAGTTCGAAGGAAAATCTAGGGAAGACCCCCAAACCCATGTCATGACATACCACTTGTGGTGTTCCTCTAATTCTTGGGTTGACAATTATATTCGTCACCATCTTTTCCAGTGCACTTTGACCAGTGTCATGAATAAATTGTAGATTGATCTCCCTCGAGGAATCTTCTTCGATTTCAATTCCTTGGCTATGGCCTTCCTCACTCACTTCCAACTGCCTGTCCGGTATGAAACTGACACCCGTCTACTCACCTCATTGAATCAGTCAAATGCCACACATATCTCTGATCACATCCATGAATGGAAGCGTCACCGTCCCCTCATCAAATTTGAGATCCATGATCAACTGTTGACCGAATGGTTCAAAAAATCATTCGTTCCTAATATTGCAAAAAGATCTTGCAATGGGAGGGTGTGTCAAGGAAGAGGAGGTCACCACTAGAGATCAATACCTTGACTTGGTTTATTTCCAATCCGAGACTCTATATGAGTTATTACTTGATGCGCTACATCCTTCGACTAGTCCTTCATCATCTTAGTCTCCTGTTACGCCTCTAGTGGATGGTGTTATTGGGACAATGGCCCATATTGATAGTAGTGCGCCCAAGACTTCTTTAAAGTCCAAATACACTACTACCGCTGCGCCCCCTACTCCTTCCCGTAACCAGAATAATCCTCGTAAAAACTCAGAGGTAAATGTTGTTCAGTCTACCACAGTAGATAAATCCTCGAAGGGTAAGAAAAAGGGTAAAGGCAAGTCAAAATATGAAAACCCTAAATAGGATTCAAAGAAGTCATATCCTGGTGATTCTTAAACATGTAAGCCCAAATATCATTGTCTAATATGTGATGACGATCATTACACCAAATATTGTCCTCGGTGTGCCGAAGTTTCCCGTCTTCAAAAGGGCGCACCCGGGACTTCGGTCATTTTGAAAGAACCATTCCCTTCCCAACAGACGCAACTGGTAGATCAAGCTCAATCATCTGGAAGCTCTCAGATGTTCATGGCTAGAACGCAATCCATTTCCATCACCACAATAATGAAATATTATCCCTATCCATCCAAGGCTCCTATGGAACCGGAAGTTAAAGATCACCCTTCCTATTCCACGCCTCCTACCTCTGGTCCTCTCCAGATCAAGAGACCGAGTGGTGACTCCATCATCCGACCACCCACAAAAGGTGTTCTTCCGAAATCGTCTTACAATACGAATGCGAGAGCAACAAAACACTACAATATTGTAGAAGATCTGGCTCAAGCGCCTTCGGCGATGTCAACTTTGGAGGTCCTTCAGTCGTGCCCATCATAACGGAAGGAACTACTCTCTGCCATTGGAGGGATTGATCCTTCAGATTCTTATCTGATTATTTTTTATCTCGAGAATTTCATTCCTCGCCTCCCATCACAGGTAGCTTTTTTGATTCAAGTTACCATTATGGGAAATGCTATTCATCAGAATGTCATTCATGAAGGTGCTTTGACCTGCATCATGTCCATCACATGTTGGAAAGCCACCGAATCTCCCCCATTGAGTCAGTCCCTGAATACCTTAGAAGCTTTCGATGGTCGAGGTTCTCGGTTGTACGATATTCTCAAGGCATTTCCCATCCTATTGGAGGGGAAAATGGTAACCATGGTAATCGAGGTGGTAGATGCCAACTTGAACTATAATCTCCTTCTTGGACGTAGTTGGACAAACACTATGGTTTGTGTAGTCTCCACCCTCTTTCGCCTCCTTCTTTTCCCTCATCAAAGGAAGATAGTGACTGTCGATCAGTTGGCTTTCTTCCCCTTTGAGTCTTTAGCAGGTAACATTCTGTATGTTGGGAAGGCCGCTACGCCTTACGAGAACATTGGGTCGGGTCTGTTCAAAGACTCGTCTCTTATGGGAGTTTTTCTGCTTCCTCCTCCGAATGTCGCCTCAGTCAATATGATTTCGTTTGGTCACAATCAATGGATTGTTCCCAATCCCGACCAGATCAAGATTTTTGGTGATGCTATGCCTCTTAGCCCAGTAGATCAAATGTATCAAGACTTTCTCACAGCTTCCGAGGCTGCATCCAAAACCAATACTCATTTGGTTTCTTCCCTAGACACTTATGCGTAGTCTCCTTGGTTTGGTTCTTGGGACTCTGATGATCCCTTGAATGAGACTTTTCCCATTGACTAGAGTATTGTGGAGGTAGTCTCTCAAAGAAACTCCATGGGATGATGGACATCATCATTCCTCATTTCTCCCAATCCCAGGTGACATCTTCGCCTGTTTAGGATCCCATGCTTCGTCCGTACCGATTGACCCACTTCAGAATCTGGATTTGATTCACGAAGTGTTGTCTGAAGGCAACATGGGAAACATCACTACGATCATTTCGTTCGACATCTATGTGATGGTTGAGAATGTATTTTTCCGAGTTTCTTGTTCTCCCCATGAGCTCAAGATTTACACTGCTTTCTTAAAAAAGAATGACCTGCCCACTCCCTTCGACCCTGTTCTTACCATTTGTTCAATTCCCCTTGGGGGCATTATTTCCATGCTTCATAACCCTTACTCAGTGTAATGTTCCTTTTTCAGAAACATTGTCAATTGACAAAGCAAATCTATTCTAGAGATGGACTGTAGGGGCATTTACTGGGTTTGTCACCTTCATAAAGAAGGATGAGCTCTAGAGGCTACTTGGCCCACTTTCAGACTCTATCTATAGAGTGTTGTCAAGGGACAATATCCCCAAGAGGGAAATACAAAAATATTGGGAATCTCTTAAGATAACCCCAACATTGCAGCTACAACAATAACAAATACATCAAATGGAAAATAGCAGTGATTCATATACACATGAAATGCCAGAGAATCTAATGGCCATCATATTAGAACATAGCAGCATAAAATATACAACTTCTTGAGGAAATGATCACTCAAGTAAGGCACAACAAGCCTCAAGAAAACTGTACAAGGACATATGAGAAACACTGTTGCATAAAGAAAGCCCTAGGCCATGACTGCGCAGTTATAGAGAGGAACTGCTGCATAAATGATGAAAATACAAAGATATAACAATGTAGGCTCAAATAAAGAAGGGGGAGCAAGATCTCAACCCTTGAAAATACAATACAACAATCCTTTAAGAGGATTGGATGAAATCTATACAAAAATGCTGAATATACAAAATTCTGGAGTTGCAGTAGCTGCTGCAACTCAAGAGCTGGAAATGGATGGAGAAGGCTGAAATATCTGCTACAGATGATGAACCCTCCTCCAATGAAAATCTGAAGTGAAAGGCTGATCCTTTCACCCAAGACCTCCCCTCCAAAATCTGATAATCCCTCACAACAAATATTCACCAAGGAGAACGCTGTCTAAGAGAGGGACTGCGCTGCCAATGATGGAATGTGGTTGGCCTGATGCCAAATATGGTGGGATATGCTCAAGAACCTATTTTTCTGATCTCCCAATGGATGGAACCTCTCTTCACTGAAAAACTAGCTCCGGATGGTGTGTGGAAACCTCCCCAGCAACACCCAGCAACACTGCACAATATCTGCTGCAGAAACTGCGCTGATGTAGATGGCTGAAGCTATGGCCTGAATTCCTAAATATGGGGAATGGAGTGCAATCCTTCATGAGTTTCTCAAGAAGGAGAGGAATTCCTAAATAGGACTCCCTCGTGCCCGAAGGCACTGCAGCTCTGCTGAACAGCAAGAGGCAGCAACAAGTCTCTAAGACTCAAATGTAAAATGATCAATGATACTTTCAATGGCTGCCTTGCTCCTCTTTTAAATGAGTGAGCCTTCCCTCCATGGGCCCTACTTCGAATTAGGGTTTCCTCCCTCTAGAATCTTCCCTCCTACGTTGTCCCACATAGTGCTTTCCAACTCATGCCAAAGCAGTTTGACTTGGTCAACCTTGGCCAAGCCTTTATGCAAAAACCTCCTTTCACACATGGAGGTGTGAAATCCAGCTCCAACATGATCCTCTTTCATACTTAGAGGATTTTTATTCTCTAATCATGCAAAGAATGGGTCTCCTACCCATTTTATTCATCTTCTTAACACAATTTAATGTTCCTCAAAATTTTGGAACATTACAGTCCTCCCCTCTCAAAATATTGCTTGCCCTCAAGCAATTGCAAGGATGGACTGAGTTTCTTTCTACCCTTCCCCCTGTAGCATCCTTATGTGATGATCTCCTCAAGAAAATGATGCCATATCAGCAATCAAGTCTTCAAGCTATCCCTCCAACATATGCAATATAGCCTTTGGGTGAACATTCCCAAATAGCTATCATGTAGAAAAAGCTATCCATGAAGGAAAAAAGAGCTGTATAAGGGCCTCCTTGAGGCATGAGATATGATATATAATGGGACTTATCATCCCCCATAGGAATCTCTCACCCCCAAGCCATCAATCATAAAAATAAGCTGCCTCTCAACAAGACAACTCATGGAAAATCTCCCTCCACCTTGAGCTCCAAAAATGAAGGTGGGCTGAAATCTGATCATGGCAAGCACTATAACTTGCCCCATGCTGTCCCCTCCCCCACTTATGACAAGTGTGGAGTGTATGTTGATCCTGGGCTACAAATATATTGCCCTCAAATGGAAAAATGAAGAGTAATCCCCCAAGAATCTCCCCTCCATCAATGATAATCTAGCTGGCCCAAGACATGTCATCTATGATGAATAGGATAAGATCACCATAGAATATCCCCATGACATGTTTTATGTAGGTTATACCATGTGCAGAAAGTGCAAACAATGCCTCATAGGGTTATAATGCAACCTCATCCACTGCAGCTGCAGAAAATAACATGGCAAGTATTGCACAGCAACAAATATCACATTTACTACTAAGTAGTAAATAGATGAGTGAATCAGCAACATAAGGTCAAACACCTGCCCATATACATAAAATGGATGGATAACATTACCAAGCCCATGGCTTACCCCACAATTAAGAAAATATGTGGCTGTAGCCATGCCTCCTCTCATGTTCCCTTTAGAACATGCATTGCAGAAAATGTGAGAGTTTTTCTCACTCAAAGACACATCCAACTCATGTGCCTTTATCATAATCATGCTTCTTATACAAATCTGACCCATATCAGCAAGGAAGTCATGATCAACAATACAATGAGGAAAATGCTAAAGGTTTCATGTGTTGCAAGAATGTACCAACAATTTTCCCAGAAGTGACAACGCAGTTTTCCAAACTGCTGCTTTAGAAAATCACATGGCAAGTTGTTTGTGTGACATGAATAGTTATGTATGTCAGGGTAGCTACTGATGAATAGAAAATGGCTGAGTGTACCAACTGAAAATACATGAAAGAAAACACTTGCCCAAGGCCATATAAGGGATGGCTGTCTCCATCATACAAATTGGCCCAATTTTGTCCATGGAGCAATCTAAAAAGCTTGCCCTCTTGTAGAGCCATGCACTGTAAGATAATAGTAAGAGCATACAATCAACCAATTTAAAACAGATTTATTACCATATACCGGGAGAAAGATGATGTATGGATCCATGAATGAACCCTCCATAGTGGTTTGGCATGCTCCCATGAAGAGGAATGAACTAGGTGCTGCAAGAAGATCCTTCTTCTCATGCTTGGGTATCCAAGTCAAGAAGAATGTAGTATAGGAATACATGACTCCATCCACTACCACATCCATCTCACCTCCTCTTTTTCCATCAAGTGCAACAAATATGAAATGATCCCGGGACCTGTGGGTTATGGATCCACCACACTTCCGCTGGGCACATTCCATCCATAAGTCACTGCTCCGAAAAGACAACGTTGTTGGCCTATACCCATAGGCTTTCATAAATACCAAGCTCCATTCTTTGACATGCTCCTAGTCAAAGATATCTTTCATAATGCTGCAATACATAAGAAGCCCCTCACAAGGTGGAAGTACCTCTCTATCATCGAAAGTCAAGGAGATAATGCCATCTCCTCCTCCTGCAACATCATGCAAAGTATGAGAGCAATTCTGCCCTTGCTCTCTCAAGCAAAGCAACAAAGTATTTTGCTGCCCTCCCATACTTCCATCATACAACTCATGTGATGAAGACACAATGAATGATATGAGTATCACATCAACATCATGCATCCATACTCTATGCTAATCAATGAAGCAAGTATCCTGCCATCTCTTTCCCATTATTTTGGTACTCCTCCCATGAGGGCTACCATCCTCCCAATCAATTCTTTCTCTTTGCATTTCATGAGAGTTTGAAATGCAGCTCCCTGGAGACCTCTTAGGAAAGGCCTATCTTCCATGACTATGTTGGATCTATGAGGATCCAAATGTGATGGAGGTGATGTCTCCTCTTCACCCATGTTCAATAGCGCTGCTGGTTCCTCCAATGATGTAGCAGCTGTCTCCTCCTCTGGTTCACAAATTGTTTCATGATTCTCCATGGAGGTGTCATGGTTTACTTCATCCTCCAAAAGTTTACACTTCCACCTTGAAGGCTGAATGAAAATCATCAAAGATGCATGAGGATGAGGGTTCTTCTCCTCCTTGAACCCTTTGCACAGCGTAGTGCAATCATGAGGCCCTAAAGTGGCAATGTGATTTGATCCTGGGACCTCCTCATATGAAATTCTACCATCCTTAAGATTATTTGCTGAAATAGAAAGTGGAACTTTACTCATACCTTGGTGGATCTTGGGACCTTCCTGTGTGGCTGCAATGGATTTTCCTCCAATGGATTCCTCATCCATAGATGTATAAGGCTGCTCCTCTAAAGCTGTAGCAGCGTTGGTGCAATTCTCCTCCCATGGTGGAATGGCTTTCTCTCCCTTTGTCCTCCCTCCATCAAAGGTTTGGATCAACCCTTGAGCAAAGTCTCCAAAAGAACTCACCCTTGAATGGACCAAGGGTTTGAACCACCAAACAGAGGTTTTATCCTCCATGTGCAGCGCTACCATCTCCACTGCTTCTTTCTCTGCCACTAGATGCAGCAATAAAAATGCCTCCAGCTTCTTCTCCTAAGCTCTAGCTGAAGTAACCCCATCAAATGTAGACAATAGAAGCCTATTGCCTCTGATTTCTCCTTTTCCATAGGGCCTTCTCTCCTCCATCTGCTGAATAGACTGTGAGAACGCTGTAGCTCTCCTGAATGCTGCAGAATGGGGTTTATAGTCACCCAGGTACTTGCTTAAGATCTGGAAATCCAAGCATCTCCCATGCTGGTCTTCAAGAGAATAGGAAGTGAATGGACCTTCCTCTTCTCCCCTTTTCTTCTCCTCCTTCTTAGGGAGGCTCTTCTTTATTCCAAAAATAGAAGAGATCAGTCTCATCTTCTTCCTCATTCTCCTCTGAAATTGAACTCACAGGCTGTGCCAGTTCGATGCTTTGATACCACTGTAATGTTCCTTTTTCAGAAACATTGTCAATTGACAAAGAAAATCTATTCCAGAGATGGACTGTAGGGGAATTTACTGGATTTGTCACCTTCATAAAGAAGGATGAGCTCCAGAGGCTACTTGGCCCACTTTCAGACTTGGTCTATAGAGTGTTGTCAAGGGACAATATCCCCAAGAGGGAAATACAACAAGATTGGGAATCTCTTAAGATAACCCCAACATTGCAGCTACAACAATAACACATACATCAAATGGAAAATAGCAGTGATTCATATACACATGAAATGCCGAAGAATCTAATGGCCATCATATTAGAACATAGCAGCATAAAATATACAACTTCTTGAGGAAATGATCACTCAAGTAAGGCACAACAAGCCTCAAGAAAACTGTACAAGGACATATGAGAAACACTGCTGCATAAAGAAAGCCTTAGGGCATGACTGCGCAGTTATAGAGAGGAACTACTGCATAAATGATGAAAATACAAATATATAACAATGTAGGCTCAAATAAAGAAGGGCGAGCAAGATCTCAACCCCTGAAAATACAATACAACAATCCTTTAAGAGGATTGGCTGAAATCTATACAAAAATGATGAATATACAAAATGTTGGAGTTGTAGTAGCTGCTGCAACTCAAGAGCTGGAAATGGATGGAGAAGGCTGAAATAGCTTCTACAGATGATGAACCCTCCTCCAATGAAAATCTGAAGTGAAAGGATGATCCTTTCACCCAAGACTTCCCCTCCAAAATCTGCTAATCCCTCACAACAAATATTCACCAAGGAGAATGCTGTCTAAGAGAGGGACTGCACTACCAATGATGGAATGTGGTTGGCCTGATGCCAAAGATGGTGGGATATGCTCAAGAACCTCCTTTTCTGATCTCCCAATGGATGGAACCTCTCTCCACTGAAAAATTAGCTCCGGATGGTGTGTGGAATCCTCCCCAGCAACACCCAGCAACATTGCACAATATATGCTGCAGAAATTGCACTGATGTAGATGACTGAAGCTATGGCCTGAATGAATGAATATGGGGAATGGAGTGCAATCCTTTATGAGCTTCTCAAGAAGGAGAGGAATTCCTAAACAAGACTCCCTCGTGCCCGAAGGCACTATAGCTCTGCTGAACAACAAGAGGCAGCAACAAGTCTCTAAGACTCAAATGTAAAATGATCAATGATACTTTCAATGGCTGCCTTACTCCTCTTTTAAATGAGTGAGACTTCCCTCCATGGGCCCTACTTAGAATTAGGGTTTCCTCACTCTAGAATCTTCCCTCCTACGTTGTCCCAGATAGTGCTTTCCAACTCATGCCAACGTAGTTTGACTTGGTCAACCTTGGCCAAGCCTTTATGCAAAAACCTCCTTTCACACATGGAGGTGTGAAATCTAGCTCCAACATGATCCTCTTTCATACTTGGAGGATTTTTATTCTCTAATCATGCAAAGAATGGGTCTCCTACCCATTTTATTCATCTTCTTAACAAATTTAATGTTCCTCAAAATTTTGGAACATTACACTCGGCCAGGGGGCATGGGAACATTACTGCTGCTGTGAATCTTCTCACAAAATTGTCCGAGGTAATGCTTACACGCAGTGTCAACGATAGAACTATGGGTTTATTTCTATTAATCATGACAAAATTCTGTCATTTGAGCTCTATTAAGTGTGATAATTTTTACATTAGTGTGTTATTCATTAGTGTGCTTTGAGCTAATTTTTTGTGTGATTGTTTGCCTTGCAGACATGTTTCGTCTTCTTACCTTGTGTTACACTTGGTTTGCAGATGTCTTCGGATCACTACGTTGGTTTTGTTGATGGCGCTTGCCATAGAACACAAAACCTGTCTTCCGCAACATGGGCACTCTTTGATCCTGATGGCGAGTTGATTAATTTACAAGGCATTTTTTTGGGTCGAACAACTAACAATATTTCCGAGTACAGTGTGGTGATCGACTATTATCGGATGCCATTGATCGTGGGATTAGAGATTTGGTTGTTAAGTTGGACTCACAACTCGTTGTGTTACAATTGAATGGGCGTTATTCAATGCGCAATCCTAAAATTTTGCGTATGTATTTACATGTTAGATTATTGGAAAGACATTTTGATTTTATCACATATCAACACATTCCAAGGCATTTAAATACATTAACAGATTCATTAGCAAACCATGTATTAGATAGACATTTGTGCAATATGTAAATCAAGACATCATTATGATACATAAGTAGCTGTAGAAACATGCATATATATATATATATATATATATATATATATATATATATATCGGTCTGTAAGTGTGTTACATCCAAAAGCTAAAAAAAAATGTGTTCTATTACAAAAATGGCTCTTTGAGCCTACATCAGTACAAAAATGTATAAATAGGGTTGTTATCCACCCACATGGTGCTCATGGTAGCAGGTGATTGCTCGAATTACTCGCCAGAGTAATCGATGCAGTCTACCTGAAACTCTTACAGTGTGTCTTTGAAAGCGTAGTGGGATCTCATAAAATGTGGGATACTCTAGAATGCCTTGCTTGAGGCTGACCAGGTTCCACTCTAGATCAACTAATGTGTCTGCTCCCTCCTCATAAGGAGCTTCTTCTGCTGGACGAGCTACCATCCGTGCAATCGGTGACATGCTAGGAGGTATCTGAGGACCCATATCTGTAAACAAATCATAAGTTTACATGTCAAAACACATAAAAAAATCATTTAAAAAATAAAAAATGTTTAAAAAACAATTTTTATGTGCATCGGTCCACTGTGTTCCTGGTGGGATCGGAAGATCCAGATCTCCTCTAAAGTCGATACCGACATATGCATAGTCCTCAACTACGATCAGCTGACGCTGCCGCCAACTGAAAAAGGCTGTGGGGAAATGCATTTGTTTCCCCCCTCCTTGTCGGGGCATTATGTCGCACCATCACATCAACCTCAGATCTCTCCGGGCTGGATCATGGATCTCTAACCACTAATACTGGAATAGGGGTACTCTCTCTAGAAAGGTCACCAGAATTGATCCGTAGCCAAACTATTTTAGTCTCCCTGTCTTGCACTTGGTTAGCTAGCTCTTCATGTTAGCCAACAACCCCTCACACCAGTTGAACATCGTTGGGGCCAAGCATTCCACCGCATACTAGAACTGCAATTCTGTTTCCTCATGCAATGCCTAGGCTCCTGCCACTCTTGTGATAAAATGCAATATCGTACGCAGGGGAAACACTCTAAAGGAAGATATGTCTACCTTCCTACTCTCTGTCTTCCGTGCCTCAAGAAATTATCTCTGGATGAGCATGCTCGTGTTGTCACCCCTTGTGCAAGCCCAAAAGAGTTGGATCCTCTCCCCTCGCCTGGATAGTCCGGTGATAAAATATATGTCCATCACTTCTAGCTCTAATTCTTCGTCCTCAATGATGAACAACTATCGGTCCACGTCCCAGATACTGATCAGATACTGGAGAAGCTCCAATTGAGCTCTTAGACTGGATGTTTGGAAGAATTTCAATAGTCCGCAATTGCACAAAGCATTGATGCAATCTTGCACCTGCAAGGCTTGGTGGTCTTCCACCTCGTGGCCTCGTTCTTTCCATTCGACTGACATCTTCACTGAAAGCACCTGAAAAACATGTCCAATTGGTCTTTTAGGAGCATTCATGGAGGAATTTTTAGAAACTAACGGTGGAGTTGGGTGATTTTCTCTTTTTAAAATCTTCCCCATCACCATCGCGTCTGTCCGAAATGCTCGAAATCGCGCTAGTCGCAGGCGATTTTAAATTTTGAAATCTCTCCCTTAATCTCCCTAATTCTAAAACCTCAATGCCAAATGAATATAATTAAATTGAAAAGGAGGTTTAGAGCTCTTACCTGATGCTGAAAGATCGACAAATGGTGTCCTGGATCAACCGCACCGCTGATTTGAAATTCAGAGGGAAAATGGAAATATGAAAATGAATTTGTTTTTTGGTCTATTTATAGATCTTTGAAAAATGTTCGCCAATATTTTATTATTTTTTCCTTGATATCCATGATGTTTTTTGTTTATGTGTAGTATAGGACTTTCACAGTACTGATGATTGTTTCCGATAAAAACGCATTGAATTTTATCTCTTTTTCGGGCTCGCTAAACATTTACGAAAAAGGAACTCCCCTGGAGTCAAATTTTAGCTCTTTTCTTACTCTCGAAAAATGAAAATATTGTCGAGTACTTCTCATTTAGAACTCGTTAAAGAAAATGAATTGACGTGATCTCAGTATACATTTGCCCCTTTTTCGGGCAGAGGTTTAATATTTACGAAAAAGGAATACCTTGATCCAACATGGTCAATAGGTTCTCTCGGACATAGTTTTCTACATTTTTGAATTCGAGAGATGACTTACGAAAAGGGATGTGATGGAGTTTTCTTTTTGTTTCTTTTCAAACTCCCTAAATGTGAAAAGTTACCGAATTTACCTTTCATTTGATTCGTTAAAGATTAAACGACGAAAGACTTGTCACCATGACGAGACCAAGTTCCTCCTTCCTAGGGCTCATTAAACTTACTAGGATGGATTCATTTGAAGAATGAACTTACATGCTCAGCATATGCTATCATATTCACATTTTCTATTAAAAATAAAGAGGTACTTGTTAGCAATAAAGGGGGAAAATTGAAAGTGAACATCCTATGTGTATTTTGGGCAGTTTGACACTCTTGAAAATGACACTCATCTGTAATTCGTGTTGGTTGAGGTCATCGTACATTCGTCACTTTGCCTTCGTGGGTTTGGGAAATCCATTTTCCTCTTATCTCATTACCAATTTTTTCAACATGACCTATGATCCTATTTGAGTCAAATGTTGCCACACTCCAAAGTCGTGTTGCCAATATGTTCAAGAGAAGTCCTTTTTTTCAAACATCTTTTTCATATATGACCTCCTCTATTACAATCATGAATCACTCCTATAATCTTAAGATATATGTTGTTTCATGTCGATGATGTGGGAATATTTATGGTCCTCCTTAGACAAATCACTTCCTATCGACTTCAGCTCATTATCCGAGAAGGTGGTTTAGAAAATTTTGTTTAGTACCTTGGAGCTTGCATGCCTCAATGGCAAGTTCTTCGTGTTCAACGATAATTTCACATCATTGGCCTTCGATCAAATGATTTTGCGAAGTGTTTGACTTCAACACATCCATTCACACTTTTAGATTGTGCTATTGTACCTTGAGTTCCATAGTCATTATTGGTGGTCTC
The DNA here is from genome assembly GCA_034641835.2 of Pinus albicaulis. Classification (NCBI taxonomy): domain Eukaryota; kingdom Viridiplantae; phylum Streptophyta; class Pinopsida; order Pinales; family Pinaceae; genus Pinus; species Pinus albicaulis. The sequence continues at coordinate 1,579,538,300 of CM076579.1, forward strand.
CCTCATGCTTGTTAACAATTCTCATCATTGGTCGGTAATCAGGTGGTTTCTACCATGTTCGGCACCAACACATTTACTCACATGGCTAGATTCGTACATTGGGTTGATTGAGATCATGGTGAAGACCCTGGGTCACATCTGATTTTTGGTCCAGGGTGCGAGGAGTTATTGAGTATTCATGATTGTATACATGATCATATATATATACGGATGGTTGCATCCATACCGCAGATCCATTTCTATGATCTATTTTAGACGGATGGCTGCGAACATACCGTGGGCTCATGTGTCATTTGATGCCTGGCATATTTATACCAAAGATGTCATATATTGTAAATGTTTGATTTGATAGGTTCTTCGAAGGTGATCTACGTTCTTTGCCTTGGTTCATAAAGCATTTCAACCATCACTTCTTGTTTTGCCTTCATGCTTTAGGGGGCATCTGTTACATAGTAATTTTTCACCATGCTCATTTTCCTGTCCCTGATCCTGAAATTCCTCATGACGAATATTGTGCAATGTTTCCATCATCAAGAAATATGCTAAAATATCCCCTTGAAGATCTAAAGAAGACTTCCTTGAAAGATTACTGAAGAAACTTGGTCAAATACCTAGTTTCCTAGGTCAACACTCTTCCTAGTGCGATGACCACGCTGATGTCCTTTTCCCAGTTCTGGCCCAGCGTTGCCAACACCCTAATTTCTTGGAAAAATGCGTTGATCCCCATTCTGGTAGGGCTTAATCAAATGGAGGAGAAGCTTTGACCTCTAGAAGCTCAAGGGTGGCGAGTTGGTAGTTGAACAAATATGATAATGTCGAGTTCTCTCATTTTAGAGCCTTGATCTCATCCATGGGGTATCATCCCTTAGAAATTGGGCCTTCATCCTCCTTTCATGAGCCCCCAACCTCCTTCTCCTTGCTATAAATTCACATCCCTCATTCCCCCAAGTTTAGAGCTTGGTTGATCATTGTCAGACTTGTCTGAACTCTCATCCATTTGTATGTTAGCATCATGATTAAGCCTAAGTGCATGGGAGAAGGAATTATTTTGAGCTGGGTGAAGGGCTCAGATTTTCACTTTAGGATTCCTCCAACATCAAGGCCTGGTTGGAAGCTCTCATTTTTTAATTTATCAATAATAACATCTGATGTTTTCTTTCTATATTTTCTACATGATTATGCAAATATTCTGGTACTCCTTGATCTGCTAGATAAATATTGTTTAAATTTATTATATATTGTATCAAGTTTTCTGTTGTCTCCCGATCATCCATAGGTATTCACATGCCATCAGTAGCAGGAAGTAGGCCTACAAGGATCGTGGATCGAGGTCACCATCAATAGATCCAAGGATATCGATTGGAAAAAGGTATTAATGTCTCTTTCCTCATTGCACTATAACAATTAGTTAAGAGAGATTATGTTAGAAATAATCTCGTGTTTCTAGACCCACTCTAGGGATAGAGAGATCGCCTCTATTCGTAGAGGGGATGTATTTTGACAACACTGAGTCACTAAGGGGAGTAAGGGTTCCATTCTATGCAATTGTATTTTGTTCCATAGTTTAGTAGAGCAACTAGGAGGGAGAAATTAGAGAGAAAAATTGAGAAGGTTAAGATTATGTAGCAACCATACAGGCCATAAGGCTCAAGAAAATCCATAGAGAGTACCTCTTCCTTTGTATGTATACATTTTTCATAATATAGAAAATAGAGTAGAGCAACCTCACCTTCTAGCTGGGGTTTCTATTGTAAAGGTTTCATAGGGAAAATATTTGTGTCTATTATGGATGGTGTTTGTATTTCTTGTTGCTTTCTATGCCTCACATTTCAACTAATTTAATTCATTAAGTAGAAAAATCAACTAACTAAATAATTTAGAATGTAAGGAAAAACTAACAATACTTTTTCAATAATTTTATTCGAGTTGTTGTGATGAATTGTTCTAGTGGAATATGCATGACAATTTACAAGTGAAATTAGTGGTGGATTTCCTTTAGTCCTCAAATATTCCTTTTCATAATAGGTGTTTAGTTTGTGATATAATTCAACCTTTAAGTCTTGCTTGTAGAGATTCATGATTCAACCATTATGTTTGTAGGATGGTGATTATTTTTTATAGACAACCCCATTGTTATAATAATCATAATATGTTGTCGTAAACCAAACATCACAACCAATGCAGGATAGTAAAAGGAGATTTTAAAGTGGTAGAAACTATCAACACAACATCTCCCATAGAGGAGGAGGAGGCCAAGCAAGCACAGATATTCTTCCCACAACCAATAATACCTTGTATTAGTAAGATTATCCATTGTGTTAGTAAGAGGGACACTACTTGTATGGACACCCCAATTGGTACAAGGATCATGGTATGTTGGGACTTCTATGATACAACAAAATAGAACACAATTAATGTAAGTAGCGCACAAGAGGAAAGGAGATTTTAAAGTCATAGAAACTATTCAAAGACACCAAACACAACATATTTGAGTTTGATCAAAGATATAACACACACTTTACAAACTTGTACCATAGTGACATAATGCATGACTTACAAAGTTGTATCGATTCTTTTTCAAATACTTGGCTCTTATAACCCTTCTCAAAGATTATTACACAAAGCATCTTCACTCTCTATTTCGATATTATAATACCCCATTTTGATTATGTTCATGGATTAGGGTGTAGATATGTTGTAAATAATTATTACCAATGGTATCATGTATTATAAAAAGGGAACCTTAAATAATATATATTGTGCATGAGTTAAGTTGTATGGCCTTGTAAAGTTTACTTTGGTAGCTTAAGGCTAAGGCATCTGTTGAACCTCAGAATTATCCTCTCTCTGACATCCTTTCTCACCCTTTTTCCTTACTTTATCATAAGTTCATACACTCCAATCAATGATAAATGCCATATTTTATCTCAAGGAATGCATTTAAATGATTTCCATGTTATATTATGATGTTCTTGCTATTTGAATGGATTTTTGTAATTTGGCTACAGAACGCAGCCTATTCAGCAGCTAATCGTTGGTTCCACAGCTACTTTCATGGTTTAATAGGTTCCGAGGAGCAAATAGAGAAACGAGGCACATGGGCATCTCTAGAATAATTCACACATGGATTTTGTCCTATCTATTTGATCGAAATCGACAGAAAATGATGCTTGAGATCGTGGTCAAAGTCCGGTCGAAGGACATAAGCCGAGAGTAGAAGAACTCTTGATTTTATCTGATGTAGCAAATCAAGAGTTAACCAGTTAAAATCCAATTCTATGTTTCGATTAAGATAACCACATGTAGGTGAAATTAGCTCATCACAGTTATGTTTTGTCTTATTTAAATATCGGTTATGCAGAAACCGAAAGCCAATTGTAATTTCTGAAACACTTTGTATTCTTTTAAAATCTGTTATTTTCATAATACAAGGATCATTTTTATGGTTCTAGTACCTGCTTAATGTGTATATAGTCAGCTAGGATCTCGACCGAATCTGTTGCACAGGGCCCTTGCACATGAGGAGGTTTTTCGTTAATTATTTTAGTTTAATTTTTTACTCTGTTTCGTCAATTTCCTGAGTAGATTAATATTGTGTTACAGCTTTTTCAGTCTCATAGAATTAAGTCATGAATGTTTTCTTAGCACCAATGATAGAATGACTGTGTAATATTTTCTTTCCTAAAACATCTCAAGAAGGTAGATTTATCTATTTTCCAATTGGATTAAGTTTGAGGCAATAGATCTCACAGTTGTTTAGGTTCCTTTCATGTTCTGTCATTTACTTTCCTAGATCAAATTCTCAATTTATTGTATAATTGGATGTCCCTAAAGATCAGGCCAAGAAGATGACTTGTCATACTTCACAATTGGATTCTCGAATGTCTAACCTATGTAATCGTTGAGCTTTGCTTTTCACATGCTTTTACATTGTTTTCTAGATTAAGATCCTCAATCAATTGTATAATTGAGTGTTCCTAAAGATCAAGCCAAGAAGGTGACTTGTAATACTTCACAATTGGGTGATCGAATGTCTAACCTATGCAATTATTGACTTTTCCCTTTGCACACTTTAACTGCTTTCCTAGATTTAAAAACTAAAGTATAATTGGTTGCTTGTACATCATCTCAAGAGGGTGATTCTATCATACTTCCATATTGGATGCTGGAGTGATTGAACATACCTTAGTTGTTTTCTTTTACATGCTTTAAATGCTTTCCTAGACTTAATTTTCAAAACTAAAGTATAATCGGTTGCTTGTACATCATCTCAAGAGGGTTATTTTATCATACTTCCATATTGGATGCTGGAGTGATTGAGCGTACATTAGTTGTTTTATTTTGAATTTGCTTTCATCTAGAGTAGCATTGCAATTTCAAATTTCAGTCATAGGATTTAAATCCAAGGAATAAGACTAATGTTAAATTAGAATTCATTAGAATAGACACTCTATTTTCAGATCAGATTCTAATGAGTCAATAGTCTTTGATTCATTTTTATGAAAATTAGTTTAACTTAAGAACACTTCCTTTTGTTCCTTCTTTTAAAATTAGTTTTAAACATTTAAATTTCACTAGATTCATTTGATTCCTTTCATAATTCTATATTAACATTTAGACATAAAAGAACAAAACCCTCAAAACAACATAAAAATATATACAATGAAGTGAGAAGAAGGTTAACTAAGCACATATAGTGCACCACACTTAATCAGTTTACAAACATCAGTTAATAATTTATGTAAGCAATTTAAGACATTAAATTGACCAAAAATTTTGGCGCCGTTGCCGAGGAAGTGTAATTAGGTAGCCTCATTTCTTACATCTAAAAAAAATGATATGCGTAGGGAAAGAGATTCTAGGGGTAGATTCATAGCTAGAGGCATGAGTTTAATTCCTACAACACCACTCAGTCCACCTAGACCACGTAGTGATACACCACCATCTCAAACTCATATTCCATACTTCACTAGACATAGACTTCCTAAAGTCCTAAGGTCAGAAATCCAATTAGCAGGATCTCCTACTTCATCCATTGAGGCAGTCTTAGAGGAAGAAAATCCTATATCTCCAACAGAAGGAGTAACCTTTTTCACCTCTATAGGGAAACATATTTTAGCTAAAGAGTCAGAAATTCCTAGTGGAGAAGAAGAAGAAGAACCTTTCTTCAACATTCCATTAATAGAAGAACCAGAGGAAGAACAATTAACCTTGCAGATTGAACTTTATATTAGCCCTGAAGAATCTATAATGGCAGGAAGAGGAGAAGGAGGAGAAGGAGAAGGAGAAGTTCTAAATGGAGAAAATACACTGTTTGGAGGAAGAGGTAGAGGGAATGCAAGAGGAGGTAGAAGAGATGAAGAAAATAGAAGAAATAGGGAAATTGATAGTTCTTTGGATTCCCTATAATTGATGGAGATACAAATCCACCATGAAAAATAACTCACCTTCTGTCCTCCCAAATTTTCATGGATTAAAAAGTGAAGATCCTGAAACCTTTTTGTTTGAATTTTAATTTTTGTGTAGAACTTATGATTATTTACAAGACTCTAAAAAACTTAAGTTGTTTCCTTCAACATTGAAAGGAGCAGCTTTAAAATGGTTCATGGGTTTAGTAACTCAGTCTATCAGGACATGGAATGACATGAGGAAATAATATTTAGAAAGATATTTGGCTTATTTCATACCCATTAATCACAAGGATGAAGTAGTCAAAATGATGAAAAATTAGGATGAGAATTTGAAGGATTTAATTGAAAGATTCAATTATAACATAAAAAGAGAAAAAATGGATAATTTAGATCAAGACACTTTAAAAGCTCTTTTATTAAAATCCATTAGAGATGAGTGGATAGATATCCCAAACATGATGGGGAAGGGAGATATCTCTCAACTCCCATTACCTGACATTGATGAATTATGTATTCATCTCTTAAGGGGAAAAGCAAAAACTGGGAAAAGTCCAAGAGATCCTTCTCTTGCTAGAGTGAATAGATCTGCAACTGGAACAGTTAGTAGGGCAGAAATTGGAAATATGCTTGATGAATTTAGAACAGATATCTTAGGGAGTCTTAGTGAATAGATAGACGCCCTTAAATTACAAAACAAGCAGAAAGTCGAGACTGATGCTTTAGCTATTTTCTGTCCTAAATGCAGAAAGAAGCATGCTTTAAGAGAATGTCCTCTTGATGCAAAAGTCATAGAGACCTGTATGATTTGTTCAGAAAATCATGAAACTAAGAGTTTCCCTTCAATTCAAGGTCTTAAGGCTGTTTTTCAAGAATAAACAACTTCAAATCCAACATAATCTCTTTGCTTTGTCTTTAGAAGGCCATGGCAGGGGCCACAAACTCAAGGCCTTAAGAATCAAATGTATGTTGAACCCTTAGTTAAGCGAGGCAGAGGGTGAATCAGTTTAACACATTCCCATGAACATTCATGACTTTCTTTAAACATTGCCTTCCTTCATTTCTGATCAGAAAAATATGTGAACGAGTATTAAAAAGTTAGCAACAATGTTAGCTTATATTATGGATAGTATATGACAATAATATGTGAGCAGCAAGTATTAAGCAGATTAGATACACCATATCAACACATAAACATCATGCACATAGACAACAGATATAAGTGGAAACCCATAAGGGAGAAAACCACATCTTATTATTGTTGTGATGCAAAGGCAAGCTCCAACTCCCTCTCACCACTAATTTTCTGTAGGCTCCAACCTATAGGAGGCTCCAACCTCGATTCAACAAGTTACAACTTGCAAGGAAGCTTCACCTCCCATCGATTTTCTGTAGGCTACAACCTACAGGAGGCTCCTACCTCAGCTAGCTACAAATGACATCTATCAAGCTACAATTTGATATGAAAGCACCAACTTCCATCTATTTTCTGCAGGCTACAACCTACAGGAGGCTCCTACCTCAGCCAGCTACAACTGACATCTATTAAGCTACAACTTGATATGGAAGCACCAACTTCCTCATTCTTTCATAAAAATAAACAAATGCTGATTTACGTGGATATCAGCTCTGTTCTGTTCCTTCTTCTCTACTGTCCACCAGCCTTCATATCTGCCTTATATCATCTTTGAATCTTCACAGCTTCTCTATCTACTCCTCCTTCTTCTTTGCCTCATTTCTCCATTCTCTAACCTCTTTATGCATATCTATGTGATATCATTTATAGAGTTCACCTCATTAATGTTTGTATTCCACAGGGAATTCGAAGTGAATATCCATGACTCTTTGCCTTCCACCTTCTCATTTCTTTCCTGGCATATTCAGAAAAATATAACAATATGTATACATTTCAATATTACAGTGGGATATTTCTTTGCCTCTGGAGACTTGCCTTTGCATCACAAACAATATAAAATTAATTAAAACATTTAAATTTACATTTGCAACTGATATATCTCATTCAACCCTTTCAGTTCTTGGCTCACTGTATGTTTGTCTTTTCTGCTGCTGTAGTGTAACAAACCCACATTTTCATTCCTGTGCATTTCAAATTCAGATTCTGCAAATCTGAATACCTTCACTGCACACCTCTTCAAATATGCAATCTCTGTTCACTGCATATATATCTACTTTACAAGTTTAGCCGCAAATAAATCTCAAAGTCTCATGCATATGAAAATGCATGCAAATTCCTGCCCAAATAAATTCACAATATGGCAATATCATAAACTCTGCATGTGGAACTTTATACTTCAATTCTTAACTCTAAGGTCAAGACCACTTCTTTAATCCATCTCAAGAATATGTGAAACAATATTCCACCTCATACCTGAATATATAAACCTCGCTTTCGCCTCATGGGTTTTAAACCATCATTCGAGCTTTAAACAAAATTGAATATATCATAAGCCCAAAGCTTATCTTTCGCATATAACAATAATACGCCCAGCATACAATTTCATTTATACACAGTTCAGCTTTATCATCAACCATAATATATATATCAACATAGATATATAATCCCCAATCAAATGTTAAGAAGCATTCAATAAACCTTGGACTTTATATGAAGACCCAACAAACATTAAGATTTGTTTGGGTCCCACAACTTTATTCACCTGCATATCAAACATTCATCAAGGTTTAACGCATACAATTCAACCACATATCAATTTATATTGTATATTGGTTTCGGCATATATTAATCTTCGACTTTGGATTAAAACCCATACGCCGACCCATATTAAAACTCTGACATCAACGTTTACTCTTTCGGGCCCGCATATACCTTTTTCATTAATCACCTTGCGAATTTTCTTGAGATCCGAGGGTCAATTTTCTCTTGCACTCCAAAACTCAATTACGCGCCCATCCGACGATAATCGCGCAATTTAACTGCACGGGGTTTAATCCTAAAAAATTATGCGATGTAGATGGTTTTGGAATACCACTTTAGGACACGTGTCGAGCGACGGGGTATATCGCGTTTTTTTGAGGAATTCCACTTACCATTTGAATGGTAGCGTGATACTACTGGTTTGAATCATCAAAACCGACTTGCTTATTAATGCTCCAATTCCGCTTCATTATTAACCCCATTACATTATGGTCTACAACATATCAACAAATATACACTCCCGGCTTTATTATTTCACATCAACCCTAATATATTAACATATGTTAAGTCTTCCATTCAATTTCTGAGAAACATTATAATAAAGTCTCGACTTTGGATTTTAAGACCCCAAAAAATATTTAGGATTCATTTGGGCCCACACAACTCATTCAACGCATAAAATGAATAATGTTTATATGGGTGCCCATTCAAATAACTTCGGCCACTATTCCAAAAACCTCAACCGTCAACATAAAATAACATTCGGGGCCCACAATATGCATCTGTACTACTTCATTAATTCTCAAGCAAATAGATGCGCATCCACCGTTGGATCTCCATCGATCCACATCTAACGAAAATCACATTTTTTCCACCGCAGAGCTTTAACACCAAAATATTTTGCGAAATGGGTGGTAATTGAATACCACTCCAGGCTATGTGTCAAACGCCGAATGCTATTGCATTTCCTTTTGGGATTCCGCTTACCATCTAAAAACTTTGCGAGACCACTGGTTTCTTTAGTTCAAAACCGCCCTTATTGTTCGTCGCCTCACGGTTCTTCAACATCGTTTCTTTGACTTGTATCAACTCAAGTTCCATTCTATTGGATTCAGGGTACACTATTCCATGGTGTCGTTACCTCAGGTATCAACGCACCATCATTCGATTGCCATCGTTATAGTTCCATTGTTCAACTTCATTTCAACTTAATTCTTCCACATACAAACCCTTTCACGATTTCATTGTTCTACATTGATCCGCTTTACCTTTGCTTCTAATTCCGATGTGCCATTAAATCAAATCCAGTGTGATTCTAGACCTTGATTCCTTGCCTTCTATTCAATGGAGCTCATGGTTGATCGATCCTTCCAGTGATCGATACACCTCGATATATATATCTTGCAGATATGTATACAACCCTTCTCGCCTCTAATTGCAAGATTGATGCTAACTCTGCGATTAATCATCAATTCCTCAATATATGCATGATCCAATAAGTCAATAACACAGAGTTTCATATTTTCCACAGAGACTCAAGTATATTCTTCATACAGAATTTGACCAAGAATATATGTAAATTCCACATAGAACTTAGAAACAATTTCCTCATCTTCTTCTTGTCTAGTTCTTTCTCTGCTACCTCTGCTTCTTCCTGGTGTCTGAGCTGCCTATTTTTGCTGCCCTTGCTACCTATGCTCCTTGTCTGTCTCCTTTGTGCTCCTTTTATGCTTTCTTACTACTGCCTCTCTGCTACTTTGCTTCTCTCTTTTCCATCAATGACAATATTTCCAACAGTCTCCCCCTTTGGCATTGATGGCAATACACTTCCTTTGCTTGCCTTTTAGAAGACCCTTTCTTCTGTTACTTGCTTTTCCTCCCCTTTTGACATCAATGGCAAAGGGTTGCAAATTTCCTAATGTGGTTTCCAAATCTTGTCCATAATACTCTGATCTTGAGGACCTATTCCATGCACTGCTCACTTGTTCTGGTTCTTTTGTGACAATATTTGTTGACTGATCTCCCCCTAGAATGATGCTTTCTTTTCATGTCAGAGAGTAACATCTACAGGCACTACCCATAGTTTGTCTCTTAGATATTCGAATGGCTCTTTAGCAAGAGGTTTTGTGAATATGTCTGCTGTTTGTTCCTTTGTTGGTACATATTCCAACTTCACTACTTTCTGTGCTACTTGTTCTCTGAGGAAATGGTACTTAATTGGGATGTGCTTTGTTTTTGAATGAAATACATGATTTTTTGATATACTTATTGCACTTGTATTGTCACATTTGATTGAAATGGGATCATCTATGCTTACCTTCATGTCTTGGAGAGTTTGTTTCATCCACATTACTTGTGTGCAACATGCTGCTGCTACTATGTATTCCGCTTCTATTATAGATAGAGAGATAGAAGTTTGCTTCTTGCTTAGCCATGCCACCATACTTTTTCCCAAATAAAATGCACCTCCACTTGTGCTTTTCCTATCATCCATACAACTGGCCCAATCTGCATCTGTATATGCTGTCAAAGTGAAGCTTTTTCCTTTTGGATACTATAGCCCATAATGTGCAGTTCCTTGTAGATATCGGAATATTCTCTTGATTGCTAGTAAGTGATTTTGTTTTGGTGCTGCTTGATATCTTGCCACAAGTCCTACTGCCAACACAATGTCTGGTCTAGAGGCAGTTAGGTATAGCAGACTTCCTACCATGGATCTGTATAGTCTTTGGTCTATATCTGCAGATCCATCATTAGCACATAGTTTGCATCCAGTGATCATGGGAGTTGACACAGGTTTGCAGTCTTCCATTTGGAACCTTTTCAACATCTCTCTTAAGTATTTTTCTTGTGAGATGAAAGTTCCTGTGTTCTTTTGTTGAATTTGAAGTCCTAAATAGAAGGTGAGCTCTCCAATCATAGACATCTCAAATTCTGATTTCATGTCTTCATCAAATTCTTTTGTTAACTTCTCTTTGTTGCTACCAAACATGATGTCATCTACATATACTACTACAATTAGGAGTTCATTTTCATTTGCCTTTATGTACAAATTGTTGTCTACTCCTCCTTTCTTAAAACCTTGTTTTTGCAAGTATTTGTCCAGCCTTGAATACCATGCACAAGGAGCTTGTTTCAGCCCATATAAGGCTTTCTTTAATTCGCACACATAGTATGGTTTATCTGTTAAGGAGAATCCTTCAGGTTGTTCCATGTAGACTTCTTCCTCTAAATCTCCATTCAGGAAGGCAGACTTCACATCCATTTGATATACCTTTAAGTCATGGTAGCATGCAAAGGCAAAAAACATTCTGATTGCTTCCATTATGGCTACAGGGGCAAATGTTTCATCATAATCAAGACCTTGAATTTGTGAATATCCCTTGTATACAAGTCTGGCTTTATTTCTGATTACCTGCCCTTGTTCATTCATCTTATTCTTGAATATCCATTTTGTGCCAATGACATTTTTCCCTGTGGGTCTTGGAATTAATTCCTAGGTATTGTTCTTCTCAATTTGGTTCAGTTCCTCATTCATAGCATTTACCCAGTTTTTGTCTTTGCTGGCTTCTTAGAACTTCTTTGGCTCTATTTGAGATAGCATGGATAGGTATACTTCTTCTTTCTGTTCAGCTAGCTGTCTTCTAGTATGGACTCCCACACTTTTGTCCCCAATGATTTTATCTTTTGGATGATTCTTTTGAGTGTGTCTTGAGGGACCTTTTGAGTTTAATTTAGTATCTTCTGTTGTCTTGCTCAGGGCATCATTTTCTTGGTTCTCTTCTTCATGATCTTCTGGAGGATTGCTACATCTTGTACTTCTTGTTCTGTTTGGTAGGTCTTCATCAAATCTTACATCAATGCTTTCCACAATTTTGTGTAGTGTTTTGTTGTAGTACCTGTAACTCTTACTCTTGGATGCATATCCTAAAAATATTCCTTCATCAGCTCTTGCATCAAACTTCCCCAGTTTTTCATCATTATTTTTTATGAAACACTTACTTCCAAAGACTCTAAAGTGCTTTATTGATGCTAGTTTACCATGCCATAATTCGTAAGGAGTCTTGTCACAGTCTGGTCTTAAATGAGCTTTGTTAAGAATGTGAACAACTGTGTGTACTACTTCTGCCCAGAAGGTTTGGGGAATGTTAATTTATTGCATCATTACTCTGGCAATCTGTTGTACTAACCTGTTTTGTCTCTCTGCCACTCCATTCTATTGAGGTGTACCTGCAATTGTAAACTGTTATTTTATCCCATGCTCATTGCATAGGTCTGCAAAATCATAGTCTGTGAATTCACCTCCTCTGTCTGATCTGATGCACTTTAGCTTGCATCCTATTTGATTTTCTGCCACTACCTTGAATATCTTGAATTTCTCAAGTGCTTCAGATTAATATTTGAGAAATGCTACCCACATCATTCTGGAAAAATCATCTATTATCAACATGAAATAAGATTCTCCGCTTGGTGCTTTAGTTCTTGAAGGTCCACACAGGTCCATGTGAACAAGCTGAAGATGTCTACTTGTAGATAGTTTCTCTTTGGTCTTGAAAGATGTGCATGTCTGCTTGCCTAGTTGGTAGGATTTACATATGGTATTTGAAGGCTTCTTTATTACTGGCATATCTTTGAATGCGTTTTTCTTACTCAGACTGATGATGTGGTCAAAGCTAAGGTGTCCCAATCTTCTATGCCATAACCATGATTCATCAAGTTTACTTAGGTGGCATGCTTCATTCTCTTCTTTTACTATATAGACATTACTTTCTGTTCGAATACCTTTGATCAAGGTCTTTCTCGTGGTGCTTGATCTTACTTCACAGTCTTGTGCTCTAAAAAGAACCTCACAGCCTTTGTCACATATTTGACTGACACTTAGCAGATTGGCTTTCAGCCCATCCACAAAGTGTACCTCTTGAGCCTTTCCTCTTTCATTTTCCAGACTGACTGAGCCTTTCCCTTTATCATTGCCAAATGTTACATTCCCAGATTTCATTTCATCAAAGGTTACAAACTTGCTTCGACCTCCAGTCATATGTTTTGAGCATCCACTGTCTAAATACCATTGGCTCTTCTAGTCTTGAGCTATTAGTGCCAGGTCACACTTATTCACCTTCTTTTTCCACAGCATGCAGCCTTTTGTTTGGTACCTTTCCTGAGAAGATGGACCACATTCTCTGAGAGGACTTTTGTTACTCTTGTGCCCAACTTGATGGCAGTCATAGCATTTGATTATGTTTCTGAATGAATTATGTACACGAGTGACTTCTCCATTGTTCATCCATCTCCTTGAGTTTCCATACATTAGTCTTTTTCCATTCATTCTGCACTCCTTGGCTTTATGGCTGAACTCCTTACAGTAAAAAAAATACCCATAAAAACAATTAGCGTACCTGATGAAGGGTTGTCTTCTCCATTTGTTTGCCTGAGGTAGTCTTTTCACTTTTTGCATTCTTTGTTGGTTGGAATCGATTCTCCTTTTATGATAGTATCAGCAATATGTCTCAGTTTGTGGCAGGTATAACAGGTGACATTTTTCATAGGGGGGAAGAATCTCCTTTAATAGCTTCCAAGTTTTATATATTCAGAAGTATATGAGCTTTTTTCCGTTGACTGTTTATTTATTTCGTTCTTTGTCATTTGAGGTTCCTTCATGTTTCTGCTTACTTCATTGCAGGCTTCTACTTATGTAGGAACCTTCTGAGCTGCTTCATTATCCTTAACAGCTTTTACAAAAATGATATTCCTGTTATCTATTTCTTTGACTTTACTTGTTTCTCCTTCATAGCCTATCTCAATTTTTATTAGAGGAGATCTTTGAGCATCTAGTATTTTATTCAACTTATCAGAGCTTGTCATTTGAGAAGTGTTTATTGACAATTTCCTTTGGGTGTTTTCTAATTTCTTCCTCAATCATACTACTTCTTGTTCCAATTTCTCTTGCTTCTGAATTTTATCCTCAATTTTCTTAAGTAGAGTGTCTTCTACCTTCTTGGCTTCTTCAAGCTCTACTTTCAACTGAATGAGATTTTCTGCATTTTGTTCTTCTCTTACATATTTGAGGAGAATGTCTTTCTATTTTCTGCACTTTAGTTTAAGTCTGTCTATTTCCTCCAGGGCACTTCTTAGCTCCCCCTCAAGATCAACTACACCTTCTTCCTCATCTTCTAGAAGGAATCCTTCAAGCTCTTCCTTGGCCATCAATACAAATTCAAAGGTTCCCTCTTCATTGGAGGATTCATCTGAGCTTTCAGATGCACTGCTGTCTTGCTGAGCATAAAATGATTTTCTCCTGTATCTATTCCCTTTCTGCCAGTTCTTTGATATGGTTTTCTCTGTCTCTTGAGTCTGATTCTTTTTCTTCTTATGAGGACACTTAGAAGCATAGTGTCAAACTCTTCCACAGTTAAAGAATTTAAATGGAATTTTACCTTTATACTTTCCTGAGCCTTTATCTAATCTTCTGATAAATTTGGCCTCTTCTTCATCAGAGCAGGAGCATGTATCTTCTTTTTCTTCTTTGTTCTTATCTGTCTTAAAGGTTGCCTCCCTCACATTTGACTTCCTCTATGGCAGTCTCATCTCATAGGTTGTTAAGTTTCCAAGTAATTGGTTCATGGTCAAAGTTTCCCAATCATCTATTTCTTCTATGGCAGAAACCTTGGGGTTAAAGCTGGATGGCAAAGATCTTAGAATATTTTGAACAATTACACATTCTTTTATGGTTTCTCCTAGAGCTTTCATGTTATTCACAATTTCTGCAACCCTTAAAAAGAAGCTGGCAATGTCTTCATCATCATTCATTTTTATATTTTCAAACTGAGCTCTATAGACTTGAAGTTTGGCTATCTTCACCTTTTTGTCTCCCTCATGGATGTTTTCTAGTGTATCCCATATTTCTTTGGCAGTCTTGTTGTGCATTACTTTAATAAATTCTGCCTCACACAGTCCATTTAAGAGTGCATTCATGGCTTTTGCATTAGCTACAAAATATTGTTTGGCATCTTTCTCTAAGTCAGACTCCTTTGGGGCATATCCCAATTCCACAGCAGCCCAAAATTCTATTCCTAGGGACATTATGTACGTCCTCATTATTATTTTCCAGAAGGCATAATTTGCACCGGTTAACAAAGGGGCTTTATTGGTTGAGCATCCTTCTAGACTAGCCATCCTGGGGACCTAGGATCTCCTTCCAGTTGTTAAACTGATACAGAAGGAACTTGCTCTGATACCAATTGTTGAACCCTTAGTTAAACTGAGAGGGGGGGGGTGAATCAGTTTAACACATTCATGGACATTTAAAACTTTCCTTTAAACTTATTTACACCTTCATTTCATGATCAACTGAATATGTAAGCAATCTTAATATGTGAGCAGCAAGTATTAAGCATATTGGATAATGTAACAAAAATCTTAATATGTGAGCAACAAGTATTAAGCAGATTAGATACACCATATCAACACATAAACATCATGCACATAGACAAAAGATATAAGTGGAAACCCATAAGGGAGAAAACCACATCTTATTATTGTTGTGATGCAAAGGCAAGCTCCAACTCCCTCTCACCACTGATTTTCTGTAGGCTCCAACCTATAGGAGGCTCCAACCTTGATTCAACAAGCTACAACTTGCAAGGAAGCTCCAACTCCCATCTATTTTCTGCAGGATACAACCTACAGGAGGATCCTACCTCAGCCAGCTACAACTAACATCTATCAAGCTACAACTTGATATGAAAGCACCAACTTCCATCTATTTTCTGCAGGCAACAACCTACAGGAGGCTCCTACCTCAGCCAGCTACAACTGACATCTATCAAGCTACAACTTGATATGGAAGCACCAACTTCCTCATTCTTTCATAAAAATAAACACATGCTGATTTACCTAGATATCAACTCTGTTCTGTTCCTTCTTCTCTGCTGTCCACCAGCCTTCATATCTGCCTTGTATCATCTCTGAATCTTCACAGCTCCTCTATCTGCTCCTCCTTCTTCTTTGCCTCATTTCTCCATTCTCTAACCTCTTTATGCATATCTATGTGATATCATTTATGGAGTTCACCTCATGAATGTTTTTATTCCACAGGGAATTCGAAGTGAATAGCCATGACTCTTTGCCGTCCACCTTCTCATTTATTTCCTAGCATATTCAGAAAAATATAACAATATGTATACATTTCAATATTACAGTGGGATATTTCTTTGCCTCCGGAGACTTGCCTTTGCATCACAAACAATATAAAATTAATTAAAACATTTACATTTACATTTGCAACTGATATATCTCATTCAACCCTTTCAGTTCTTGGTTCACTGTATGTTTACCTTTTCTACTGCTATAGTGTAATAAACCCACATTTTCATTCCTGTGCATTTCAAATTCAGATTCTGCAAATCTAAATACCTTCACTGCACACCTCTTCAAATCTGCAATCTCTGTTCACTGCAATTGTGTATCTGCTGCATATATATATGCTTTACAAGTTTAGCCCCAAATAAATCTCAAAGTCTCATGCATATAAAAATGCATGCAAATTCCTGCCCAAATAAATTCACAATCTGGCAATATCATAAACTCTGCATGCAGAACTTTATACTTCAATTCTTAACTCTAAGGTCAAGACCACTTCTTTAATCAATCTCAAGAATATGTGAAACAATATTCCACCTCATACCTGAATATATAAACCTCGCCTTCGACTCATGGGTTTTAAACCATCATTCGAGCTTTAAAAAAAACTCAATATATCATAAGCCCAAAGCTTATCTTTCGCATATAACAATAATACACCCAGCATACAATTTCATTTATACACGATTTGGCTTTATCATCAACCATAATATATATATCAACATAGATATGTACTCCCCAATCAAATGTTAAGAAGCATTCAATAAACCTTGGACTTTATATGAAGACCCAGCAAACGTTAAGATTTGTTTTGGTCCCACAACTTTATTCACCTTCATATCAAACATTCATCAAGGTTTAACGCATACAATTCAACCGCATATCAATTTATATTGTATATTGGTTCCGGCATATATTAATCTTCGACTTTGGATTAAAACCCAAACACCAACCCATATTAAAACTCTGACATCAACGTTTACTCTTTCGGGCCCACATATACCTTTTTCATTAATCACCTTGCGACTTTGCTTGAGATTCGAGGGTCAATCTGCTCTCGCGCTCAAAAACTCAATTACGCGCCCATCCGACGATAATCGCGTAATTTAACTGCACGGGGTTTAATCCTAAAAAATTACGCGATGTAGATGGTTTTGGAATACCACTTTAGGACACGTGTCGAGCGACGGGGTATATCGCGTTTTTTTGAGGAATTCCACTTACCATTTGAACCGTAGCGCGATACTACCGATTTGACTCATCAAAACCGCCTTTGCTTATTAATGCTCCAATTCCGCTTCATTATTAACCCCATTACATTATGGTCTACATCATATCAACAAATATACACTCCTAGCTTTATTATTTCACATCAACCCTAATATATTAACATATGTTAATTCCTCCATTTAATTTCTGAGAAACATTATAATAAAGTCTCGAATTTGGATTTTAAGACCCCAACAAATACTTAGGATTCGTTTGGGCCCACACAACTCATTCAACGCATAAAATGAATAATGTTTATATGCGCGCCCATTCAAATAACTTCGGCCACTATTCCAAAAACCTCAATCATCAACATAAAATAACATTCGGGGCCCACAATATGCACCTGTACTACTTCAGTAATTCTCAAGCAAATAGATGCACGTCCACCGTTGGATCTCCATCGATCCACATCTAACGACAATCACATTTTTTCCACTGCAGAGCTTTAACACCAAAATATTTTGTGAAATGGGTGGTAATTGAATACCACTCCAGGCTACGTATCAAACGCCGAATGCTATCGCATTTATTTTTGGGATTCCGCTTACCATTTAAAAACTTTGCGAGACTGCTGGTTTCTTTGGTTCAAAACCGCCCTTACTGTTTGTCGCCTCACGGTTCTTCAACATTGTTTCTTTGACTTGTATCAACTCAAGTTCCATTCTATTGGATTCAGGGTACACTGTTCCATGGTGTCATTACCTCAGGTATCAATGCACCATCATTCGATTGCCATCGTTACAGTTCCATTGTTCAACTTCATTTCAACTTAATTCTTCCGCATATAAACCCTTTCACGATTTCATTGTTTTGCATTGATCCACTTCACCTTTGCTTTTAATTCCGATGTGCCATTAAATCAAATCCAGTGTGATTCTTTAGACCTTGATTCCTCGCCTTCTATTCAATGGAGCTCATGGTTGATCGATCCTTCCAGTGATCGATACACCTCGATATATATATCTTGCAGATATGTATACAACCCTTCTCGCCTCTAATCACAATATTGATGCTAACTCTGTGATTAATCATCAATTCCTCAATATATGCATGATCCAATCAGTCAATAACACAAAGTTTCATATTTGCCACAGAAACTCAAGTATTATTCATACAGAATTCGACCAGGAATATATGTAAATTCCACACAGAACTTAGAAACAATTTCCTCATCTTCTTCTTGTCTAGTTCTTTCTCTGTTGCCTCTGCTTCTTCCTGGTGTCTGAGCTACCTCTTTTTGCTGCCCTTGCTGCCTCTGCTCCTTGTCTGTCTCCTTTGTGATCCTTTTATTCTTTCTTATTGTTGCCTCTCTGCTACTTTGCTTCTCTCTTTGCCGTCAATGACAATATTTCCAACAATGTATACTCAACCCCCACCAAATAATTGGAATTCTTGGCAACAACCTTAGCCTCAATCTCAATATTGGGCAAAAGGAATGCAAAATCCCTATGGTAGATACTCTCAATACTACCAATATCCTCCATCATATCCAAACTATCCTCCCCAACAAATTCCTCAACAAAATCAACAACCCCAACTCCAAAACCAAAATCCACAGTTTTCATTGCCATTCCCACAAATACAAAATCAACTACCTGCCCAACCATTACCAAACCCCAATAATAAAAATCCTCAAAATACTTACATGATAGAAGGACAACAATTTCCAACTTACATGATTACTCCACTAGATCTTAATGATGTCCAACTTAGATCTGGTAGGATTCTAGAAAATAAAAATCCTTTTGTAGTTATTCAAGAACAATATAATTTTGAGGAAGATTCTCTATAGCCAAATAAAAGTTTTGAGGAAGGAACATCTCTTCAAAACCAGAATTCTAAAAATGAAAAACAAAAAGAAACAATAAACTCAACTCCTATCATAGAGAAACCATGAGTACTTACTTCTAACCCTCCTTATCCTGAAAGATTACAAGTTGATAGAGGGGCAGAAAAACATATTGTGTTGCCAAATTATGATTTTCTAGATGAATTGAAAAATATCTGTATCAAAATCCCTTTGTTACAAGCCATTAAAGAGATTCCAATTCTAGCCAAAACAATAAAAGAGTTTAGCATGAAGAAACCAGGAAGAAAAACAAAAGAAATAAAGAATTCAACTGGTAGGAAAAATTCTAGACATAATGATGGGAAAAATTTCCATACAAAAATATTTAGATCCAAGAAGTCCAGTTGTAAAAACACATATCAGTGGTGTTGAAATTCCAAATACATTGATTGATTTAGGAGCAACTATAAGCATCATGAGCAAACAAACCATGGAACAACTCAAACTTCCTAACCTTCTGTATAGACCCACATTACTGCAATTAGTAGACAGATCTGTAATCAATCCGATGGTGTGTTGGAAGATATTTCAGTATCCTTAGACTCTTGGGAGTATCCTGTCGATTTTATGATCTTAAATCCTAAGAACAATCTAACAGTACATCCACTAATATTAGGAAGACTTTGGTTGGCTACAACTGATGCTTTCATTAGCTATAGATCTAGTGATATGTACATCTCTGATGGTAACTCAAAAAATAAATTCACTCTATATCCTCCATTAAAAACAATCATAGAATTAGAATATGAAGAATGGATTGATGATGACAATGATATATAACCTCTCTTTACTATTTCAAGCATTAGTGAAGATAGTCAAATCTTAAATTCAATAGAAAATTTTGAAACATATTCAGAATATGAACATGAGCAATTTCAAGAACAATGAAATATTGAATATTTTTCATCCATCCAGATGTCTCTTCATTCTATGGAAGAATCTGGTAGCTCTACAGTTGAATTCTTTCCAGGAAAAACTTTGAACATAACCAAAAACTTGGAAAGATTACAACACGAAAAGTTAATCAAAACATTACAACAACATTCTTCTGCATATGCATGGGAATACACTGACATGAAAGGAATTAGTCCTAAAACTTGTATACATCATATCTAGATTGAGGAAAATTGTAAACCTATCAGGCAACCTCAAATAAGGATGAATCCAAACTTTAGGGAAATTATGAAAGAAGAATTCCAAAAATTGATGAATGTGAACTTCATTTACCCAATTTTGGACAGTTAGTGGGTTTCCCCTTTAGTGATTGTACCAAAAAAGAATGGTAAGTGGAGGGTATTCATTGACTATCGAGAGTTGAATAAAGCCACCCTAAAAGATAATTTTCCTTTACCTTTTATATATCAAGTATTGGATAAATTAGCAGGTAAGAAGTATTTCTCATTATTGGATGGTTTTAGTGGTTACAATCAGATTCACGTAGCACCTGCAGACCAGGACAAGACCACATTCACCTGTCCATGGGGCACTTATGCCTACTGAGTACTTCCTTTTGGATTTTGCAATGCACCTGCAACATTCCAAAGGGTAGTACTAGGAATATTTTCTGATCTAATACATGATTGTGTAGAGGTATATATGGATAACTTTACAGTTTATGGGAATTCATTTGAAGAAGCTTTAGAGAATTTGGAAAAGGTTCTTAAAAGATGTAAGGAAGAAAATCTTTCACTAAGTCATGAAAAATGCTTTATGATGTTTACTGAAGCGATTGTTTTAGGACATCATATTTCATGAGATGGAATTAAAGTTGACACATCTAAAGTTGAAGTCATCTCCAAATTATCAATACCAAGTTGTCAAAAGGATGTTAGAAGTTTTCTAGGATTCACAGGATATTATAGGAGATTTATAGAAAATTTCACTAAAATAGCATCCCCACTCTTCAAGTTACTTACCAAAGATTGTGAATTCAGTTGGAATCCTGATTACCAATTGGCATTTGAAACTTTAAAAACAAAAATTTCTGAAGCACACATCTTAAGAGGTCCAAATTGGAAACTACCTTTTCATATTTCAACAGATGCTTCAGATACAAGGATGGCAATCACTTCAAAGAAAAGAAAAAGGAAAAAACTGGATGTATTAGCAGAAGTGTCTGAACAAATGCAGTAGGAGAGGAAAATTCACATTTTTGGTAAATTACATGAGGACATCCAGTGACTTCTTAGTGGGGGTATGTTGAACCTCAGAATTATCCTCTCTCTGACATCCTTTCTCACCCTTTTGCCTTACTTTCTCATAATTTCATACACTCCAATCAATGATAAATGTCATGTTTTATCTCAAGGAATGAATTTAAATGTTTTCTATGTTAAATTATGATGTTCTTGCTATTTGAATGGATTTTTGTAATTTGGCTACAAAACATAGCCTATTCTGCAGCTAATCATTGGTTCTGCAGCTACTTTCATGGTTTTTCAGGTTCCAAGGAGAAAATAGAGAAACAAGCCACATGGGCATCTCTAGAATAATTCACACATGGATTTTGTCCTATCTACTTGATCGAAATCGACAGAAAAGGATGCCTGAGATCGTGGTCAAAGTCTGGTCAAAGGACATAAGCCGAGAGTAGAAGAACTCTTGATTTTCTCTGACTAGAAAATCAAGAGTTAACCAGTTAAAATCCAATTATATGTTTCGGTTAAGATAGCTACCTGTAGGCGAAATTAGCTCATCATAGTTATGTTGTCTTATTTAAATATCGGTTATGCAGAAACCGAAAGGCAGTTGTAATTTATGAAACATTGTGTATTGTTTTAAACTCCGTTCTTTTCTTAATACAAGGATCGTGTTTATGGTTCTAGTACTTGCTTAATGCGTATATAGTCAGCTAGGATCTTGACCGAATCTGTTGCAGAGGGCCCCTGCACAGGAGGAGGTTTTTCAGTAATTATTTTAGTTTAATTCTTTACTTTGTTTCGTCAATTTCCTGAGTAGATTAATATTGTGTTGCAGCTTTTTTAGTCCCATAGAATTAAGTCATGAATATTTTCTTAGCATCAATGATAGAATTACTGTGTAATCATTGCTTTCCTAAAAAATCGGAAGAAGGTAGATTTATCTATTTTCCAATTGGATTAAGTTTGAGGCAATAGATCTCACAGTTGTTTAGGTTGCTTTCATGTTCTGTCATTTACTTTCCTAGATCAAATTCTCAGTTTATTTTTTAATTGGATGTTCCTAAAGATCAGTCCAAGAAGGTCTTGTCATACTTCACAATTGGGTGCTCGAATGTCTAACCTATGCAATCATTGAGCTTTGCTTTTCACATGCTTTTACATTGTTTTCTAGATTAAGATCCCCAGTCAATTGTATAATTGGGTGTTCCTAAAGATCAGGCCAAAAAGGTGACTTGTCATACTTGAGAATTGAGTGCTCAAATGTCTAACCTATGCAATTATTGAGTTTTCCCTTTGCACACTTTAACTGCTTTCCTAGATTTAAAAACTAAAGAATAATCAGTTGCTTGTACATCATCTCAAGAGGGTGATTCTATCATACTTCCATATTGGATGCTGGAGTGATTGAACATACCTTAGTTGTTTTCTTTTACATGCTTTAAATGCTTTCCTAGGCTTAAATTTTCAAAACTAAAGTATAATCGGTTGCTTGTACATCATCTCAAGAGGGTGATTTTATCATACTTTGATATTGGATGCTGGAGTGATTGAGCATACATTAGTTGTTTTCTTTTGAATCTACTTTCATCTAGAGTAGCATTGAAATTTCAAATTTCAGTCATAAGATTCAAATCCATGGAATAGGACTAATGTTAAATTAGAAGTCATCAGAATAGACACTCTGTTTTCAAATTAGATTCTAACGAGTCAATAGTCTTTGATTCATTTTTATGCAAATTAGTTTAATTTAAGAACACTTCCTTTTCTTCCTTCTTTTAAAATTAGTTTTAAACATTTAAATTTCACTAGATTCATTTGATTCCTTTCATAATTCTAGATTAACATTTAGACATAAAAGAACAAAACCCCCAAGAAAACATAAAAATATATACAACGAAGTAAGAAGAAGTTTAACTAAGAACATATAGTGCACCACACTTCATCAGTTTCCAAACCTTGGTTGATAATTTATGCAAGAAATTTAAGACCTTAAATTGATCAAACATTTTAGCGTCGTTTCCAGGGAAGTGTAATTAGGTAGCCTCATTTCTTACATCTAAAAATAATGATATGCGTAGGGAAAGAGATTCTAGGGGTAGATTCATAGTTAGAGGCAGGATTTTAATTCCTACAACACCACTCTCTCCACCTAGACCACGTAGTGATACACCACCATCTCAAACTCATATTCCATACTTCACTAGACATGGACTTCCTGAAGTCCTAAGGTCAGAAATCCAATTAGGAGGATCTCCTACTTCATCCACTGAGGCAGTCTTAGAGGAAGAAGATCCTAGATCTCCAACATAAGGAGTAAACTTTTTCACCTCTACAGGGAAACATATTTTAGCTGAAGAGTTAGAAATTCCTAGTGGAGAAGAAGAAGAAGAACCTTTCTTCAACATTCCATCAATAGAAGAACTAGAGGAAGAGAAATTAACCTTGCAGATTGAACCTTATATTAGCTCTGAAGAATCTATAATGGTAGGAAGAGGAGAAGGAGAAGGAGAAGTTCTAAATGGAGAAAATATACAGTTTGGAGGAAGAGGTGAAGGACGAGGTAGAGGGAATGCAGGAGGAGGTAGAAGAGATGAAGAAAATAGAAGAAATAGGGAAATTGATAGTTCTTTTGGATTCCCTATAATTGATGGAGATAGAAATGCCACAATGAAAAATATTTCACCTTCTGTCCTCCCAAATTTTCATGGATTAAAAAGTGAAGATCCTGAAACCTTTTTGTTTGAATTTTAAGTTTTGTGCAGAACTTATGATTATTGACAAGACTCTCAAAAAATTGAGTTGTTTCCTTCAACATTGAAAGGGGCATATTTAAAATGGTTCATGGTTTTAGTCACTCAGTCTATCAGGACATGGAATGACATGAAGAAAGTATTAGATATCATTTTTGGGATTCAACTGCGTTAATTTAGTCATTCATCTATGACCATTTCCATGAGAGGTAGTCGCAACTGACTAATTTCTCATGATTTTTGAATAGTCCACTTAGCACTCATTGCATCGGGTGATGCTCACAGGGGTGAAGAAGTGAGATTGAAACTAGTGAAATGAATCACATAGCATCAATCATCACTTCCAAGGCTTGCACCCGGTAACCAGGACTTCCTGGGAGGTCACCCATCCCAGAACTCCTCTGGCTCAAGCGTGCTTAACTGTGGAGTTTTCCCTACAATCAAGCCCACTTAGCTTGCTACCCCATTTGCAAAACCTTAGCAACTATTGTGCCTCATGAACCATTCAAGAAGAGATCCCTTTAATTGGAAAGATTACATTAGGAAAATTTAATCAAAACATTACAAAAACATTCTTCTGCATATGCATGGGAATACACTGACATGAAAGGAATTAGTCCTAAGACTTGTATACATCACATATACATTGAGAAGAATTGTAAACCTATCAGACAACCTCAAATATGGATGAATCCAAATCTTAGGGAAATTGTGAAAGAAGAATTGCAAAAATTTCTGAATGTGAACTTCATTTACCCAATTTCGGACACTCAGTGGGTTTCCCCTTTAGTGATTGTACCCAAGAAGAATGGTAAGTGGAGGGTATGCATTGACTATCGAAAGTTGAATAAAGCCACCCTAAAATATCATTTTCCTTTACCTTTTATAGATCAAGTACTGTATACATTAGCAAGTAAGAAGTAT
The DNA here is from genome assembly GCA_034641835.2 of Pinus albicaulis. Classification (NCBI taxonomy): domain Eukaryota; kingdom Viridiplantae; phylum Streptophyta; class Pinopsida; order Pinales; family Pinaceae; genus Pinus; species Pinus albicaulis. The sequence continues at coordinate 1,579,563,460 of CM076579.1, forward strand.
TTCTCATTCTTGGATGGTTTTAGTGGTTACAATCAGATTCAGGTAGCACCTGAAGACCAAGACAAGACTACATTCACCTGTCCATGGGGGACTTATGCCTATCGAGTACTTCCTTTTGGATTGTGCAATGCACTTGCAACATTCCAAAGGGTAGTACTAGGAATATTTTCTGATCTAATACATGATTGTGTAGAGGTATATATGGATGAATTTACAGTTTATGAGAATTCATTTGAAGAAGCTTTAGAGAATTTGGAAAATTTTCTTAAAATATGTAAGGAATAAAACCTTTCACTAAGTCATGAAAAATGCTTTATGATGTTTACTGAAGGGATTGTTTTAGGACATCATATTTCAGGAGATGGAATTAAAGTTGACACATCTAAAGTTGAAGTCATCTCCAAATTATCAATTCCAAGTTGTCAAAAGGATGTTAGAAGTTTTCTAGGATTCATAGGATATTATAGGATATTTATAGAAAATTTCACTAAAATAGCATCCCCACTCTTCAAGTTACTTACCAAAGATTGTGAATTCAGTTGGAATCCTGATTGCCAATTGGCATTTGAAACTTTAAAAACAAAAATTTCTGAACCACACATCTTAAGAGGTACAAATTGGAAACTACCTTTTCATATTTCAACAGATGCTTCAGATATAGCTCTAGGAGTTCTATTAGGACAAAATTATTTGACTCCTTATGCCATCTCTTACACAAGCAAGACTTTTACTCCCACTGAGTTAAATTACACTATAAATGAAAATGAATTCTTAGCTGTTGTTCATGCTATCAACAAATAATTTAGACATTATATTACAGGCTATGAAACCTTTGTTCATGCAGATCACTCTGCAATTAGATACTTAATAAATAAATCTGTTACTAATTGCAGAGTCACAAGATGGTTATTACTCCTGCAAGAATTCAATATCACCATTCTAGACCGACTTGGAAAACAGAACATAGTTGTTGATTTCTTGTCTAGAATTCAAAATGTCAAAAATGATACTCTTGTTGAGGATAAGTTTCCTAATGAATACCTTTTTGCAATAATTACTAAAATCCCTTGGTTTGCAGATATTGCTAATTACTTAGTCACAGGAAAGTTACCTTCACACTTGTTTCTTACAGAGAAAAGAAGAATTATTCAAATATGTGAAAATTATTCATGGATTAATGATGAACTATATAAAACAGGTCCAGATCTCATTATCAGAAGATGTGTTTGAGAAGATGAAATGCCTGAGATTCTTAAAGCATGTCAGGATGAACCCTGTGGTGGACACTTTGCTGATAATAGGATAACCTATAAAATCATTCATTTAGGATATTATTGGCCATCCATCTTCAAGGATACCAAAGAATATGTCAAAAAGTGTGACAATTGTCAAATAATGGGGAAACCTGTTCCTTCAGATGAAATTCCATTACAACCTCAGGTACTCATCAAACCATTTGAAAAATGGGCCTTGGATTTTGTTGGACCAATCAATCCACCATATAATCAAAAGAAATACATTATGGTATGTACTAATTATGTCACTAAATGGGTAGAAGCTAAAGCACTTCCTTTAGCTAATGAACATTCTGTAGTTAAATTTCTTTTTGAGGATATCTTCACTCGTTTTGGTGTTCCAAGAGAAATTGTGACAGATCAGGGATCTCATTTTACATCAAAGTTGGTGGAAAATCTTGTGGAAACCTACAAGATCAAGCATAAAAAATCCACTCCTTATCATTCACAAGCAAATAGTCAAGTAGAGTCTACCAATAAAGTGATTGAAGGACTCACTAAGACTGTACATCTACACAAAAGAGATTGGGCAGAAATGATTCTTGAAGCCTTATGGCCTACAGAACTACATGGAGGAATACATCAGGACATACTCCTTATGAACTTGTTTATGGGAAGCAAGTTCTGTTACCTATAGAATTTCAGATTCAAACCTTCAAGATGGCAGTCAAATTGGGACTTGATTTATCAGAAGCACAAAAGCATAGGTTGGAGCAACTTAATGAGCTTGCTGAAATCAGGCAAGATGCAGTTTAAGGAACCAGTATAGTCCAGTAGCAAAGGTCCAAATGGCATGATAAATATATCAAGGAGAAGAAGTTTCAAGCAGGGGATTGGGAACTTTTGTTCGATTCAAAATTCAAAGATTTTCAAGGAAAGTTTCAGACTCATTGGCTTGCGCCTTATGAGATTGAAAAAGTCTTTGACAATGGAGTAGTTAGGATAAGGAAAACTGATGAAGAAAATGTACCTATTCTTGTAAATGGAAATCGGTTGAAAGTATATCATAAGTCAATTTCAAGAGAAGAGTTTATCAAGATTTTCCAAGATAATATTGATATGAAGTTAGTGAAGAAGAAACCTTCTTCTTTGCTAACTTAGCTTTTATTTTTCCTATATATATATATAATAAAATAATAATAATAATAAATTTTATAAGTATGAAAACCAATCAATGATTGGCATCCTTATACAGAAAATACATGATGAAAATCAGAAATTTCTGACATCCTATATTTTCCCTTTCTTTTCTACAATTAGTAGTACTTAACTACATTCAATACTGCATTTACATTCCATTTTGCAGTTACATTCCATTCCACAACTCATATTTCATTTCATTTTGCAGTTACATTCCATTCCACAGCTCATATTTCATTTCATTCCATTCCACAGCTCATAACTGCATAATCTACATTCTACAACCACATCCCATTTTACAGTTACATTTCATTCTGCAGCCACATTCCATTTCTACAAATACATCCCATTCTATAGATTTGACACATTTTTACAACCTACTAAAAAATGATGAATACAAGAAATTGAAGGACTACATTTGAAGACCACCATGCTAAAAGGTACCTGAAGAATCAAACACCAAAGAAATGACAACGAAAGGTTAGTTTTAAAGGTAAGGTTGCAAAAATTTATTTTAATATCAAGGTCAAAAAATTAGCATGTATAATGTAGACAATCATATGCTACCTTGACATGCCATCATTTGATTCGATTAGGACTTCCATCATATCATAGATCGGCCACATTGTCCGCATTATGTTTCATAACGGTCCACAATAGACTCTCCCATTTATGATTAACGATTATGACCTGTTGACGTAACATATCCATCTACATTTCTTCAAAACCCCAATCCATCTCACTTATTTCTACAAACCCTTGACGTTCTTCATTAGATTTGTAATCCAATTCACTTCAAAATAGAGAAGGATAATTCTAAAGGTTAGAATCTTCATAATAGAATGCATGGGACTGATAGTCAGAACAAAAATGGTGGGAACAAAATATATGGAAGGATATCCTCAGATCAGAGAGATGTTGCAGAAGGCTAAATGGCTCAAATTCATAGAAAAACTTGACGGCTTTCACAAAGATATCACTAAGTCCTTTGTGAGGTCTTTTGATAGGACATAAGTTGAAAGAGGAGATATTAATTTATCAGTAACTGAAGCATTCATAGCTAAAGCCACATAACTCCCAAAGGTTGGCAAAAGGTGTTTCAAAAACAAATAATTTCACAGTGAATCATGGAAGGTTATCCTAAAAAATCTAGGTATGGATACTTATGTTTTCAGAAAAGGTATTCCTAGCTCTGTACTCAAGAACGAATGGAGGAACGTGCTTTTAATTCTGCAAAATTTTATCACCTGCGAAGGCAGGCTTGGCTGCATGTATGTATATCATATTCGATTGTTGATGAATTTATTAGAGGGATGGTGAAATAAATCTTCCCTTCTTTTTACTGAATAGCCTAAAAATAATGTCTACAAACATGCATAAGAGAATACAGTTTATAGATAACACTATGCACCATCATGGGTTGATAAAAATACTTCTTGAGTTTCATTTAAAAAGTATAGGAGATTCCTGGGAGAATTTTCTTATCAGAAACCATTTCCAAGAAGTACCAAAGCTGCCTAAAGAAGAAAATATCAGAAAAAACAGAAGGAAGAAGATTGACACAAACATTGAGAACAGACCTTCATCTCCACTTCATAAAAATGATGAAAATCTCATCTCTGCAGAACTGACAAAGAACAAAAAGCAAGGCAAAGTTAAGACAAGAGGTAAAATAGAAAAGAGGAGCAAGGTTACAATTAGAGAAAATGTAAATCCTCCACATATAAGAAGGAGCTCCAGACTCTGAGGTTCAGTGAAGAAAACACTACCACAAGAGAAAAATTTTGTAAGTTTAGAGGAAGAACCTCCAATACCATGTCCCATCAATAATTCTCTTCCACATAGTTCTGAAAATTCTCCTATTCATAATTTTGAAGGTAGTCCCAGTAGAATATTTCCAGGGATAGACCCAGTACAACAAGAAATATATGATTACATAGAGTCACTGGAGAAGAGAAATGCAACAATGAATCCAGAACCTCCTACCAATCCACAAGAACCTCTAGTTGATACTCTCAAACAGGAAATCTATGAACTAGAGATATTGAATATGCATATTAAATAGGAGAATGAAGCCTTGAAGCAGCAAAACAAATTGGAGAAAGTAATTAGTGACAATACCATTCTGCACTTAGGATTGTGGTACAAAAAGAATAGGAAGTTAAAAAGACAGAACAAATCACTAAACAAGGCGGTCATTAATCTCAAATACAAGCTTCTTATGAGAAAGCCCAAGATGACAATCACTTCAAAGAAAAGCAAATGGAGAAAACTGGATGTATTAGTAGAAGTGTCTGAACAAATGCAGTAGGAGAGGAAAGTTCACATTTTTGGTAAATTGCATGAGGACATGCAATGAATTCTTAGTGGGGGTATGTTGAACCTCAGAATTATCCTATCTCTGATAACCTTTCTCACCCTTTTTCGTTACTTTATCATAAGTTCATACACTCTAATCAATGATAAATGTCATGTTTCATCTCAAGGAATGCATTTAAATAATTTTTATGTTATATTATGATGTTCTTGCTATTTGAATGGTGTTGGCTCGAGGGGTCCTGACCCAGGTTTGGAGGTTAAGGTTTGCCAACAAACCCCTATACTACTGGCCCTTTCGGCAGTGACTCGCTTGCGCAGGCCAAAGTCTCACCCGAAGCAGTATGGGTGGGTGCTAGAACCAGGTTTCCGCACCCTGGGAGAGGGTAGGTAAGTCAAGCAGAACTGCGTTCGGCTTTACAATGACCAGATCACATATCCCAGAACCAGATCTATGGATTCCCTTCGCATCCACGTGCGTAGTACCAATTATAATTACTATAATAAAAAAATCATAAACTCCTAAACCAGTAGCGCAACTATTACAGTTATTCTTGCATAAAATATAACATAGCAGATCTAGATCATATGTTCGCGCAGCAGAAGCAGATAACACAGTTACTTTCTTAGCTCAACACAAAACATGCATAACATAATAACTATCAGAGATTCACATAAATAGTAAGTTCAAATAGATTCAGATATTTCAACAACTCTTCGCATTCATTAATCCTTTAGATCCTTCTTACAATACTCAAACCCAACCTGCACACACAACAGTAGGGTCTACACACAGCAGGACTTAGGATCTCCGCGCACACAGCCAGCAGGAGTCCTTTCCCCAACAAAGCCAAACAGATCTACTAATCCACAATTCGCATTAAATTCTATCCATGCCTTCTTTACAACTCAAAATGTCCTTCTATTTATAAAAATTTAGCCTAATCTTTCCTGCGGTCTGCAAACCATGGTTTGCGAACTCTAGGTCTACCCTTTGACCCGTTACAATGCTTTCGGGGCTTTGACCCACCCCAAAACCCCTGCGCTAGACTAAATATAATAAAAAATATGCAAAATGGACCAGTTTCGCAGCTTGCAGGAGACCTTATTCCAACAGTCCCCCAACACAATCTTGTGACTCGTCTCGAGTCACTGTGATGGTAGGGTCTCCACCTGCGCGCGTAGTGCAGTGAGGCTAGCGATTAGCGGAGGTAGCACCTCTTGACTCTGGGTTGCGGCGCTCTGCGCGAGGTCCACAAGCTTTTGGCATTTTGGTCCTTCGGTTGCTGCAGTGATGTTTTCTAATGTCTGGGTCAGTCGCTTGATCGCAAAATCGGTATCCTGTGATAGTTAGAGGGTGGCGTTGGCCCAAGGCTTCAAGCGTTATGTGATGGCATGCTTCGCTCACCGAAGTTCGTCAATCTCAACTTGGAGTGTGTTACTAGTCTTCAAGCATGCCAAATGCTACGAAGGGACTAAGGAGGTCAAGGTAGCTTCGACCTGATCGAAAGCTGCTTCCTTCTGCCGCAAGTCCTGATTGATTCTCTGGAGGACCGGGTTGAACTGGACCGCTATCCAGAGCTGCATGGCTGACTCTAGCAACTGAGTGCCCTAAGAAATATGTCCTGTAATGGTGCTCGTAGCTTCTGTTACCAACGCAGCGCGCTGGGCTCGTTCCTCCGGAGGCATTGCAAGCTGTAATTTGGCCTGTAATTTGGTGATTTTCTGTTCCATTTGTGTCTTAATGGCCTGCATTTCTGTTCTGTATGCCTTTAGTGCTGCAATCAATCCTTCTACTGTAGCCTGGAGCGTAGCTGTAGCTAGGATCTTGTCTAGAACCTCTGTGCCAAACTGGTGGACCACTGTTTCAAGCTGCGCCTGCTATGAGACAGCAAGGGATACTTCTGTGGTTTGTTGTGCGATGGTTGGCTTGGCCACACCGAGATGTTGCTGTACGTTCCGGTCGCGATGGTGGATCTCCTGAAGCACGGTGGTGTCGAGACCTTGTAACACCTCGTGGGGCAGCTTCGCCAAGTCCAATTGTAGCCCTGTATTTGCTGGAAGGTGGGTTCCTACAAGGAAAGTACTAGGCAAAGAGTAGGGACGACTCTCTTTTGTAGCGAGCACGGTACTACTGGGTGCCACATGCATCTGTGCCTAAATTATGGTAGGCTGTAGCGTATCTGTCTTTCTCCGGAGGGCGTGAATCTCAGCCTGAATGGCGTAGATTGTAGCCTTTTTTTGTTCCTCTATGGCTGACCACTTATCCTCTATAGCCAGAGTAAGTGCGTCCGTGATTTGCTCGAGATCACCATCAGTTAGCGTGACCGTCGCATCATATTCCTGGAGTTGGGCGCACTACTTTTTCTGGGGCCCTTTTGCAAGCTCTCCGGGCTGCTTCGTACCTCGGAGGGAGGTAGTATGTTTGTTAGTCAGCTCTTTCATGCTCAGGTCTAGCTGCGAACCAACCATGGCGTCTTTTTCGGTGATCTGCGGCAGCTGTATAGCTTCATCCGTGGCTGTGTCCGAGCTTGTCTTGCTGGGCCCTGTGATCTCTTCACGGGGGTTTACTTCTGTCATGTAGCTTTGAAGCCAATCCTTGCAGGGTTTGAAGCCAATCCTCCACGCAGGGAGCCAGAGGGCAATTAGCCTATCAATTTCGTCATCCCCGGACCCCATCAACATAATTTCCGCAGTTTCTGGACCGGTAAGTGCCGAAGCGTCTGCGGGGTTAGGAGCTTCCATATTAGCATGAAAATGGAATCTCGAATTTGGGGACTTACATGCAGCAAAAGTGGGTCAATTGGGCATGAACAGAACGCTACAAGTCCAGAGAATCATGCAAAAAAAAAAAAATACATACGGGTTACGGATATGATATGGAACCTTGGTTGGAGCTATTCTTCCTTCTTTATAATGCTTGTGGTCATCCAATGGTAAGGTAAACCTTACTTGGAACTTACCATCAAGTAAACGGTAAAAAATCGCAGGCAATTACCTCATTAATTGCCAGTCGCCCGTTCCATTCAACGGTAACATTCCCTTTTTACCAGACTTCATTGTTCCGAGTGTCACTTTTCGCACCCTATGTGCTTCCCACATATCTGTTGATCTCGGACTAAACACTCACGCTGCTTGCGCATCCTCCCCCAACACAGGCTTTTTCCTAAGGTATTTCACCACCAAAGACATGTTTTCTTGAGATGCGTCATCCCCAGAGAACCGGACCTCCTTGATAAGCAAGTATTTGAGAGATGTTGTAAGCATAGCATACTCTTGAAAGAAATTTCTGTAATATCCTACGTGGTCAAGGATTGAACGCAGCTGTTCCCTTTTCGTAAGAGTTTCCGGATAGATGATGACTATGCTTCCCGTATCCGCATCCCCAATCATAGCCAATGTAGGGTGCATTTCAATGCTACCCATTCACAGCCTAAGTAGCTTGGTAACCGTGCGCATCCCTTCCAATCCTGAGTTCGAAACAGCTCGGGGATCATCCAGACTTGGGACCTACGTTTCCCACGTGGATGTTATAGGTGCGATCCACCCTCAGCCACGACGTTAGTGTCCTGCAGAGCTATGTCAAGCAAATCTGTTCCACCCACCAACCCAAATTTTCCCAGAAATTCATCCTTCAAAGTCTCCCAATGGCGAGTGAGCTGATGTAGCTCCGCGTCTAGATACCATGCAGTGGGACATGGTCCTAGAGCATGAATAAATAGGTGGACCCATTCCTTTGGAGATCTGTCACACCACTGTTCTTCCCAAGCGAGCAGATGTTCGCGTGGATCTTCCGATCCAAGGAACATCTTGACCCGTCCACCGGTGGGGGCTTCAAACCGCAGGATCATCCTATCCCGACATTCCTTCCAATCCTGGAATACCTCCTCATGCATCTCCCACCAGCGTGCAGGTATTCCACGCAGGGCTAGCTTAAGGGGCCATAACCTGCGTCCCTTGGGAACCTCTGCTTCAAATGCTCTCAAAAATTCCTTAATGCTACCAGAACCATCAAAGTAGGGTAGGTCTCTTACCTCGGAGGAAATGCAGTGGAAGTTCCTTGCGACTCAAAGACATCGCAACGCTGAGACATCGTGCAACCGGGTTTGCCAATTCTCCATATCCCCATCAGAGTCAGAAAACCATTCACTGTCCTTTTCCCAGCAGAGTACTCCTTTCGCTGTGGGGTTGATCCAATCTTCGTCCCGCGCATTCAACTTGTAAATGTGATCCACCTCCTCTTCATCGCGCGCTGGCTCTGTGTATCATTCACCTTCCGCAGGGTCTAATGGTACTATTACCCTTGTATCGTTATTCTCAAACACCATGCTTATCTTTTTGAGGTTGATGATACCACCCATATCTATGGCCCAGTCCAGTCCTAAGAGTGTAGGGTAAGGGTCGACATCTTCTACAATTTCAATTACCTCAAAGTCAACTCGGGCCTTTACTCCTGCGATATCTACCATGATTTTAGACAACCTACCTAGTGGGATGATTTTCTGCTGATTTTCCATGCGCAGCTGAATGGTGGACCATTCCAACTTAGGCTCTCCCATTCGTTGCCATGTCTCTTTAGGTAACACATTCGAATCTGATCCGAGGTTCAAAATAACTTGATTCATTTCGTAGTCACCAATCTGCGCAGTCAACTACATTTCCCTTCCGGTGTGTTTTTTATACCTGTATAGCTTGTGTACATCCTTGATCTCTGGGGTCAGATTGGGCCACGCTGCGCAACTATCTATCAATGCCTGGAGTTTCTCCATAGCCTTTGGGTTGCACAGTAGCTTCATACGTGCCTGCAGAAAGGGCTCGACCTCCTCATCTGCCTTGAGGTGCGCCGGTGCCTGCACAGTAGCTGCCCCCGCCTTAGCAAAGTCCTGGAAAGCTGCAACAAATGTTTCTTGTCCCTTTTTCAGATTCAACCCTTCTTGTTTGATAGCCGCTTGTCGGATCAGAGGATCCATTGCAACCTCCTCCTCTGGTCCCTTGGTGGCCATCCCACTGCGTGTCACAACTTTCACACTTGGATCCCTGTCTCTTAGTTCAGCCTTAAATCTCTGCACATTCTGCGTAGGTGTTGGCTACTTTTCCTACATTTTTGCTATCAATATTGTACAATCTTCAATCGCATGGTCCAGCTGTCCGCAATATCGAAAGGATTGCCTTGTAGGATTTAGATAGTCCCTTGCAAAGTCTCCTGCTTATCTGCAGTTATAACAGATTCGATATCCTCATCCTCGACCTACGCTTCCTCCCCGACCTCCTCGCTTGCCCCTAGCTGGAGAGCCACCAAATCTTGCGGGAGATCTGGGTGACGCAAGGTCTGATTGTACCCTATACAAGTTTCCTTGATCTATCATCAGATCATAAGTTCGACAGTTCTGCTCATCATGTCCTACCTACCGGCAGAACCTGCACCATTGTTGCTTTAGTTCTGGGACGTATGCACCTAGACAGGGGAAATGGCTTGTATCATGCAGCCCTGCTATGCAGCAATCATCGCACCATACTGCCGGTCCGCTTGAGCCTGGATGCAATGGGCTAGGTTGTCCGCCTGTTCCTAGACGCAATGGACTAGGTCCTCCTACCTGCAGGTAGTCTACCAACAACGGGCACTGATCCTTCGTATGTCCGGATACCTGACATCGTATGCACCATAGATCTATGCTAGCTTCCTTCCCTCGTTCCTTTCGCAGGTTTTGAATTTCCATGTGCATTGCCCCGAGTTGCTCCTGAATTTCCTGTACTCCTAACGAAGTATCTTCTCTGGGCGCAACTTCTAGTTTCATAGCGACTTCCACAGCTTTTTCCTGCGACTCGAAGGTTTGGTGACTCATCTGTACATGCAGGTGAGGCAACAACATAGCAATGAACCATTCCGTACGTTGTCTATCGTCATACTCAAATCCTCCTTCTCTGATTGCACTCTTCAGTCGCTGATCAACCTCCCATACAGACTCAAACATTCCTTGCTTAAATTTATTCACATCTGCTACTATCTGAGAGTAGGATTTAGGCTTTCGGAAATGTTGTTTCAGAGTGTCCTTAATATCCTAAGTAGATGTGTTCCCGTTTTGAGATATGTACCACATATACCAATCCAGAGCTCTTTCTTCAAAGCTAGGGATAGCTGTGCCCTCTTCACTGTATCTCTTGCCACATTTTTTGCAGTCCATACTAAATCTGCAACAAACCAAAATCAGTGCATATCCTCATCTCCCACCCCCTTGAAGGTAGGTAGTTTCAAGTGCGCAACCATATCACTTTCTGGTGGGGGCGGAGGTATGGGCAAGTTCTTACCCTTGCGCGGCCTGAACGGAGGTGTAGATGGGGGACTCTGCGCAGCTGTCTCTCTCAAGGGGCTATAGACAGATCTTTCTCCTTCAAGGTTGGTTCGATAGTATTTACCATTGCGTGTCATGCTTTCATCTGGATCCGAGGTCATTCACTTGGTATGACTACACAGAATACTCTTTTCGCACAATAATATCTTAATTAGCAGCGGTAATGTCTTTAGAAACTTGCCCCGGAAACTGTTAAAGAATCTTCACTTTGCTTCGGAGTAGGAGACGAACTGATCAATGGCAAATTCTGTCACAAACCCTCCTAGTATGTTGTCCACCCAGTGATCCACCGTGCGAGTGATGGTATTATCAGTCCTTTCCAGCTGCTGGATCAACCCTGGAGTCCACTGAGTGACCCTTTCGTCCTTCCAACATTTCTGGAACTCTACGAGCATTGCCAGCCACTTCTGAAGCTTGATTGCAAACATCACAAATAAAATTTCGTAGCTTTCCATAAGAACGTACTTGTCTTTCTAATTTTCCACCGTTAACCTTGTGCTACGATTCTCTTTTATCGCAAGTTCCTGAATCTGTCTTTCGAACCACTCTTCGATTTCTTTCTTCTCAGGCTTCCAATACTCTCTTGTCATTACCCAATCCCTCTCTCAAAATGCTCCCGATCCCGGCAACGGAACCATTTGTTGGGTCGAGGGGTCCTGACCCAGGTTCAGAGGTTAAGGTTTGCCAAAAAGCCCCTATACTACTGGCCCTTTCGGCAGTGACTTGCTTGCGTAGGCCAAAGTCTCACCCGAAGCAGTATGGGTGGGTGCTAGAACCAGGTTTCCGCACCCTAGGAGAGGGTAGGTAAGTCAAGCAGAACTGCGTCCGGCTTTACAATGACTAGAGTGCATATCCCAGAACCAGATCTATGGATTCCCTTCGCATCCACATGCACAGTACCAATTATAATTACCGTAATAAACAAATCATAAACTCCTAAACCAGTATCACAACTATTACAGTTATTCTTGCATAAAATATAACATAAAATATCTAGATCAGATGTTCGCACAGAAGAAGAAGATAACACAGTTACTTTCTTAGCTCAACACAGAACATGCATAACATATAGCTATCAGAGATTCACATCAACAGTAAGTTCAAATAGATTCAGATATTTCAACAACTCTTTGCATTCATTAATCCTTTAGATCCTTCTTACAATACCCAAACCCAACCTGTGCACACAACAGCAAGGTCTGCACACAACAGGACTTAGGATCTCCGTGCACACAGCCAGCAGGAGTCCTTTCCCCAACAAACCCAAAAATATCTACTAATAAACAATTCACATTAAACTCTATCCATGCCTTCTTTACAACTCAAAATGTCCTTCTATTTATAACAATTTAGCCTAATCTTTCCTGTGGTTCGCAAACCGTGGTTTGCGGACTCTAGGTCTACCCTTTGGTCTGTTACAATGTTTTTGGGGCTTTGACCCACCCCAAAACCCCTGCGCTAGACTAAATATAATAAAAAATATGCAAAATGGACCAATTTCGCAGCTTGCAGGAGAGCCTGTTCCAAAAAATGGATTTTTGTAATTTGGCTACAGAACACAACCTATTCTGCAACTAATTGTTGGTTCCGCAGCTACTTTCACGGTTTGACAGGTTCCAAGGAGAAAATAGAGAAACAAGCCACATGGGAATCTCCAAAATAATTCACACATGGATTTTGTCCTATCTACTTGATTGAAATCGACAAAAAAGGATGCCTGAGATCGTGGTCAAAGTCCGGTCAAAGGACGTAAGCCGAGAGTAGAAGAACTCTTGATTTTCTCTGACGTAGCAAATCAAGATTTAAACAGTTAAAATCCAATTCTATGTTTCGATGAATATAGCCGCCTGTAGGAGAAATTAGCTCATCGCAGTTATGTTTTGTCTTACTTAAATACCAGTTATGCAGAAACCAAAAGACAATTGTAATTTCTGAAACACTGTGTATTGTTTTAAACTCCGTTCTTTTCTTAATACAAGGATCATTTTTATGGTTCCAATACCTGCTTAATGCATATATAGTCAGATAGAATCTTGACCAAATCTGTTGTAGAGGGCCCCTGCACAGAAGGAGGTTTTTCGTTAATTATTTTAGTTTAATTATTTACTTTGTTTCATCAATTTCCTGAGTAGATTAATATTGTGTTGCAGCTTTTTCAATCTCATAGAATTAAGTCATGAATGTTTTCTTAGCATCAATGATAGAATGACTGTGTAGTCTTTGCTTTCCTAAAACATCTCAAGAAGGTAGATTTATCTATTTTCCAATTGGATTAAGTTTTAGGCAATAGAGCTCACAGTTGTTTAGGTTCCTTTCATGTTCTATTATTTACTTTCCTAGATCAAATTCTCAGTTTATTGTATAATTGGATGTTCCTAAAGATCAGGCCAAGAAGGCGACTTGTCATACTTCACAATTGGGTGCTTGAATGTCTAACCTATGCAATCATTGAGCTTTGCTTTTCACATGCTTTCACATTGTTTTCTAGATTAAGATCCTCAGTCAATTGTATAATTGGGTGTTCCTAAAGATTAGGCCAAGAAGGTGACTTGTCATAATTCACAATTGGGTGCTCGAATGTCTAACATATGCAATTATTGAATTTTCCCTTTGCACACTTTAACTACTTTCCTAGATTTAAAAACTGAAGTATAATTAGTTGCTTGTACATCATCTCAAGAGGGTGATTCTATCATACTTCCATATTGGATGCTAGAGTGATTGAACATACCTTAGTTGTTTTCTTTTACATGCTTTAAATGCTTTCCTAGACTTAAATTTTCAAAACTAAAGTATAATCGGTTGCTTGTACATCATCTCAAGAGGGTGATTTTATCATACTTTGATATTGGATTCTGGAGTGATTGAGCATACATTAGTTGTTTTCTTTTGAATTTTCTTTCATCTAGAGTGGCATTGCAATTTCAAATTTCAGTCATAAGATTCAAATCCATGGAATATGACTAATGTGAAATTAGAAGTCATTAGAATAGACACTCTGTTTTTAGATCAGATTCTAATGAGTCAATAGTCTTTGATTCATTTTTATGCAAATTAGTTTAACTTAAGGACACTTCCTTTTCTTCATTCTTTTAAGATTAGTTTTAAACATTTAAATTTCACTAGATTCATTTGATTCCTTTCATAATTCTAGATTAACATTTAGACATAAAAGAACAAAACCCCCAAAACAACATAAAAATATATACAACGAAGTAACAAGAAGGTTAACTAAGCACATATAGTGCACCACACTTCATTAGTTTACAAACCTCGGTTGATAATTTATGTAAGCAATTTAAGACATTAAATTGACCAAACGGAAACCCTAGTAAATGTAATTAGATTACACAAATAATTATGTTTTTCTTAAGTTGATCATGAGGCAATAATTTAAAAATGACTTATTCTCAAGAGAGTAAGCTAATATAAAAATATGGAAAATGGTGCCTTCGAACGAGTGGGGAGCTATGATATGACAAGTAACAAGATAAGGTTGAGGTCTAAATTACACAAGACTCAATGAGCCCTTCAACCTAGAGGTGACTCGGGCAAAGTCTCAAAACTCAAAGTTTCACCATTGAAAATAATATATATATATATATATATATAGATGCACAAAAACGAAAATATAAATAAGTATACAGAAAAAATATGAGTTTTTAATTTAGGTGTAAGTAGGAAAATGACATCAAAATATATAAATTAAAACTTAAAAAACACATAAAATAATAAGAATAAAGCTTTTAATATACCAAGACAAGACATGATGGCTTTTGGATGGCTAGCTCCAAGTGCTCTGCAAACCCTCGTGGTGGGGTTTCACCCTAGCTAGCCATTCCTTTGATGTGTGGATTCATTGGCCACCACCTACTGCATGTCTCTCACTAGGCTTCTGATTAATGGTGAACTCCAAAGTTTTAGCAATGAGGATTGTATCTCTTGAAGGAGTGGTTGTTGGTTCATCAAATCTTATTTCTTAGGAAGATCGAGCCATGGTTTCTTACATTTCCATGTTGAAATCTAGATTTTCTGCTCTGATTATTCAAGAAGCTCCTGTCTGCAGTGTCCCCCTGGAGGATGAAGCCTTTAGCTGTGATTTTTTTTTAAGCTAAATTTGGTGTATAGATGTAATGGTTTTTGGCCGTGGTTGATTGATCTTCATAAGTGGATCTATGAAAATTGGAAGCCATTACCATCTCAAGGACTAAATATGTACCAAATGGTTCGAGGTTCTTTTGTTGTTGGTTTTTTTTTTCTTAAGGATAAGAAGCTTATTTATGATTATGGGTCCTTGTTTTGGGGTAGTGTTGGTCTCTGCATGCAACCATAGACTCATACTTTTGACTTAGTTATGACATCGATCTCTACGGCTCTAGTTTGGGTTGTGCCTGAATCTTCCCTTGCATCTTTGGAATCTTCCAACATTAAATTCTATTTAAAATGCAATAGGAAAATTTTATTTTCGTAGTTTAGAAACTAAGAATTTTTTTTAAGACCAATTATGCTTGAATATTCATGGAGATGGATTTTAGTACGGATTTCCCTACCGAGATAAATCTAATGACACCAAACAATGTATGGGATTAGAAGCTTGACTATGAAAATGTTTTGTTTCGATTTCGAGCACGTTATGAAACAAGGCATGTAATAAAAATTTCCCTAAGCGATTCTGAAATATTAGAACCAAGAAATGTAGCCAGAGTCTCAAATGGTGGGAAGGAGCTCAAAGTGAACATTATATGGTATACAAGGAATAAGAGACATAGAATAAGTAAGAGGCAAAAAAAAATCAGGAAGAAGTTCTTGTCTAAAAGGATTCATCGAAGTAAACACAAATTAGTCAAGAAGAAGTGCATGCTAAGGAGGATTCTTGAGGCCTAATGATAGAGGATGCTCATATTTAGAAATCCCTTGTGAATGCTAGACCTTCCTCTGAATTCTTAGAAAAGAAACATCTTGGGATGATCAGGTAGATGTGGAAGAAGACAAAGACAACAAACATCACTCCCAGACAATTGACCTCTCAAATTTAGTTGAAAATATGGGTTGGATCCAAGTTAGGAAGGCCAAAAATATCTTGCAAAGGAAAACGAGAAGTCAATCAAAATCAAATCACCAAGCAGTGAGAAATGGAACATAAATGTATCTAGATTTTGGGAATATTTTGGAAAAAAATTAGCTAGAAAGGGAATAATTTTTTTGGGATATGGAGTTCTCACTTAAGGGTTTGGATTGAGCTTCCATACTCAATTTCAAATCCACAAGATATATTGATAATGTTAAAGAAATGTAACGGTTATGGGCCAAATCCCAAATCTCTTTTTTAATATACATCTTCACACACACACACACACACACACACACACACACACACAGATATATATATATATATATATATATATATATATACTGAAACCAAACATAATGGAAATATTCATTACTAAATGAGTCCAAAAATTTGCAAACACCCTCTTCAATTTGCAAGCCAATAGCTAGAAAACAATTACAAATGGATTCCCTTTTGAAATTAGATCCAAGAACATGTACAATTTACTCATCAAATCAACTCAAAATTCTCAACATGCAAGTGATCACTAATAAATGATGTTTGGAAGGCTTAAAAATAGGAAAGATAAGGTTAGTTTCTTTTTGTTATATATATATATATATATATATATATATATATATATATATATATATATATATATGTATGTAAGCATTAAAAAGTTATTAACTTTGATTGGACTAAGTTCTTCTCTGATTTAGTTAAATTTAAAATATAAAATCCAAATTGATCAAATGAAACCAAATCACGTGTTGATTCAAGTTAATAAGACAACTCAATTTGTTTTCTCATTGAACAAAGTCAAACTCATTTGATTTTGATTACACTGTGTGAGATGATAGACAAGTTACTCCCACTTGACTTATTCCTTGAAATGATAAAAGTGACATGAGTATATAAAGCCTTGAGGGATAACTTACACCTCACATTCATGTCCATTAATGCTCAACAACCCTTCCTCCAAGTGTATAAACTTCATCTTTAGATTGTGGAGGGTGCTTTTGTGTTGCCCTTTTGGGTTCCTTTTGATCATTTTTTCA
Source organism: Pinus albicaulis (assembly GCA_034641835.2). NCBI lineage: Eukaryota > Viridiplantae > Streptophyta > Pinopsida > Pinales > Pinaceae > Pinus > Pinus albicaulis. The sequence continues at coordinate 1,579,580,669 of CM076579.1, forward strand.
TTCACATAAAGTCCAAGTTATCCAAAGAGAACTAGGTTGAATTTGTTGCATACACCTATTAGAATTAATCAAAAGAGAGATTGTCTTTCAGCTATAAGAACATATCTTCCCATAGCCCCAATTGGAGATAACATTTGAGCATGAATACTTATGATTATGTGGTGAATTCTTGTAAACTACCATTTTTCATACTTTGTTTCAATTTAAAAATGGTATGCTTTATGAGATACTCATGATAGCATGTGTTAAAGGGGTATTTATGGTATGATCTGTTAAAAACTACGCAATGTATGTGTTGATGGATGTGAAAATTGCCACTAAATGGAATGGGTATTTAAAGATTATTTCATCTTTCCATGCTTTAGTAGAGAGGTTTTTGATAACGTGACACATAATGTTCAAGAACTATACTCATTATTTATTTATTTTTTAAAATAGAAATACTTCTTAAATAACTTCTTTGGCTAAGCTATTGCATTATGAGGGGTGTGTCTATGTTATCAAAGCTATTGCATTATGAGGGGTGTGTCTATGTTATCAAAGTCACATGTAATTTCACTTGGCCTCATCCACTCCCATTTGAGGACTTTTGAACCTAGGCCTACACGTTAATACAAGATTGATCACCTTGTTTCTCACTGCAAGTTCACACTCATATTAGCTCCACTCTTATTACTTAATAAATACAATATTGAATATGATTCCTCAGTACTCTTAAGTCTCAAGTATCCACCACCTCTTAACGTGGGACACCATTTTACACTATGGTGCATGTGATGATCCAAATCGTCTTAAAAATCACGTTGACTTAACCACTTATAATGTCCCCTAGCAGCAGTGCAACAACCACCTTTTTGAGAGTGCATCAACCACTTTTTTGAGAAATCAAACCTTAGTATACGTTTTAATAATAATTTTCTATCATAGAACCACTTATAGCTTACCCAATACATAAAGAGTGTGGTTTATTGATTGTTCATGGCTTACTCATTAACATTGTATCATATTATCCTTGTAAGTTATGCACCAAACTTACAGGCGATGATCTATGTGGCCTGATACTTGTATCAACAATATGTATTGTTTAGTTACTGCTTTGTCTATTTTGGACTCATGATGGTTTTTGAGACAACTTTTGTAGTTTTATACTACCAGAATATGTAACATGTAACTTATCACATTAATGAAAAGTTACGAATTTTTCCCTTGTGAAAAAAAAACATTGTATCATATTATGTATGATTTATAGTTTTGCTCAGTTTCACATTCTTAATTCTTCTTCATCTTCTTGATGTTTCAATCTAGATAACAATTAACATGAGATAGATGTGGTTTATGATGTGTTTTCCAAACTAAAAATTTGACAATCTATAAACTTACTTTGGAATGCAAGTCCCTCTGGAATGCAAGTCCACGAGGTATAAACTTACTTTGGAATGCAAGTCCACGAGGTGATGTCATAGCATCCTCCTAAATTATCATATCAATGGCATACCATATGAGCCCTCTCTAAGTTGCCCATCGTTATTAATCATGTCCATAATCACATGTTGTTATTATATTGGCATGTTTAGTTGATGAAATTGCTTGATTTTGAAAAACTCTACTATTTCTTTAACTTTGGTTATGGATGGCTTAACATTGTTGATCTATTTTAAGCATTTTCCAAATACAAGGAACGTACTTCTAATTTTCTATTTGGTTTCTAGTCTTGTCTCTTCATTGTAATTGAAGAGAAATGAACTTGGGAATTTCAAAGGGAGAAAATACATGTGATGTAAATTATGTAATGCAATTTTAAGGAATCTTCTTATGTAAACTATGTTAGCATTCAAAGTGATGCTCAATTTCCAATCAATTAATGAAAATATAATTATTATAAATTAAAATTATGGATATTTATTGTTAAAATCTATGTTTATTAATGAGGTCGATAAAATATTTAGGAATTCATGAATTTTTTAATATTTGTTATGGTTTATCTTGTAAAATAATCTATTAAATATAGATAAACAAAAATGAAAAACATAATTTATGAGGCATAGACTAATTGGTTTGTGTGGGATTTATTTCTCACCAAGTCAGAGGTTAAAATCTTATGGAAAGGGGTTGAGGATAAGAGTCATATTTGAGGAATTAAACTATCTCAAGAAGCATCCAAGTTCGATCAAGCTCCACACAATCTTGATTATAGCATCCTACTGGTGGGCATATCTTTCTTTCATCCAATATTAATGCTCATCCTAGCCTAATATTAAGCCTAGTTAAAGAAAAAGAAAAAAAGAAAAAAACAAAAAAAAACAAAAAAGCCATGAATGAGATGAAATGGAAATCCTCAACAAATTTTGTAAAATAAATACATCTCAATTACACATATAATAGAAAAAAAAAATTATATTATATACTTTATTCATTTAAAATGTGTTTATAGAATCCCTTCTAACCAAAAAAAAGACCATGAATTTATCTTTCATATATTATTTTTATGGTTCATAAACTCGCATTCACAAGTAATTAGTTCATGTGTTATGTGTTATTTGGAAATCAATCTAATTACATTTTTCATGTGTGTATTTGTTCTCGTGTATTATTTTCATGCGAGAACAAATATCAGTGAGCATAGTTACCATGTCAGAGCGATTTGTAGGGAGGCCAGTAGCTAACTAGCCCACAAACAATGACATATGATTGTCATCTCATATTGTTTACAATCTACATAGATCATAATCACATGATTCAATTATATTATAACATGATTATGATTCAATTATATTATAACATGTGGTATTGGCTAATATACAACACTTACGATCTATGATCAAATTTGAAGGACTGGTCTTCATTTTTGTTGGAACACCTAATCCGCCATGGGTAGGTGTGGAATGTGAAAAGTCACAATGGATTCCAAGTGACCTTGGAATGTGAAACCAAGAGTCACACCATTGTACTATAAATGTACATCATGTATAATGGAAAAATAATAGAGCTGCACGCTTATCCTTCATTGTGTGTTGAGTTTCTTGTTGTGTGTGTGTTTATCTTTCTCTCACACCATGTGTGTGTTTAACAATTTTAATTAGAAAGGCAGGCCTTCCATTATGAAAAGCTTAAAATAAAAACACATTTCAATTGAAAAAAGTATATTATCTCCACATTTAATTTTTTATTAAATTTATTTCTATTAAATAAATTAAATTCCTAGAACTAGATAGCAGGTATAAAATATCTCTTATTTATACCCATAAATCTCTCTCTATTATTTATACCTATAAAGTTAACCAATTAACAAAATAAGAAATATAAAATTATAGATTAATATAAAAATAGATAAGATTTCTTAAAAAAATATTAAATGTATTGCAATTGCAATTGTATGTAAATATATTTTTGTCATCGCCATTTTCTTGCTATGAAACATCATTAGCTATGTGTTTACAAGAGAGAAAGCATTGCATCGGGTGGTAGACCTTTATACTTTCCTAGCTATTCCATTATTTTCAATGGTGTTCAGTTCGTGTTTTCAGGTAAATCAATTTTTATTAAAAAAAAATTTGATTGGATTTTAGAATAGTTATAAAATTTAATTTTGACCTCTGAATTGAATCACTTAGATAATTTATAGTTGGATTTTTTTTTATGGATTTTGGAATAAGTAAAATTCTCAATGAAATAAAACAAGAACCTCTTACTAGCTACTATATATTCCAAAAATATAATTTTTAGATTAATTTATCTACAACTTTATAATGTATAACATTCTATAAACATTTTTAAGATTAATCTATTTGAAACTTTGTAATATGTATTTGTGTGCTTATCAAAACTGTGGACACCTATTCAAACAGAGAGTGGCCAAACCATTGACAAGATCGGTATAAAATTGAACAACAACCCTGGTGAAAAATGACACAAATGAAGGCGATGTTTCTTTGTTTTTCTTTTTAATAGAAAGGTTATTGATTTTGTATACCCACCGATTTATCTATTTAGGTATTTGAGAGTAGGAATATATATTTATTCTGTAAGGAGAATATTGTTAAGTGACAATGTGATGCTAAAACATGTTGAGGTTTTTAGCATAAAGAACTGAACAATAGCCAAATCGTGAGACTTGACAAACAAATTAGTGTTTTATCAAGGAAATGAATAAATTGAGAGTTTCCAACCATTGTTTTTATTTTAAATTCTAGCCTATCTTTGAACAATTTCAAGGTATTATTTCAAAAACTATAGTGAGGCATTCGAGCATTAAAATAATATGATCATCTCTTCAAATATTTTATCAAGTATTTTATTCAATAATCACTAAAAAATAGAGCATTAAAAAAAAATAAAAGCAAATATATGAAGAAAACTTCCAAAAAAAAAAGGCATTAGTAAACCCTCAACCTTGTAGAAAGGAAATCATTTGTGAAAAATAAGTCAATCGAGTTCATGCATTTACCTGATAAGGGTTCGGTGTTTAAAATTCTAAGGGAGAATTATACCATTGTATTCGCCCTATCAATCTCATGCTTTTAACAAGTCTTGAGTGCTAAGGTGATTATTCATCATTATTACACATTTCTTCACTAATTTGGTTTGTATTCTAAGTGTATTTTTCTACCTAACTACTTTGAGACATTGTAACTCTTTTGCCCAAGTTACAGGAAGGATTATCACTGGTTACTAGAACGAGATGGCCTTGTGTACCAAGTTCAAGTTACCGGAAGTGGTCATCAAGGAAATTACCGGAAACAAGAATGACTAGATAGTCAACATCCGGTTAGATATTCACTTCTGCGATTAGTCCAACCAAGAAATTTTGTTTTTTGTTGTTTAGGATAACTTTCGAGTATCAGATGATATTCTTATTTAAGAAGAATATTTTTATCTATGTATTTTTGGTTGGACAGTTGTTTCCTTTTTTATTTTTATTTTTTGTAATTACTTGGGCGTGCCATTATAACTGTTCATTCATGTTTTTCGTCCTGAACCTGAGTTCTTTTAAAACTATATATATCTTTGTAATCGAATGAATAAGGTGAGCCATGATATTAGTGTTCGATTAATGTTGCGACCATTTTTTCGAGTCTGAAACTCTATACTAATTTTTCAGATGATTTAACACACACGTTGTTACTGGTTTCTATCACCATGTAGAGTTTACTTCTGTTTGTAGTGCTTCCAGTCAGGCAAGGCCCCTTGAGTTGGAATGCACTTGTAATTTTGTAGTTGTGTTTATGTGTGAATATTGTAAGTTTGTTTACAGTTTTGTATACTTCAGTTATAAATTAATTTTTTTTCGATATCATTTAGATGACTTACGTTATTTACCATTATATTTTTATTGTTTTGAATTGAATTGTTTTTACTATATGGAGTGAGGGCCCTGTGTGGAGGAATAATGAATCAAGGATCTAACGGAGGTTGTGTGAACAACTCTAGGACTCAAAATGGTATTCCTCAATTGGTTAGATTGTGTTATAACAAGCATGGTGTGGTTTTATGTATTCATGAGCTAGGTGTATAAGTTACTAGATTGATTAGATATCTTTGTGATGCTAATGAATAGAATAAAATTTGAACTTAAATCTTTAATTCCTTTATGTGGTATGTGAGGGATGAATCCATGTCCGGTAAAAATAGATTAATGATATAATGCTGTTACCATGATTGAGTTTTAATCAATCGAGTCTATTTATTCAGATACTTTGCAGGTACCTCATCAATTTACAATCTCTCGGTTAATAATTTAATGTACAACAATTTAAGCAATTAAAATGCTTGTCATTTTTTGCGTTGTTGTTGGTGAGGTGCCAAGGGATTAGATTTTGATTGGTTTAATGTGATTAGATATTGTTGTAGTTGCTACAACCCCCTCCAAAATTTTTCCCATCTACTAATTTTAGAGCCTCCTTTTGGTCTTGTGAACTATCGTTTTGAGTCACTCAAGTCATCCTTGGTCTTAGTTTTCATAGTTTCAAGCCATATTTTAGTGATTGCAAGTGTCGCAATTAATTTATCTTACATATCTAGTTCCTTGCTCTCGGTTGCACACTTTGATTTGGAAGTCATTGTGTGATGATCATAACTGCACACTCCCTGTTGACAGAGACTATGCAATCCTCTCTGACAAAGAATTTTGCAACCTCTTGTGATAGGAAATTGTGCAGTCCCTTGAGCTAGTTGACTGTGCATTTCCTTGTGTCAGTGAACTACATAGCTCCTTGAGCCATTCAACTGTGCAGTCACTATGGATAGACATTGCACATTCCTTGTGGATATCAACTGTGCAACACTTGTTGACATCATGGCACACTTATCAAAGTTGACTTGGTCACACATGTCGGTTTTTAATCTTAGCTCCTAAATTTTAAGCATGCATGCGTAAAACCATAACCCTAGATCTACAAGTGCTCACCTATATAACAAACCAGCCTAGAGCTCATTCTCACACTCATCTTTGGATCTCTTCGCGTTTCTTGAGCACAAGGATCTTTTGCATGTAGGTTTTAACCATGTACAGAAATTACCTGCAAATGAATTATTAAAAAAGAAAATAAATAATGGCGAGAGCATAAAAAATAAAACAAATATACACAGAGATTTTCCCCTGGATTCCAAAACTGGGACTGCTAGCTGATTTTTCATTATATTCCTTTAAATTTTACAATACATGTACATACATATTGAACCATTCATAAACCCCAATCCATTAACCCTGGATTAGAACATAACCTTATTTCCCTTGACCAGATCTAAAAAATACCATGAACAAAAAAACATCATGCCCAAAACCATAGGTAGGTCCTCCCACCTAATATAGGGTCCAAAAAAAAAAATTAGGGGTGCTGCCTCGGACCCTGTGTAGGGGAGCTACCACCCCCCTGATGCGCCTACCGCAATAAATAAGGGGGGATATCCACCCCTGCGTGTGCAAATAGTCATGGAAAGAATATAACACACACCCAACATTCTCCCACTTGTTGTTTTCTTTTCCACACAAGGGGTCACATGAGAGCTTAGTCATTGGTATAGCCCTACAACGCCCATTTATTCTCTACACCGAGAAAAATTCTCAGTGCTCACAGAATTTGTGAATGCATCTGCAACATTCTTTAAAGTGTCCATATTTACCAACAACACTTTTTTTCCTCAACGATATCCCTCATAAAGTGATATTGAACATCAATGTGCTTTGTCTTTGAATTATAAGAAGAGTTTTTTGCGAAGAAAATTGCACTTTGGCTATCACATTCTATCCTTATAGCTCGTTGTACCAACCCCATACTTAAACACAATCTATGCAACCAAAATGCTTCCTTGCTTGCATGAGTAGCTACCATGTATTCAACCTCTGTAGTTGAAAGAGCCACTATAGAATATATTTTTCTCATTTGACTAACTTCTCCTCCAAATAGGTTAAACACATACCCACATGTAGATATTCTCTGATCTAGACCTCCAACATAGTGTGCATCAACAAAGCCACAAATGTCCAAAAATTTGTCCAATATTGGTTTTCCTTGGTAGCACAAACCATAATCACTAATGCCACAAAAATTCCTAAAAACCCGCTTCACCGTTTTCCAATGCTCCTTCCTTGGTTTTGACATAAACCTTCTCAGTACTCCCACTGCATGTGCAATGTCTGGTCTAGTACAAACCATTGCATACATCAGGCTACCCAGTGCACTTACATATGGAACACAAGACATGTCCTCTTCCTCTTCTTGTGTCTTGGGACACTATTCAACAGATAACTTTACACCTACGGGATTAGGAACCTTCACCAGTTTACTATCCTGCATATTAAACCTCTGCATATTTCCTTGATATACTTCCTCTGGTTTAACCAAAGCTTCCTCTTTTCCCGGTCTCATTTAATTTCCATGCCCAAAATATAGTTTGCAGCACCAAGATTCTTCATGTCGAATTTAGAGGAAAATTGGGTTTTTAAATACTGGATAATTTCTTTATCATTTCAAATCAGCAAGATATCATCCACATATAAGACCAAATAAATAACATGGTCACCAATTAATTTAAAATACACATAATGATCCACTTTCCTTCTGGTGAAGCCAAGTCCCTGTATATATCACTACAAGGAAAAGAACCTCTAGCAGATGTTTTTGAGAAACCCCTTATAAAAATAGCCCAGACATCTGTTTGTAGAAGAGGTTACTAGAGGAGGTTGGCAGGTGGAGGTTTTTGCAGATGTTTTTCTTCTGGTGCGTTTATCATCCTAAACTGCACCGGTGCGTTCAACTAGAGAAAGCACTGGTGCGCACAAAACATTGGCACACTGGGACACCGTGCGCTTGGTACAAACCCACATGGTGCGTCTCATTAATGTAGTGCACCGGTGCGTCCTAAAACCCCGCACCAAAACTGAAACAGCCTGGTGCGGTTTTAAGAAACTGCACCGGTGCGCCTATAAAACCCGCGCATCGGAACAGGGTTGAATAAAAAAAATTACTGCCAAAAATCCACATTTTTCACTTTTTAGTGTTCAATAGCTCTCAACCACCGGTGCAAATTTACATTGTGTGAGCTGCCCTGCCATCGATGCTCCCATTGCACGCACTGTTGTTGTTCATTGCCCACCATCTCCATTTCGAATTTTTCAAAACGGTGGGAAAATTTATTTTTGCAAATTCTACAACCAATATGCCTCCTCGATAGCCAAATGTATAGGTATTTTCCTTGTTTTTCCATAATTAAACCTTTTAGCGGATTATTTTTCTAAAATATCTTAAAATTCACCTTTAAAAAAAAAAAAAAAATTCCCGTGCGGTGCGCTCGAGCCGTTCGGATCGCACTGGTTCACAGTGATGCGTGTAAATTTACAAGCCGCATCGCGACTGGTTCTATCGGTATTTGCACCGATTACAGGGCGGTACCTAAATGGCGCACTGTGATTTTTTAAAATTAAAAAAAGTGCGGTGCGGTTGGTTACCTGGCCGTACCATTGGCCATGTCGAATTTTGGGAATGCGGTGCGTCGATGGAAAAATCCGCCCTGGGGTGGGTATTTCCGTCAATGCACCGCACCCCTGAACTTGACATAGTCAACAGTGTGGTCATCTAAACGACCACACCGTTGACTATGTAGTGATGTCAGGAGGTGTACTGTTCCCAAATTGGGGATTGCACAACAAGCTTGGAAAATAATGCACTTCCTGGAAGATTGATGTACAGAAGTGAGTTTGAAACCCTTGGATCCCTTAGATCAGCAGATCTAGGGTCTAGATCCAAAAGGAGAGCAAAAAAAAATCAAACTAGGTGTGGTAAATAGATCTCCCACCACCTAGTCTAGCTGGAAAACACCCTACAAGAGGGGCTCAACTATGCACAACAAATAGATTCAGGAATAACGCAGTCTCTGACAGTATGAGAAGGAGGCCATCAAATATGATTAATAAATGAATGTACAACAGCAAATCAGAAGTAAAGTGAAGCTCTTCCAATATACAGTAGATTACATGAGACAAGAGAGCAAGATATCTTCAGAAAAGAGAGCTAGAACACATGTACATTTGCAGAAATGGCTCAACAGCATTAATTTTAAGGAGCTTCAGTAGCTAGAAGTTACAACTCAGATCTAGGATAGATCTATGGACAAAACATTAGATCTATTTCAGATCTGGGAACTAGATAGTTTTCTCTACAAGATCCCCTTGGAATTTTGACAAAAGCATGCATAAATAAGAGTAGATCTGAGAAACAAGTTCCAGATTTGTAAAATGCTGTAGTATATTTCTAAATATAACATTTCATTACAATGGATCGGATCTAAACATAACATGGATCATCAAGCTAATCCATGGATCACCAAGTGGAAGGCAAAGCCCAACACTAGAGATCTCTGATCTAAACTATGAGCAAAACACCATGAAGAACCTCATACCAAAATAATGTAGTCCATCAATAGGCACAACGCTGTAGCTCAAATGACATAGATAGCCACTGCAAAATTTCAGATCTGGAGTATAAAGAGAAGAGACACTCTTCTAGGAGGTTAAAAGACACACTCCATGAGAAGAGGCTCCCAAAACACACTAGATCTCTGCAGATCTAAAACTCCACTTGCTGTAGCCAGACAAACCCTCATTGGATCTGCACTGCTAATGAAAGTAGAGCTTGGCCTCAAGCTTGATAGTGGATCAATTCAGCAAATACTCCTCCAATAATCCTCAAAGGAAGAGGTGAAATCCCAGAGTAGGAATTCCAAGCACAATCCTCCACTAAACAACAGAGAATGGTATTTTTCCAAGCAGACAAATACTCAGAAATATGATCAATCAACAACCTTCTCTTGCTGCCCTCCCTTTCCTTTTATAAGATGAAAAGCCTTTGCAAACCCTAAACCACCTTGATGAGTTAGCCCTTTTCACATGAGATACCTCCTTCTAGAACTGCGCTGTCCCTTTTGGAGATGCATTGAACCTAGACAGCGCTGTTGATTTGGTCAAGGTTGACCCAGTCTTCAACTCAAACCTCTTTCACACCTGCAAGTGATTATTTACATGGCCCTAATTTATCTTTGTTCACATGGGCATTGATTTATTTAGCCTTTTCAGGAGTTTTACATGTCCTCCTTTATTCATTTATTCATGCAACAGGAATTAAAACAAAATTGAATATTCCTCTTAGCTATGGCTAAGTAGGAACATTACAATCCTCCCCTCCAAAATGTTGCTTGTCCTCAAGCAACTGATAGGGTAAGAGCTGTAGTTCTTCTCCTTCTCCATTGATGGCACCATCAAGGATCAAGTTTTCATCATGGGCCAAGTGCTCATTAAGCCAAAAAAATTTCTCCTCCAAGGCTAACATAATAGGGCCATAGTCCATCCCTTCAGGAGTGTAAAACTCAACAGAAATAAACATGGGTGAAGCAATACTACATCTAAAACATGTATCATGAAGTACAGGTTGAAGTTCCAACCCATGTGGTACATATACACTGCCCATCCTTTGACCATACAAACCCATAAACAATACCAATATATCATCTATGTATGGGAGCAATACTACATATAGGCAAGCTGAAATCTGAACATGTGGGGGTGGGTCAAAATTCCACATGTGATGCTAACATAGTGCAACCCTTGCCTTCATGAGACCCAGGTGTGGCAAGTAGCATTCCCACCACACTTCTGCTGCATAAGTCACCTTAACATAGCTGAAAGTGTTACATAAGTTTGGTGCCTTTGGGAAGCACCCATCATGAAAAGGAATCTCCCTTTGCACATCAAGGGAGTGGCCAAGTTCAGAATTTCCATTGGCTCTCAAAAAACTATGAGATCCACATGATATCTCACTCCCTTTAGGATTCACATCCTGCAAAAACATGGCAAAGGAATGCAATAGATCAGAAAATACAAATTGCTTGTCATGATCAAATCCTTTACCATCATAGTATTTCACACACATGGAGTTGTGCATGAGCATTCCCTCCCCTTCAAGCAAAGGAAGAGCTAGCTGAGATGACTCTTGCAAAGAGTCCATTGGCTGCCCCAATCCTCCATAGCTATTGCACTCTTGATATTGCTGATGTAAGTCCTCCCTCATGCCTTCCCAATCAAAACTCTTCATGATCAGGATGTAGTTCTTCATTGAATACATATGGTTGAGGAAGAATTCTTCCGATGCTCCTTATAGGATCTTTTGCTTAAGCTTGGAAGCTCTAGCCAAGAAGACCTTACCATGATAATAGATGACCCCTCCTTGGAATAAATAGCCCTCTTCTTGATGCATGCCATCTAATATCATACCGGTGTGGAGATCTTTGGAATACTCTACAAGTAGTTGAGACTTCCAATAAGGATCCACACAGCTCAACAATGACAACACTATTGATACATCCATGGGAGTGCTTGTCTTGTTGCTGATTGCTTCTTTGACATTACACATGCCAAAACTGCTTGTTGGAAGGCTGATCCTCCCCTTATTTTCCTCCCACAACACTGTAGCTTGATCTTCCATTGCTCCAATCCTTCCTGGATATAGATTTGGAGCAACACTTTATGAGGCTTTCCCCACAAGATCTGAATCTGATGGCATTTCAGGTGGCTTGCCTTGAGATAAGAATGTCCCTTGCAGCATCCTCATGAACATGAGAGAAGCAACTGTGAGATCTCTGCCTCCACTGTGAAAATCCATTTCAGTTGTTTGTGTGGAAACATTAGGCGAAGAATAGGTGTTCATGCCTTGGATCATTTGTGGTTTCCCACTCTTCAAGTCCACCCACTCCATTTGCAAGGCTTTCCAATCAGTGGTAACATTTCCCAAGGTGATCAACCATTGGACACCCAAGATGATGTTGGTGTCTGGTATGTCCACCAAAAAGAAGTGATCCACCAATGTGTAGTATCCCATAGTGATAGAGAGTGATGGAACATATTGCATGTATTGCATGGTCCTATCTCCTGGGACCAAAACAGAAAATGACTCAAAAGTGTTAGTGGGGATCCCTCTTCTTTGCACAAGGTGAGCATCAATAAAGTTGTGGGTTTCCCCACTGTCAATTAAGACAGATACTCTCTGGTTCATGACTGAACCTTGTACTCTCAAAGTCAAGTACTTGGGCACTCCTCTCAAGGATGCAAGAGTCCCACTTGTTGGAGCAAAGGCTCCCTTCCCATCTCTGGATGGTGTTTGGTCCTCCTCATCTTCATCATTAGCGCTGTGACCCCTCCTAGATCCATCACCTTCATCTTCCTTCTCAAAGTCTGAGAAAACTTCAATGTAGTGTGCTTTTCCAGCAGCACATCTGTGCCCTCATGCCCATGACTCTTGGCAAGTGAAGCACAGTCTCTTCTTCCTCAATTCCATCCTGAGATCAATATCAAGAGGTTTCTTCAAAGAGCTCTCCTTGGGAGGAGTAGCTTTTCCTTCCTTCCCCTTAGAAAAGTTAGGGGCCTTGCCTTGGAAAGTTGTCTTTGCCTTTGGCAAGGCATCTTGGAGATCTCTAGCCCTCTTAATGGCATCATGCAAAGTGATGGGCTTCGTAGATTTAACCAACCCATGCAAAGGTTCCTCCAAGCCATCGATGAACATGTAGACTCTCCTTGCTACAGATATATCACAGACCATGAATGATAATCTTAGAAACTCAGAGATATAAGTCTCTACATCTCCTGGCTGCTTCAGCTTTGCAAGGCTTATGAAGGGTGCTTCAGGATCCTTCCTGTCAAACCTCTCCACTAGTCTTCTAGTGAACTCAACATAAGTAGTCACATTGTTGTGTCCCAATGTAGACAACCCATGGAACCACCAATTGTGTGCTTCACCTTCAAAGTGCAGCGCTGCAATCTTGATGGCTTCAACTTCAGGGAATTTATTCAACTGGAAATAGATATCCAAATTTTCTACCCATGCCTTGGCAGAACTAGAGGATGATCCATCAAACTTGGACAAGAAGAATCTTCCCATAGCGTGGTGTCTACCATGAAAGAAACCACCATCTCTATATTGCTGCCCTGTCCTTCTTCTGTCCTCGAGGTGACAAAAGTCTTGGAAACTCAAGTGATCCTTGAATCTCTGACTCTGAGAATCATAATCAACAAAGTAATCTTCAAGGGAAGCTTGCTCATGTAGTCCTTCATTCTCCACAGCCAAGAAGGTAGGCATAGTGGAGCGTTGTGAAGCTTGTGGGGCTGGTGGCAGATTCACTGGTTGACCAATCCCATGATAAGACATATCTGAGCTTTCTCCCAACTGAAATCTCCCGGGAGATTCCCTCATTCTATCCACCCTCATTTCTTTGATCTCTTTGGCAACGTCTTGCATGGCCTCCAAAAGAGTTTTTGCAAACTTCTCTGCTTCTTTATCATTCACAGCTTCAGGGGCTTTCCCCTTGTCTTGACCCTTGTCAGGATCATCAGTAGTATATTCATACTTCTTATGAATTGTATTCTGGTATCTCTTATCCCTCTCATTAATAGGATCATCTTCTTCTGAATGTAGCATAACTAGTTCTCCAAGGCAAGCACAGGCTGTGCCAAGAAAGGAGCTCCGATACCACTGTAATGTTCCCAAATTGGGGATTGCACAACAAGCTTGGAAAATAACGCGCTTCCTGGAAGATTGATGTACAGAAATGAGTTTTCAACCCTTGGATCCCTTAGATCAGCAGATCTGGGGTCTAGATCCAAAAGAAGAGAAAAAACAAATCAAACTAGGTGTGGTAAACAGATCTCCCACCACCTAGTCTAGCTGGAAAACACCCTACAAGAGGGGCTATAGTTATGCACAACAAATAGATTCAGGAATAACGCAATCTCTTACAGTATGAGTAGGAGGCCATAAAATATGATTAATAAATGAATGTACAGTAGCAAATTAGAAGTAAAGTGAAGCTCTTCCAATATAAAGTAGATTACATGAGACAAGAGAGCAAGATATCTTCAGAAAAGAGAGCTAGAACACATGTACATTTGCAGAAAAGGCTCAATAGCATTATTTTTAAGGATCTTCAGCAGTTGGAAGTTACAACTCAAATATAGGATAGATCTGTGGACAAAACATCAGATCTGTTTCAGATCTGGGAACTAGATAGCTTTCTCTACAAGATCCCCTTGGAATTTTGACAAAAGCATGCATAAATAAGAGTAGACTTGAGAAACAAGTTGCAGATCTGTAAAATGCTGTAGTAGATTTCTGAATATAACATTTCATTACAATTGATCAGATCTAAACAGAACATGGATCAGCAAGCTAATCCATGGATCACCAAGTGGAAGGTAAAGCCCAGCACTAGAGATCTCTGATCTAAACTATGAGCAAAACACCATGAAGAACCTCATACCAAAATAATGCAGTCCATCAATAGGCACAACGCTGTAGCTCAAATGACATAGATAGCCATTGAAAAATTTCAGATTTGGAGTATAAAGAGAAGAGACACTCTTCTAGGAGGTTAAAAGACACACTCCATGAGAAGAGGCTCCCAAAACACACTAGATCTCTGCAGATCTAAAACTCCACTTGCTGCAGCTTGCAAAAGTAGACAAACCCTCACTGGATCTGTGTTGCTAATGAAAGTAGAGCTTGGCCTCAAACCTGATAGTGGATCAATTCAACAAATACTCCTCCAATAATCCTCAAAGGAAGAGGTGAAATCCCTGCATAGGAATTCCAAGCACAATCCTCCACTAAACAACAGAGAATGGTATTTGTCCAAGCAGACAAATACTCAGAAATATGATCAATCGACAACCTTCTCTTGCTGCCCTTCCTCTCCTTTTATAATATGAAAAGCCTTTGCAAACCATAAACCACCTTGATGAGTTAGCCCTTTTCACATGAGAGGCCTCCTTCTAGAACTGCGCTATCCCTTTTAGAGATGCATTGAACCTAGACAACGCTGTTGATTTGGTCAAGGTTGACCCAGTCTTCAGCTCAAACCTCTTTCACACCTGCAAGTGATTATTTACATGGCCCTGATTTATCTTTGTTCACATGGGCATTGATTTATGTATCCTTTTTAGGAGTTTTACATGTCCTCCTTTATTCATTTATTCATGCAACAGGAATTAAAACAAAATTGAATATTCCTCTTAGCTATGGCTAAGTAGGAACATTACAGGAGGCCGGTGCGCTTCCTAAACTATATGCCCCGGGGTGTATAGTTTGGTCAACGCATCAGCCTTCTGACACTGGTACATATTCAACGGTGCGATCTGTTATACCACTGCACCATTGGCCTTGTAACAATGCCAAGAGGACGGTGCCCTGAAAATTTTCAGGTGCACCGCCTCCGGTGCATGACAAAAAAAGGCGCACCGTTACCGGTGCATGTCTATTTTTTGTGGCACACCAACTGTTTTTTTTTTTGTTTTTTCAAAAAAAATTATATATGTATATTCCTATATACATGTCTCATTTAATAAAAAAATTGTATTTAATATGTCAATCAGTCAGCGATGTTAAAGGAGAGAAGAGAGGGAACTAACAACAACAACAAGCGGACTAGTATAACATGGTTCGCCTGTGGGAGGCACGAGAGAAGGAGAGAGATAAGTACCCTCGTCCTATTACAACAGCCACATAGGGGATCCTAAGGCAGATAGGCCTCCTCAAGTTCTATGAGGAGGCTACATCCCTAAAGGGCCATGGTGTGTTTTTGCGACATCTTATCCGTAGGTGGAATGCCCACCTACAGGATTTTCGGGTTGGTCCTAACCAGTGGTACATGCCCACTGAGGAGGACATCTATTTCATTAATGGCCTATCGATGAGAGGGGTGGATTTTCCCTCATTCCCAGAGGTCTCCGTTGGCTATGCAATAGGGAGTCAGTTGGTGTATTCCCATAGATATATTAGCGCAGATATACTGTCTCCTTCAGATTTTCAGGTCTCTGAAGGTCAGTTACGTATTGCTTCATTTGGTGGAGAGAAGGTGAGGTGCCTCTCACTACTAATTTTGACCATTACACACCATACCAACGATGGGAAACACATTAGTTTCCCACTTCTATTTTATGTTGATTCTTTATTACAGGGGCCATGACTTGTGAGGTGGTTTTCCATTTTTTTGTAGCAGTTTTGTACAGCTTTAGATAGATTTCGTGCTCAGGCACAAGGGAGGGTGAACTTCCCTTTTGCTTCAGAGCTATTTTACTTATTTTTTGAGAGGTTTTCAGAAACGAGGCCTACTTTTGTTTTGCAGCCTCGTATGTCGATGTTGCATGTACGGATGCAGATGTGGGGACAATTGATGCCCAAGATGAGCGAGTCAAAGTTTTCCGCAAGGATATCGCATGATGAACTGGAATTGCTAGCCAGTGTTGATGAGCATCCCTTCTGTTATCACCAAATTGAGTTCCTGTTGGGTTGCTTAAATGGTCAACTTGGAGTAACTATTTCATGCCATCTTTTGACTAAAGATTAGCCTCTTTAGTCTGAGAGGGCTCTCTCAAGATAACTTATGATTTTTTCAATAAAAACTCTATTAGATGGCTAACTCTATGATAATGAATTGATTGTATATGATTGCAGGTGGAAAATGTAGAGGATTTTCTACCATTGGGATTATGGAGTCATTGTAAACCTCAATTAAAAAACAACAAATTTCATGGAAGCCAAGGCACTTATATTATTACCAAATCACGCATAAAGGACAAAACAAAAATTACATGTGTACAGGAAATTGGAGCATATTACTGAATTCTAAGTGATTACACATGAGCCACTGCATAAATATCAAAAGGAATAAGATAAACAAGCATAGACAAGAACATACAATGAATCTTGGGTCTGAAACAAGCTGCTACAAAAGTATATTACTGATAGTGAAAGATTACAATAATAGTGCATACCTAACATCTCCCAACCCTTTCTAACTCTAAAACTCTCTTATTTATAGAGTGAGGACTCATACAAATGATCTTCCACCTTTATCACCTCGAATTCCCACCTCAGAGACCTATTTCAAACATGATTCCATCACTTGGAGACTTCTTAGGGATATTTCTATTTTGCAGAGTTTGAATACAAAAAAGGACTCTTCTTTCATTAATAGTTCAACAAATCAATTTAATAACCCTTATCAACTGCAACCAGCTAATTTTCTGAGTGTACTAGAGTGCTGATGTGTCATTATTCCACGAGGATGCTGAGCTGTACCTCCTCCAAGTCGAATTTTACAATTGTTTCACAAATCTGGTTAGTGAAAATTCTGGAAAATAGGCTTCAAAGATGATTGTATAATTTCCAAACACTGATTGATTTTCAAAAACTGAGAGAGGTTTTTGTATATAGGCCTATGATGAAGATAAAAATCTTTCATATTTCTAAAATAATTTTTCATTTGGTCATAAATCAAACTTGAAGTTGACTGCTAAAATAGTCATGTACAGAAAATTTCGTAGCATTCATTTCGTAGCAAACTCCAAAATCCACCTTTTGCATAACCTTTGACCATTATAACTGTTGGAGGATCTTCCTTGGGGTTAATGAGCTAAATAAAATTTTTTTCCCTCCTTGGATCTCCATCAAAATTTATTTTTTAAGTAAAAAACATCCTACAGAAATTTTGTAGCGAATTTCGGCCCTTAAGCCTCGAGCTCGCTATGAAAATGCCTCACTTTGCAAAAAAATTCAAAATTCTCTCTTTTTCTTCAAAATTTCACCTGTAGGTCTTCAAATTGATATTATGAAGGTTGATAAGGCAAACTTGGTTCAAAATTCCTCTTACCCTCTTCAAAAAACATCTTTTTCACCTTTAGCAAGTTTATTTACCAATAAAATGACTATGTTTTTCTGAACAAATAGGGTTTAGAGATGAGCTCATATATCCATATCCTTGATGATTGTTGCAAAAATAAAGGAGGTTTTTGTAGGTCAGTTCAATCTAAATAAAAACCTCTCTTGGTGTTGTGAAAAAAATCTCCAGGCGCCCGAGAACGACATTGGAAAAACATGTATCAAACAAGAAAAAAACACATTATGAAAATAGAGCCTAAAGACATCTCTGAATCTCCCAATTTATAGCACCTTTGAGAAAAGTGAAAGAGGTTAATTTTATTTGATCTATGCTTGAAAATAAACTCTCTTAGTTTCTTAGAATGCTTCTATGTTTTCCCAGAAAATTCCCTTGAATTTGACTGCTCAAAAAGTCAAAAAACAGAGAAATCCTCATATTCGCTATGAAATTGTCAGGTAGTTTCGTAGCGAAATCTGCCTATTTTGCATTGTATTCGCTATGAAACTGTGAAAAACTAGACAAGTGGCCCTTTTTAAAATTTTGATGACTATGCAAGTGAACCCAAGGTGGATTATTGTGGATATGTCCCTAATTACAAGAATAATGAAGTGTCTATGACCTATAATAAACATGATTACGTGAATTTCTCATCAAATGAATGATTTAACCTAATGAGACAAGGTGAAGCTTATGATGACCCTATCAAAAAAATTTGAAAAATTGAGAGTGATAACACCTTCGTTCTAGTCCCCTGTCTGTATGTTGGTTTGTATTGGCGAGGGTGTGCCAACATCCTCTTCACACATGATGAGCCGTCGGATGGTAGAGGTAATATTACTGTTTTATTTAAATTTATTCTAACATGTTCTTTAACTTTTTTTCATTAAAATGTTTAATGAAAATTTCTAATTGTTTTTGTGTACTTATATATAGTTTGCAGACATTGGGTCATTTGATGGCGATGAGATGCCACCACCACCAAATGATCTAGGTGTAGATCTTGATGACGATCAGGATATGGTAGATGCTGAGGATTAGGCGGGTGTAGACAGATCTGGTCCTCATGGTGCGTCGGTACTGCCTTTTGCTAGGCATAGGCCTGACAGTAGATTGAGGATGGAGTTGGGCGACCAACTCTATGCACTGTTTGTTTAGGTGGGAGTCAGGCCCGCCACTATGAGGGAGATATGGGTCGATGCTAGGCTAGTACAGACGTGGAGAGGCATGTCACGTGACATGTTCACCCTGATGCGGCATGTCGTAGGAGCAACCAGATTAGTTACGCAGTTGAGGAGGGCCCTTCGACGTAGGCGCAATCGAGACACAGTACGCCGACAGTCGAGAAGTGACGCATCATTTGACGATCACGATCAGGGGAGTGATCATCGTTCACCTCACACCATAGATGAGCAGCCTGCAGCATCCAGCAATACTCATGATCATGAGCAGGCTAGACCATCGACCATGTCGAGTCATCACGAGTAGTCGACTATTGATCCTGATCAGCATGAGGCACCACCAGATCAGC
Organism: Pinus albicaulis; assembly: GCA_034641835.2. Taxonomy (NCBI): domain Eukaryota; kingdom Viridiplantae; phylum Streptophyta; class Pinopsida; order Pinales; family Pinaceae; genus Pinus; species Pinus albicaulis. Next base: position 1,579,600,392 of record CM076579.1, read on the forward strand.
AGGCACGTGATGATCGACATCTATCTGAGCTTGTCAAGGTTGCACCATTGACTGAGCAGGCCTCGACTAGTACTAATATTAATGATGTACCACCAGCTGATATTTGACATTTATATTACAGTTGTATATTTTTGACATTATATATATATATATATATATATATATATATATATATATATATATATATATATATATATATATATATATATATATATATATATATATATATAGTCCATGGATTTTATGTTCATATTGTAGTTGTACTTAATTTACATGTTGGTGATCATCGTGATGTGTACATTGTTAGGTCATGTTAGATATGTTCATTTAATGTGCAACTTGCAGATAGATGTGTATGTGATAGCATGGGATCTAATAAGTGGGTAATATTAATATGCTCCCAATATGGGAGGTTATAAAAGATATAATTCCTTTTCATCCCAATGGGCAATTTCTCAACATAAGTGTCGAATAATTTTGGATCATCAAACATAGGCTCCCCATTTGAATCGAACATTACTTTGAACTCCTTCTCCTTTTCTCTCTCATATGCTCTAAGCCATTTAGCTGGTGTCATTATTGGAGGCCTTTGGGTTCTCTCTCGTTTACCATTGAAATCAGATGATGCTCTTTTGTAAGGGTGTTCTTCTAGGAGGAATACCCTGGAGCAGTCATACACTGGCTTTCGTAGGTCATTGGACCATCTAACTTTCATAGAAGGTCCACAACATTTACATCCAAAATACCATTTTGTTACAAGACCTGCGAGATTATTGTACACAATTTATATGCATGGCACGTTAAAGAATATCATGAAGATCAGAACAATTACAACGAATTAAATAACTAATATGTGAAAGAATATTGTTACGTATATAAACAAATCAATAAACATGTAATTTACCAGAGAAAACTCCTAAGCCTGGATAATCATGTGTCATGTAAGCACATATGCCATACAACGTAAAAATCCTCTCTACTACGATGGGTCTTGATACATCGTATACATTTATCCTATCCCATAATTCCTTAAATTCATCTACCAGTGGTTGTAAGTAGACATCCATATTCTTCACTTGTCTTCTACCAGGGACTATGAGATCCAACATAAGATGTTCATTCTTCACGGACAACCATGGGGGGATATTGTTATTGATCACTACTACAGGCCAAACAAAATAGTTGGTGTTCTGGAGGGAATATGGGTTGACGCCATTCATGGCTATGCTGAGCCGTAGACTTCGTACTTCATCCTTGAATTTTTTGGGCCATGTATCCTCTATATGCTTCATGGCTATTGAATCAGTTGGGATTCACATCACTCCCAACTCACTTCTGTGTGAGGCATGTCATCCCTGCAACATAACTAATTCTTTACGACAAAATAACCTTTGAATCCTTGGGATTATAGGCATGTGCCTCAATATCTCAAAAGGAGGACCACGTGATTTACCCTTATTTTTTGATTTATCATACCTGTCATGCCCACATTTAGGACATATCACTTTGTCTACATATTCTCCTCTATATAAAATACAATCATTTGGACATGCATGATATGATATGTACTCAACACCCAACATTTTCAACAATTTCTTTGCCTCTTCGCAGTTACCGGGCAAGACATTATCACTCAGAAGAACCTTATCTTTGAATAACCTGTAGTTGGTGATCATTGAAAATATTAAATGTACATTAATTCCGATATAATTATTAACGTTCATAAAATTGACCATTTGTAATGTTCATTGTGTGATTATATTTCTAAAATTTATATAAGGGAGGACTTTATGGTAACTTACCTCAAAATTTATGAGAAGCATCCATTTGACAAGCCAACATTTTCTTTCAAGTTGTACAGTAACATCGTTGTCCCCAACTAGGTAGACTTTGACTGACCACCAGGTCCAAAGAGAGGGGTGGTGGAAGCAAATTAACGGCTTTCGAAAAAGGTGTCAGCAATATGAGCTTCATCCCCTAGTTGATCATCATTTTGGAATGCATCTAACAACATTGTCTCCATGGCAGTCGTATCCCTTAAGTAATCATCCATACCAACCTCTATTTGATTGCCTCCATTTCCAGCTTGTGAAGAACTAATACTGCTATAGTCATTCCTAATTGGTGAATCTAGACATAGCAGGAATTAAATCGGTGGTTGATTCAACCATTCTTGGTATCGTTCCTCTCCAATTTTTTCTCTTAATTGAGCCTTCTCTTGATTTGACATTGTCGTGGGGTGCAACGGAAGATGGTAGGTAGGTCGCTCATCATCACTAGAATCCTAATAATTTCAAAAAATATATTTTAACATGATTAGTACAAAATCTATGATATCAATTAGTAAGAATGTTGACAATGCATGATTAATTTGTTTGGCGTTGAAATAATTACATTAATATACCAAACAACTATTATTACCATCATTGTCCCAGGATTGTGGCTAGAAGATGCAATATTGTTACAATTGGAAGGGTGAAGCGACTGTCCATTTTCATCTACCAAATGCGCCTTGCGGTATGTTGCTCCTGATAAGAGCTTCCGATGTTTTGGAGTTGTTTGAATATTTTGTGCATCTAAACTCGATTCTAAATCTGCATGAACCTACAAATTTTTATACATTATAATTTTTATTAAGCTGATTGACATGGATAAAAAACATAAATTCAACTAGATAATGAAAATATAAATAAAATTTGAAGTAAATATTACGTCTTGAGATGGATAGGGAGAACTCCGCGATGGACATTGAGAAATATTATGAAACGAGCTGGATTTTGAAGAATTGTCCATTCGATATAATTATGATATTTTCTCCCCGCATTTGAGCAAAATCAACAATAAATTTTAGTGCATACACTTAAAAGTAATTTTGGTGCCTTAAAAATGGACGTATTGTTATCAGTACTTATGTATAGATAACCGCACTTGTGTGTTTTAGTTACTACGCATCGGTGCCATGTTATTAATTGATGCACCGGTGCGGTGTTATTAATTGACGCACCGGTGACGAAAATCCGCAAATAAAAAAACACAACTTTATTTTTTTAAAGTGAAAAAAAAGTGGTAAATTGAAAAATGGGAGGCAAAATATTTTCAAAAATCTAATTTCATAAAACAATTCTTTAAATACTAAACACTTTTCATTATTTCACTATTTTTGCAAAAAATTTCAGACAAAGATTTGCACGAGACATACCTGGAGCAAGAGAGCACGAGAGGATTGTGGAGCAGCGAAATACTTTCGAACAAAAATATTTAGACAATCGTTCCAAACCTCTGGTGATTCAAACCCTGTAGCATAAAATTTCAAATGATCTCGTGATTATATTTTATTGTTTTTTTACATTTTCTGTAGTATTTTTTACGCGATAAGTAAAAATTTTTAATTTGTTGTTCATTTTTAAGAAAAAAATACAAAAAAAAATCACAAAAAAAAAAAAAAAAATCTATTTTACCCTAGACCCTTCATTCTTTTTGTTTTTGCCCTTGCTTCTTCCTCTTTCTGTGATTTCAGAATTATGGCTTTTCATTTTAGATTTATAGGGTTTGTATTGCTATATATATATATATATATATATATATATATATATATATATATATATAGTAACTTAGCGCACTGGTGTGCTGGCTTATCATAGCGTATCTCACATGTACTATTTGATAAAAAAAATTAAAAACAATTTTTTTATAATCTGTGCACCATATGTAAAATAGGGCACCAGTGCGTTGTTTCATTATAGCGCACCGCGCACATACCATTTGGAAAAAATATATTTTTTTTTATTTTGTGTTAATCGGTGCACCATGTAACATATAACGCACCGGGTCTCCTTTTTTTCAGAGAGCACCGTACGGTGGTCCCCTGTTTGTGTGGGGCGTTTATAAGAATAGGTCGTGCCGTCCCCTCCATGACACCATATGCTACAAAAACTAACACTATACAATTTTTTATTATTTTTTTTAGTGTTAATCAGTGCGGTGTAACATATAACACACCAATGCTCCTTGTTGACATAGAACACCTTACAATTTTTTTATACTGTTTTGGCGGTGCATTTATAAGAACACGATGCATCGACGTTGGTGCGTACAACATGAAAAGCGCACTGGTTTCTTGATATATTTTTTTTACGTGAAAAGTTGATGATTTATTTATAAAATATATTAATGAATGATATGGTACAGGTTTCATATTGATAAAGAAATGGCTGACAAGAGATCAAGTAACAAAAATACTGATAACACATCAAGAAAAGAAAAGAAAAGGCAAGTTTTTTATAAATTATTTACAAAAAATATTATTTTTGAACTATATGTAAGTTTAATTAATATGTATTGTTTACTGTGTATCATGCAGAGCCACAAAATGATGAAGCTCAATAAGGTTATTTCTGAACTAGGACCAGAAGAGTGTAAAAGCTTGATGGAAAAATTGCAAAAGGATGAATCAAGTGAGTGAAAAAATACTATTGATCCAATATGAGTTTCTTTTTTTATTTTTCATTAATAATATACTTCAAATTATTAGATAACATGTTTCAAACAATATATTAATTCACATATGTTTAATGTTCTACAGGGACCAACAACTCAAAAAAGGAATGTTGTTCTAAGAAAAGAAAAAAATAGAACATGCAAATGAAAATGAATTTCTCCTTAGCTCATCTGGAGGGATCTAGTGGAACGAATGTATAGACGTTATTTCCACTTACAATACAAAAATAAATCCAATGATTCCAAGAAACAAATTTTATCTAAACTACAGGAAGAATTTCTAGAGAATTGGTCAATGAGACATGTCAGACTTTTAATAGCAAAAACGTACAACAACAAAAAAGGACTGAAAAATTAATATTCCTTTAAATGTTTTTCTAGAATTATTTATAAATATCACTTTTGTTATTTTACTTTTCATATATCAATATTAAAATTAAATAGTTTATTTTCATGTTACATTTTCAGGAATATTATGAAAATATCAAAAGATGAACGCGCTGATATCATAAATATGCCAGTAGGAAGGTCTAAAAATGTGTACAAGAAGATGGTCAAAGAAATGGACAAAATTGCATCGCAAGAGGAGCCATCTCAACAACAACATGCTTCAAATGTAATTTGTAATCATTGAATTTTTTGGTCATTAGGTACAATAAATAAACAATTTAGCATTAAATATTAATTTTCAAGTATTTTCTTGCAAAAAAGAAAAGAAAATGGAACCCATTCAGCACATAAAACAGGACGACAAGGAAGAAAATGGTTGATATCTAAGTTTGTGAGTAATTGTTACTTCCTTATAACAACTTTACTAGATTCCATTTTTGTATATTTTAAGTTGTTTTACAACAATCATCATTGAATGTCTTCAAACATGTGCTAACATACAAAGAATAACCATCAGACGAATTGATTGACATTGGGTTAAATATGGGTTGTGAGTATATGTTGGCATATCAGAAATTATTTGTGGAATTTGTAAGCATCTATCGATCTTGTTTTACTTAGCTCCATCTATAATTAATAGAACAAAAAATCTTTTATATTAAATATATGATTTGTTATGGGGTATAAAACTTGCAGGAAAAAAATTATGGAACTGCGCCAATAGATGAAATCTTGAAAGATGGCATGAAATTTGGTTTTGAAAGAATGTGTATAGTTCATGAGTCAATTGTTGCTTTGGTACATCATTTCTTTTCGATTTACATTGATGTAAATTATTTAATATTGCAATTTTTAGTATTCTCACCAATGTATATACACTCATACAGTTTATTTTTATGTTTTTAGATGGAAGGTGAATAAGAAGAAAACAATCAACACCGTGAACAAAACATTCTTCAAAATAACCCAAGTCATGGAAGTAGCTCGAGCAGTGACATCAGTTCAAGTGAAGAATGATGATCATTATGTTTGGATATCAAAGCAAGGCATTGTATTTTTTGAAATATTTGTCTGTGAAATCAGACATTTTGTTTAATGTAATGGACATAGTGTCCCAATTGAAAGACAAAGGGATACCAATAATTGTGCCATTTTGTATGACAAATATTGTCTTATTCATATATATATATATATATATATATATATATATATAATAAAATATGTTTTAATTTATTCTATTGCGTTCTCCATTGTCGCTATGAAATGTAGTGTCACCAATGTTAGTGTCAGTATTTGCAGCCTTCTTCCAGTGATCAAACATGCTTTTACAAGGTGATTTTAAGGTGTCAAGGTCAAATTTTGTCATTTCAGTGAGTCTTCAAGCAAAATTTGGTCACTAAGTATTAGGTCTAGGGTTTGCTTTCACTCCTTTCAGAGTTGTCCAAATGTTGGTCCATGTCACCATTCAGCTGAGTGTACCATCATTCAGAGGGTTTTCATCATCATGTCAGGTTCCAATGGGTTATTTTACACCTTGTTCATGCTTCAGTTGTGCCTAGGTAAGGTTCATTTCCCTCTCCTAGGAATTTGGAGGTAATTTCTCTTGAATGGTCAAATCATCAGGAAAACTTGTATCCTGATGTTCATACACCTTCCCCTATCCTTAATGTACCTTATTAAACACTTCCCATCACTGAGATCCCCCAAATTCCTCATTTCCGCACAAACCCTAGTTTCTTGCTACAACTTGGCAATTTTCTAGGCTAGGCCTATGTTTCACCCTTTTGGACCCCTTCCTCTCACTCAATCTCTGAAATTCCACTTTCCCCTACTTCCTAACATCCCTCCCTACTTCCCAAAATTTTCTCAAGAATTTAGAAGCCCCTTATCCCCTTCATTTCACTTCATTTCGACAAATCCATTATTCCACACATCGGGATAGGTTTTACTCCAATGATGTTTCTGAGAAATAAAAGATGAATTTGGGAAAAATGAGAGAGTTGTTTTTCCAAAATAGGCCAAGTAAGAAAAACCTCCTTCACTTTTTACACAGCTATCATGGTTTTAGAGAAATGTCAAAAATACAGTTGCCTCAGGAGAATTGATGCACCTCTGAAGTGACCTTGGGAAAATAAAAATTTCTCCTAGCTTGGTTGGCCAAATGACTTTATTTATAAGTAAAATGATAACTAGACACAACGATATTTCCAATGAGCTATCATGAGCTCAATTTGGAGCTGAGGAAGACTTTCAAAAGTTGACTGCAACAGCACTCTGCCTTGAGGTAGCCTCATTCTACTCATTTTGACCAGTCTTGGAAGATTTGATGTTTAACAGGGAAAATTAACTCCAAATTGAAAAATTCCAGTTGGGTTGGAAAGTAGACTCAATAATATTTCCAAAAAGCTATCCCGCACCCAATTTGGACACCGGGAAGGCCTCCAAAATCCTCCTGCAAAAAGGCGCTACACATTGAGATGGCGCTACGCATTGGGCAGTGGTTTGCAGTGTAATTTTGTAACTGGCGCTACGCATTGAGATGGCGCTACGCATTGGACTAAAAAGCTTGAAATCCATTAAAATCTTCCACCAAAGCTCTCAAATTTCTAAATTATTCATTTCCCAAATAAGTTAACATCCCTCCATGACCAATGAATGAATTTCTCTTGGTGCTTATGGTGATTTAATGAGAAAAAATCAAAACCCTACCTCTTTACATTTCTTGCCACTGGCAGTTGCATAGGGTTTGAAAATTGCATGTTTCACTGCCAATTTAACTCCTAGAAATTTCTCACTCCCTCACTCCTTCATTCCCTCAATCATTTTCTCCCTCTCTTTACATTCTCATCTACCCATTCCACATTTCCCATATCCCTAATCAACTAGCCCTAAATCCCTAATCCCACTATCCCAAATCCTATTTAAATATCCCCAAACCCTAATTTCCATCCCAAACCCTATATATCATCCCCTAAACCCTTTCATTCCCTAAAATCCTACAACTATCATCAAACCCTCCCCTCATCAGTCCCACTCATCCATGGCGCTCAAAAACATGAAGGCAAAGTTAAAGAGGGCATTAAAGTGTCGCAAAAGGCATGATCGACTCCAAATTTTGGCCGAAGCTTCTTTGGTTCAGCATAGCACTTGATGGTGGACATTCAGCCCAAATTTCAAGAAATTTGGGAAATTTTTTGTCAATTATGATTTTTTTGGCCTTAACACAGATTTTTCCGCCCGACGCGTAGCGCCACTTGGCGCGCGCTTATAATTGGCAGCTCCTCTTGAAGAAAAATTTGCATTTCTGGATTTTTCATGAAAATTTATGCATGCATACCCATTACCTAAGGATTTTGACAAGTTTTGGGTTGCCTAAAGGGTCAAAAACACCCTAAAAATGACCTTTCTGCCACTTTTTGGACACACAGGAAGCAGTGTTGGGAAAACTCATTTTTGGAGGGGAAAATGGCAACCAAATTCAGAAATTCCACTTGAGTTGGAAAGTAGACAGGCAGAGATTTCCAATGAGTTATCCTACACTCAATTTGGAATCCGGGAAGGCCCTCAAAATCAGCCTCAAAGTGACGCGACACATAGAGATTTCAGGCGCGACGCATTGGGAATTTTGGCTCCTTTTTCACTCAGCAGCTCAGATTTTCGCCTAGTTTTGGCCAGTTTGACTTTTTTAACTCCAAATGTGAAACTCTTGATGTAATTTCATGATTTTTATGTAATTTTGGCACATTTTTACTCATCCAAGTAGATTCATTCACCAAAAAGTGAAATGTAACTGAATGAATCAGTTTCCTATCTTATAGAGGCAAGCTGTTTCATTGCCTATTTTCCAGTTCTTAGTTTATATCTTGTTGAAACAGCTCCTAGAATTTTGAGCTCCACCCCTAGAGGCATGGGGATGAGTTAGTCTTGTCTATATCTTGTAATTCTTCAGTCATTTTCAGGGTTGGACACTTGGGATTGCTTGGAGCTTCATTGTACATTTCATCTCTGCATTTTGGCAAAGGAAATAGACCAGGGTTTGCAGCACTCTTTGGGATCCATGTGGCTCTGTGTTTTGATGGTGTATTTATCTCTGTGATTGTAATTTTATTGATGTTTCATGTGTATCATTTCCCTTCTCCTTTCTTCTTAAATTAAACAAATAAGTGATAAAGGTGGAATTTATTAGATTTGCAGTGCTCTGCCTTGAGTTTTGTTTAATTTTCCATGTTTTCAACTGTCTGAAGAGAATTCTTGAATGTCTCTTGCCCTCTTCTCCTCACCGGTCTGATCTATCCATTTCATTCAATTTCGAAGCATCAAAACAATTGCCTTCCTTGCCCCATTCAGCCCTATGTAAAACTGATCATTTCTCGGACCCAAAAACTGCCTTTCCCTTTGATTCCAACAAAAACCCCAAAATCAAAATAAACTGTTTCACATATATAACTAGCCTAAAATCAGCGTTTATTTCAAGTCATCTCAAGCCTCATTGATTATTTTTGCTGATATTGACCAGGAGAGAGCCCTCTCTCGATTTGGTAGGGCTAGCTACCAGATTAAGCATGGTTTGATGTTACCCTAGACTCTGCCTTCCTTCAGCCTGAGATAGATTTAGGCAATAACAGGCATATCAGAAATTATTTGTGGAATTTGTAAGCATCTATCGATCTTGTTTTACTTAGCTCCATCTATAATTAATATAACAAAAAAATATTTTATATTAAATATATGATTTGTTATGGGGTATAAAACTTGCAGGAAAAAAATTATGGAACTGTGCCAACAGATGAAATCTTGAAAGATGGCATGAAATTTGGTTTTGAAAGAATGTGTATAGTTCATGAGTCAATTGCTTCTTTGGTACATCATTTCTTTTTGATTTACATTGACGTAAATCATTTAATATTGCAATTTTCAGTATTCTCACCAATGTATATACACTCATTACAGTTTATTTTTATGTTTGTAGATGGAAGGTGAATAAGAAGAAAAAAATCAACACCGTGAACAAAACATTCTTCAAAATAACCCAAGTCATGGAAGTAGCTCGAGCAGTGACATCAGTTCAAGTGAAGAATGATGATCATTATGTTTGGATATCAAAGCAAGGCATTGTATTTTTTGAAATATTTGTCTGTGAAATCAGACATTTTGTTTAATATAATGGACATAGTGTCCCAATTGAAAGACAAAGGGATACCAATAATTGTCCCATTTTGTATGACAAATATTGTCTTATTCATCTATATATAATAAAATATGTTTTAATTTATTCTATTGCATTCTCCATTGTCGCTGTGAAATGTAACACCATTGATTAAATTTATGGATGATTAAATATTATAATGAAGAGATGTGAAATTTGATGATATGATATAAAAAATTAATCCAAACATCACATTCAAATGCACTAATAAAAATTTAATTGATATGAATATTTTTATAAGATATGTGTCGTCTTTTAATGAATAATGAATTTTAAAAAATCACAATAATTATGATATGATATAACAAATTAATCCAAATATCACATTCAAATGAATTAATAAAAATTTCATTAATATGAATAGTGTTATAAGATATGTGTCGACTTTTGATGAATAATGAATTTTAAAATCACAATAATTGCACTATCACAGGTCGATGTTTCTAAAAAATAGAAAATGAACACTAGTGTGTGTCAGTTACTGTACACCAGTGTGTTTGTATGATACAACGCATCGGTGTGTTTCTACGACCTATGAGCACCGCACAAATACCAATACCAATTATAACTCTCGGTGCATTTGTGTGATATTGCGCACTGGTACATTTATGTGAGACTACTCACCGGTGCATTTGTACTACCTATGGGCACCGCACAAATACCAATATGAATTAGAACAATCAGTGCGTTTGTGCGATATTGCGCACCGGTGTGTTTATGTGAGACTACTCACCGGTGTGTTTATACGACCTATGGGCACCACACAAATACTAATACGAATTAGAACAATAGGTGTGTTTGTGTGATAATGTGCACCAGTGCGTTTCTATAATACTACAAATCGATGCATTGATACGACCTATGGGTACCGCACAAATCCCAATACCAATTAGAACGGCTTGGTGTGTTGTATCACCTACACTTTATGGCCCGGTGCATGCACCTTCAACTGCCCCGGGCCAACCCTCTAGATGACACGCACCAGTGCGTTGACACCTAAGTAGCGCATCGATGAAAATAACATATGTAATAACCTCCGGTTCCCCAGTTATTTTAGTTGTGTTGAAATTTCTTTAGAAGCTTCACCAAAACCTTCGTTACCGAAAACTGATGTTGTAGAAAATGTTTTTTTGACAATTTTGGCCAATTTTATAACACTAAAAACCTCCTTTATAACCTCCGCTAGAGGGTCTTTTCCATGTAGTGTATGTATCAAATTCATGATACCACATCCTTGGTGACTGTTTTAACCCATACAGAAACTTTTTTAACTCGCATACCAGTTATTACTTACCCTTCATCGCAAAGCCTTCAAGTTGATTCATGTAGATATCTTCTTCCAGATCCCCATGAAGAAATGTTTTCTTCACATCCATTTTTTCTACATCAAAATCAAATGCATCAGCAACGGATAAAAGTATTATAATAGAAGCTACCTTGGAAACAAGAGAAAAAGTATCACCAAAATAAATTCCCTACACCTGTGAATAACCTTTTACAACCAACCAATATTTGTATTCCTCCACCTTTCCGTCTGCATTCATCTTCTTCTTAAACACCCATTTGCTGCCAATGGGTTTCCTTCCCTCTGGAAATTCCACCATATCGCATGCCTCTTTTTTGTGTAAGGATGCCATTTCATCAACCATGGCCTCCTTCCAGAGTTTTCCATTCTATGAATCCACTGCCTCCCTGGAATTTTTGGGATCATAATTAGTGATAGATAAAGAAAAATTTGAACAAAAACTAGATGGATTATACCTTTCTGGCTTCCTTATTTCTCGAACTGATCTTCTCAAAGCTGGAGTTTGAGGATCTTCCTCTTCTGATTCATGTTCTTTTGTAGAGACTGATTCTTCCTCCTTTAGCTCAAACTATATCTTCTCAGGTTCCTTTGGTAGGAATTCATGTTTAATAACATATTTCACCTCTCTAAACACCACATCTTGGTTGTGCACAACCTTCCTTATTTCTAGGTTCTAAATATTATATAATTTTAAACCATCCTTATAACTAATAAAGATGAACCTTTCAAATTTACTATCCAACTTGGTTCTTTTCTCCTTTGGAACATGTACATATGCATCACATCCAAATACCCTCAGATGTGAAAGAGATGGTTTCTTACCAGTCCATAACTCATGTGGAGTCTTATCCTCCAACACTGATGAAGGAAATCTATTAACCAGGTAACATGCAATATCCACCGCCTCTGCCTAGAATTATTGTCCTAACATGACACCACTGAGCATACTTCTTTCCATTTCCATCAATGCCCTTTTCATTATTTCCACAACTTTGTTTTGTTCTGTTGCGCTATACCACACTTCTTACAAAACTCTTCAAATTCCTTCCTGCATAACTCCACCATTATCTGTCCTTGACACCTTTATCTTCTTCTCTATCTGGTTTTCCACCAAAGCCTTAAATTATTTAAACCTATCAAAGACTTCATATTTCTTCCCAAGGAAATATATCCATGTGTTCCTTGAGAAGTCATCTATAAATGACACATAGTACACAAACTTACCCAATGATGGAGCTGACACAGATCCAAACAAATCACTGTGCACAAGCTCTAATATCCCCTTCGACCTCTTAGCACTAGAGTGGAAATTCACTTGATTCTACTTCCCATATACACAATTTTCTCAGAAATCAAAATCCAAAGAGAAATTAGACATACCTTCTACCATACCATTACCATGTAGTATTTGAAGGCCTTTCTCTCCAATATTTCCAAGACTTTGATGCCACAACATGGTATTTTCTCCAGATACCACAAGGTTTTAATATCCACTTTCAAGAACCACATAAGTGTTGATGTTGATTAGTGGTTGTCATTGATGTCAACCTAAGTAGCACCAAGGGCTACCCCGATCTTGCATAGGAATTTTGAATTGACAACTTACTCTATTCTGAGTCAATGATATCTTGGATGGTTTCTACTTGTCGAGATGTTTCCGTTGATATATGGCATGCCACATAATTCTTCATGGTTTGACAGATATTCATGTTTGAAGTTAGTAACCCCAGTTAGTGGGCTAAAACCCCATGGGGTTGCGGAATGACACTAATCATTGGTTGTGGTCATTGAATTGTCAATAATTAATAATTTTTTAAGTTCCTAAAATCCCTCCAACTTTCACTTGTTGAATACCCTCTCAACCTAAGCATTTATATAAATTGTGATCCTCATATCCTCATCATGTAAGGATTTCACTACTTATAACCGACCATCATGGAATTTTTGCTATAATTTTTTTTATGCAAATATTCAGATGCTGAAACTAAAAAACCATTTGGTAGAAATCCTGATGAATCTCGTGTCTGAATATTAGATATTGGTTCGCTATATTTTCGGAGATATGATCTGAGGAAGTCAGGGTTTTTACAGGATCCCAAATTTCATGTCAAACAGGTGACCTTGGGAAAATCATCATAACTTTCTCTCTGAGAATTGGATTCAAATTTTGTAAGAAGTGACAAAAATAGGACAGGTTTTAGTTTGTTGTGTATTGTTTTCAACACCAAAGGTTGAAACAATGACACATGGCACTTCGTACAAGTTCGCTCTACTAAGCCAGTCTATTATCAGGTCATCGTAGGAGATTGGGAATAACTATTTCTTGAAGAGTCCAATTTTGATCAGACCTATGGGATTGGAAATAGGACTCAGAGGGCTACCACATAATGAAATTTCAGACCTTGGAGATTTGAAATTACATAAATACAATAGATTCAATATCGAGCTTCTAGAAGGCAAGAAAAATATGCATTCAAGGATCACTGGAGTAAGGACAACACATCAACAGTAAAGGGTAAGTCTGCTACAACAAGGTATGTATGATTAGTGTTTGAATTTTAATTTGAATATCATCTCTGAAATGTGTTTTTGCAGGATAGTGTAAGTATTTTGTATGTATGTTTGATTGGGTTTTGTTCATAAATGTTGAACGTATTTACATTTGAATTTTGAATATTTATCCGACATATGGTTTGCAGGACAATGTAAGTATTTTGTTTGTATATTGGTTTGGGACTTGCATGTGCAGGAAGGAGGACAAAATAGGACAACTCAGACACATACTATAAGGACAATGCAATGCCAAAGTACCAATACTTGAAGCAAGAACAACAACACCTCAACAGCTGCTAGTGTTCAATGAAGCATTGTCAAGTCAAGTATCGGGTCCTGTCAAAAGTCAGTATTGTAATAATAATCATTGTAAAATTGTAAAAGATTCATTATTGTAAAAGAGTCAATCTGCCTAGAGTTGGAGAGGCATTGTTGGGAGTTATAACTGTCATTGTAGGATAATGTTATGGTTGGGTTGCAGGTCATAGTGTGATTGGGTGATTGGTCTAGTTCAAGAAAATCATTGTGAATCATATTGTATCGTGGATCATTGTCCTTGGTACGGGAGTCCAAACTCTTTTCTTATTTCTGATCATTATAGGGTGTTAGGGAGGTGCTAGGTTGGTGTATGAAGTCACCTACAGGTTGGAGCCTGTGAACACTTCAGGGTGGTAGGTTGGTCTAGGATGTCGGGGCATCCATTCAGTTGACTACTGAAGAAACCAGGGCATTGAGGCGTCCTTCCAGTGGGAGATGGAGAAGAATTATTTTCTATAATTCTAGGAAGGTGTATCTTTCATTTCAGTTGGGGCTTAAGATAAAATAATTTATTATAAAAGCATTTGATGGTTTTTGACCCGGAGGGGGTATTCCACCTAAAATTTGTGTGCCTATTGTGCTATATTGTTTACTGTTGTTATTGGATAAACATCAAGAATAATTGAAGATTAACTAATGCTTTAAAAAGATTTAAAAAGTGCTAATTGATAAGAAATATTGATTCACCCCCCCTCTTAGTGTTTCCAACAATTGGTATCAGAGCTTGGTTCCTTCAATAATAGTCTAAAAACTAGAAGGAGGTCATGGAGAATAATAAGAATAGAGTTCCTTTATTTAATGGAAATAACTACACACTTTGGAGTGGAAGAATGCAGGTTGATTTGTTGGAGCAAGGATGCGAAGTATGGGAAATCATTGAAAAAGGCTTTACATCGACCCAGGATGAACAAGGAAAGAAAAATATGGTATATGATGCAAGGGCTAAAGATCTCATTATTATTGGGGTTATCGAATCTGTCTATCTTAAGGTACTGAGTTGCAAAACCGCTAAAGAAGTATGGGGCAAGCTTGAGAATATATTTGAAGGTGACTCAAACGTGAAAGAAGCAAAGCTTCATATTTACAGGGAAAATTTTGAGCAACTCAAAATGAAGGAAGATGAAAATATTGATGCATACTTACATCGTGTTGATGAAATAAAAAATTCATTGGAATGTTTGGGGGAACCCACTGACACGAAAATTGTTGTCCGAAAGATCCTTAGAACCTTGCTGGCAAGATTCAACCCAAAGGTATATGTCTTGGAATATATTTCAAATATATCCAATCTCAGCAAATATAAATTGCATGGAATGCTTATGGCATATGAAATGATTATTGAAGAAGAGAACGACACATCTCACCTAGAAACAACATTTTCCACATCCAAGAAAACTAGTAAGGACAAACATACTCCGAAAGTGAAAACTTGTAGTTGTAAGGAAGAGGAAAAGGAAGAAGATGAAGAAGAATTTCCAGATAAAGAATTTTCCTACTTCACGCGAAAAATGAGAACAGGTACAGGGAAATTCAAAGGTAAAATTCCATTGATATGTTTCAATTGTGGTGAGGTTGAGAATTTTGCAGCCAAGTTTCCTCACAAAAATGAGGCTATTACGAAAGGAAATAAAGGTCTGAGGAAGGTCAACAAGCAAGGCAAGAAGAAATGGTTTAAGAAAAGTTTCTTCTCCAAAGAAGATAGCTCCTCATCTGATGAAGACATTAATAATGAAGAAGAAATCAAAGGAAGAGTATTGTTTATGCCCAAGCATAATAAGCAAGAAGCATCCAATGAAGAAGAAGAGATGACTGAGGTTGGATTTCAAAACGAAGTGATTAGGGTTATCAAAGATCTCAAGGTTTAGAAGAAGGATGTCAACACTCATTAGGGGAATTTTGCGGTCTAAAATGGGCCTCCTAAGAAAAACGTACAACCAAAATAAACTTTATAAGAACCAATAGGATTCAATTTGATGTTGTCAACCATGGGGGATGATTCACTATTTTTTAAGTAAAAGGGTAAAAAGATTAAAAATAATAAAATAATAAAACTACTTTTTCAACTCGTATTTTCAACTTATCTCCCAAAATTTTTACTCACATTTCGAGTGGGAGTACTCTTTAGATGCAAAATTTAATTCCTTATCCAAGGAGTACCCATGTTTTATACTTTCAATGCATTGTGCTACATGAAAAATGAGAAATACATGAAAAACGTGATTACAATCACGTTTTTCATGTATTTGTAATTTTTTGTGTAGTAGGATCCATCAAAAGTATGCAACATGGGTACTCCTTGGATGAGAAATTAAATTTTGCATCCAACGAGTACTCCAACTCGAAATTTGAGTAAAAAATTTGGGAGATAAGTTGAAAATACGAGTTGAAAAAGTTGTTTTTTCTTTTTTCCCTATAAAATTTGATGATGTAATAAAATATTATTTTATTATTTCCACTATTATTTTATAATTTCCTTAGAAGGCCCATTTTAGACCTCAAAATTCCCCTAATGCTTGAAGGCGAATTAAATATAGAAAGGGAACATGTCCTAAATCTTAAAATCAAGGTTGAAGAATACAAACGAGTTGAAGAATCGCTAAGGCAAGAATTAAAGTAAATCAACAAGGAAAGAGAAGCATTGGAAGATGAAATAGTTTCTCTTCAAAAGCAAGTAAAAAATGGAAAAACTCTTCAAAACTACACCAACATCTCCAAGGCATTGGAATAAATCATCAACAATCAACGATCAAACAGTGACAAGACTGGTCTTGGTTACAAAGAAAAATCTTAAAAGGAGCCAAGTCCTTCTATGACAACAAAAGAAGATGGATATGCAAGATCTAACAAGCATGTAGACCTTCCAGCGAACTCAAGAGATCAGGGCTCACAGGAAGAGCCATGGAAGACAATTCCTCGAAGAATATTTCCTCCCAGGTATCAACCTATCTTCTATGGTCATTGTTATTCATGTGGAAGGTTTGGACATAAAGCTATAGAATGTCGCATGTATGTTTGGAATAAATTATACAGTTTCTGGAGATCTTTCAAAAATGGATATTCTGGAACTCAACAGAATATTAACAAATTTGATCATTTGAGAGATGATGTTGAATGTTACAAGTGTAAAAATTTTGGACACTTGGCTAAAGATTGCAGACTTGGAAGTTCCTCAAAGGAATTCTTGCAAAATCAGAATGAACAAATATGGAAAAAGAAGACTGAAAATTTTGTTTTCGCTCTCAAGGCTCAAAGAAACAAAAACGTTTGGTATGTTGATAGTGGTTGCTCAACTCATATGGCTGGAGATAGGAATAAGTTCATATCCTTGAAGGAAAAGAAGGATGGAATAGTGTATTTTGGAAATGATGAGTCTTCAAACGTCATAGGAGTAGGTACAGTCACAATTGGAAGCAAGAATGCATTAGCGAAAGATGTGTTGTTGGTTGAAAATATGAATCACAATCTGCTCAGTGTTGGACAAATGTACAATCAAGGACACACGATGCTATTTAAATCTAAGAAATGTGAAATCGGGAAAGGAAAGTTCGATAAAATTGTGGCTACAACAAGCAGAGTTCCAAATGACATATATATTTTGGATGAGACACCTAAAGGGTGTTTTTTGGCGAAAGAAGATGAAATTTGGTTATGGCACAAGCAAATGGGACATATAAATTTCGACAATTTGGTCAAGATCAACAAGAAGGAAGCAATAAGAGAAATGCCTAAAATTTCAAAACCCACCAATACGATATGTGAATCTTGTTGGCACGGAAAGCAGACAAAAGTTGAGTTCAAGACAAAAGAACACTTTGCATCACAACCATTGGAATTAGTACATACTGATCTATGTGTTCCTATGAGAATAAAAGGTTTAGATGGAGAATTATATTTTATGCTAATGATAGATGATTACACTATAATGAGAGTCGTCAGCTTCTTAAAGAAAAAGACTGAGGCATTCAAATGTTTTAGAATCTACAAGGAATTGGTAAAAAATGAAACTGATTTGAAGATCAAATGACTGAGATCATATAATGGCGGAGAATTCACTTCCAAGGTATTTCAGTAGTACTATGATGAAAATGGAATAAAAAGGCAATTCTCAACATCCAGAACATCGCAACAAAATGGAGTTGTTGAAAGAAAAACAGAACCATACAGGAAATGGCCAGAACAATGTTAAATGACTCAAAATTAGATGATAAATGTTGGGTTCAAGCAATCGATACAGTTGTATTCATTATAAACAGAGGTCTGTTAAGTAACAATTGTAACATGACTCCATACGAATTATGGAAAGGAAGACCGGCTAATGTCAAATAATTCAAAATATTTGGAAGAAAATGCTACATCAAAATAGAAGATAAAAAATTGGGCAAGTTCAATTCCTGTGTCGATGAAGGTATTTTCGTTGGTTATTCACGCAAAAGGAAGGCTTATAGATGCTACAATTTGAGGCAAAAACAAAAAGTGGAAAGCATAAATGTTACTTTTGATGATGATTGTGTTACAAAGGATGACAATGAGATTGTCCCTTCAAGAAAATTTGAGGGATATGGGGGAGAATCTATGAAGGATGAAGAAGAAGCTCCAGAACAAGACCAATAAAGTAAGGAAACAACAATCAACCAAGAGGAAATAAAAAATGATCAGCAGGATGTACAAGAAAATTCTCCAAAAGCTATAAAAGAATGGTGTCAAAAGAATCATCCATCAAATCAAATCATTGACAACATAAATGAAGGAATTGGAACCAGAAGAAGTCGATAGCTTCATTCATCACAACAAGCCCACCTTGCTTTTTTTTATCAACTTTTGAGCCTAGAAATTTTGAGGAAGCTAGTTAAAATGAACACTGGGTAGCAGCTATGAATGAAGAACTTGACCAAGTTGAGAAGAATGATACTTGGGATTTCGTTCCACGACCAAAGGATAATGATGTTATTGGAACTAAATGGGTCTTCAGAAACAAATTGAATGAGGATGGACATGTTACAAGGAATAAGGCAAGCTTAGTCTGCAAAGGACATGCACAAGTTGAAAGAATTGATTTTGAAGAAACATTTTCTCCCATTGCCAGAATGGAAGCTATCAGAATGTTTCTCACTTATGCATGCTCGAGAAAAATCAAGGTTTACCAAATGGATGTTATGTCAGCCTTTCTAAATGGTGAATTGGAAGAAGAAATTTACATTGAACAACCCGAAGGTTTTCTGCTCTATGAAAAGGAATACTATGTTTGCAGATTAAATAAGGCACTATATGGTCTCAAGCAAGCTCCTAGAGCTTGGTATCTTTGTCTTGATGGATATATATATCAACAAGGATTCAAGAAAGGAAGCGTCGACAATAAAATCTATGTGAAAGTGGATCAAGATAACCTAACAATTATCGAGGTATATGTAGACTATATAATTTTTGGAAGCAAAGATGACAAATTAAGTAAAAAAATTGCCACAAAGATGAAAAGTGAGTTTGAAATGTCTCTACTTGGCGAGATGACATAATTTTTAGGGCTTCAGATATCTCATCAGGATAAAGGAATACTTATATATCAAACCAAGTACATCAAGGAAATGCTGAATAAATTCAAGATGGAAGATTGAAAGCATGTCCTTACCCCAATGGTAACAGGTTGCAAGTTAAGTTTAGATGATTCATCAAAGGCTGTGGGCCAGAGGTTATATATATATATGATTGGCAGTATTCTATATGTGAAAACTTCTCGACCATACATAATGCAGGCAGTTGGACAAATAGCAAGATTCCAAGCAGCACCAAGATAATCTCATATTATTGCTGTCAAAATAATTCTCTGATATCTTAAGGGAACAATAGAATATGGTTTATGGTATCCCAAAGGAAATAATCAAGTTATTCAAGCTTATACAGATGCATATTGGGTAGGAATTGTTGATGGTTGAAAGAGTACCAGGGGAGTAGCATTCTATCTAGGTGGTTGCCTTGTTTCATGGTTAAGTAAAAAGCAGTCTTCAATCTTGTTATCCACAATAGAAGCCTAATATATCGTGGCAACAACCTGTTGTACTCAAGTTCTCTGGATGAAGAAAACTTTGCAATATCTTCAAGTCAAGTTTGATGAGCCTATTCCCATCTTTTGTGATAACACTAGTGCCATCAGTATCTCCAAGAATCTTGTGGTGCATTCGAAAACAAAGCACATTCCGATCAAATATCATTTCGTTAGAGAGAAGGTCACCAAAAATAATATCAATCTTGAATATGTTGGCACAAAGGAAAAAATTACTGACATATTTACCAAAACATTACCTCTTTAAGCATTTGAGTATATTCGCCTAAAGCTTGGGATTCTCACAACTTCTCATTAGTGTAGGTTTTAGCCCTGAACAGAAATTATCTACACACAAATCTTACACACAAATCTTATAACAGAAAATAAATAATAGCGAGAGCATAAAACATAAAACAGATAAACACAGAGATTTTCCCCTGGATCCCAAATCGGGACGACCAACTTGATTTTTCATTATATTCCTTTTAGTGTTACAACACATATATACATGCCGAAGCATACATAAACCCCAATCCATTAACCCTGGATTAGAACATAAATGTAGTTCCCTTGACCAGATCTACAAAATACCAGGGGCCGAAAACCATCATGCCCCAAAACCATGTGCAAACCCATGCACAAAATGGTAACCTATGAGTGGGACCGCATACTAAGAAAATTTTTAGCCAAGGTCACCGACTCCCGACAAGAGGGGCCGCGCGCCCTCGTGACTTTGCTGCGTCTACGGCATCAGATAACAAGATGTGGGGCTATTCGTGGAAAGAATATAACACATACCCAACATTCTCCCACTACAGCTTTCCACAAAGGCCACAGAGGATGAAGGCCGACTCTTCAACACCCATTGTTTCTCTACACTAAGAGAATTTATGAGTGCTTACAGACTTTGTCAATGCATCTGCAACATTCTTCAAAGTGTCCACCTTTACCAGAAACACCCTTTTAGCCTCAACCATATCTCTAACACAGTGATATTGAACATCAATGTACTTTGTCTTTGAATGGTAAGCAGGGTTCTTAGCCAAGAAAATTGCACTTTGGCTATCACAGTCTATCCTTATAGCTTGTTGTACCAACCCCATACTTGAACACAATCTCTGCAACCAAACCGCTTCCTTGCTTGCATGAGTGGTCACATGTATTCCCGCTCTCCGTAGTTGAAAGAGCCACTACAAATCGTCTTTTACTCATCCAACCGACCGCGCCTCCAAATAGGCTAAACACATACCCACTTGTAGATCTTCTTGGTCTAGATCTCCAACTACCCAGATCAACAAACCATGAATGTCCAACATTCTTCTGAATCCTCGGTCTTCCTCGGGTAGCACAAGCCATAATCACTAGTGCCACGTAAATATCTCGAAACCCGTTCACCGCCCGAAAGCTCCTTCCCTCGGGTTTGACATAACCTCACTATCACTCCCATTGTAGGTAATGTATGACATTCAGTATAGATCATTGCATACATCAAAGTTACCCATCGCACTCTGCATATGGAACACAGACATATCCTCCTCTTCTTCTTGTGTCTTGGGAGACTTTTGAGTGATAGCTTTACTCCCATGAATAGGAACACTCACCGGTTTACTATCCTGCATATTGAACCTCTACAATATAGTCTCGACATACTTCCTCTGGTTTAACCAGAGCTTCCTCTTTGCCTTATCTCTCTTAATTTCCATGCCCAAAATATAGTTTGCAGCACCAAGATCCTTCATGTCGAATTTGGAGAACAGTTGGGTCTTCAAATCTTGGATAATTTCTTTGTCATTTCCAATTAACAACATATCATCCACATACAAGACCAAATAAATAACACATTCACCAAGTAATTTAAAATAAACACAGTGATCCTCCTTGATTTTTGTGAAGCCAAGTCCCCGTATATAGGTATCAAATTTCTGATACCACATCCTTGGTGACTGCTTTAACCCATACAGAGACTTCTTCAACCTGCATACCAGTTCTTTCTTACCCTTCACCATAAATTCTTCAGGTTGCTTCATGTAGATCTCCTCTTCTAGATCCCCGTGAAGAAATGTTGTCTTCACATCCATCTGCTCTATCTCAAAATCAAATGCAGCAGCAACAGATAAAAGTAATCTAATAGAAGTAACCTTGGCAACAGGAGAAAAAATATCACCAAAATCAATTCCCGGCACCTGGGAATAACCTTTTGCTACCAACCGAGATTTGTATTTCTCCACCTTGCCTTCTACATTCATCTTCTTTTTAAACACCCATTTTCTCCCGATGGGCTTCCTTCCAACCGACAACTCCACCAGATCCCATGCCTCATTTTTGTGTTCTGGGATCATCATCAGTTATATTTAAGGAAAAAATTGAACAGAAAGCAGATGGACTATACATTTCTGGTTGTCTTCTTTCCCGAGCTGATCTTCTCAAAGCTGGAGTTTGTGGCTCTTCCTCTTCCGAGTCTTCTTCTGTTGCAGAGTCTGATTCATCCTCCTTTAGCTCAAACTCTATCTTCCCAGGTTCCTTTGGTAGGACTTCATGTGTAACAACATCTTTCACCTCTCTAAACACCACATCTCGGCTGTACACAACCTTTCTTGTTTATGGGTTCCAAAGCTTGTAACCTTTTAAACCATCCTTATACCCAATAAAGATGCACCTTTTAGATTTATTATCCAACTTGGTCCTTTTCTCCTTTGGAACATGTACATATGCATCACATCCAAATACCCTTAGATGTGAAAGAAAGGGTTTCTTACCAGTTCATATCTCATGTGGAGTCTTATCCTCCAATGCTGATGAAGGTGATCTGTTAACTAAGTAACATGCAGTCTCCACTGCCTCTGCCCATAATTCTTGTCCTAACCCGGTACCACTGAGCATGCTTCTTGCCTTTTCCATCAGTGTTCTGTTCATTCTTTCTGCAACTCCGTTTTGCTGAGGTGTGTATGGAGTAGTCTTCTATCGTGCTATACCACACTTCTTATAGAACTCTTCAAATTCCTTCTTGCAGAACTCCCCACCATTATCTGTCCTCAGCGCCTTTATCTTCTTCTCTGTCTGGTTTTCCACCAGAGCCTTAAATTCTTTAAATTTGTCAAAGACTTCACATTTCTTCCTCAAGAAATATATCCATGTATTCCTTGAGAAGTCATCTATGAATGAAACATAGTACACAGACTTTCCCAGTGATGGAACTGACACAGGTCCAAACACATCACTATGCACAAGTTCTAATATCTTGTTCGCCCTCTTAGCACCAAAAGGAAAACTCACCCGATTCTGCTTCCCATATACACAATGTTCACAGAAATCGAAATCCAGAGAGCAATTAGACATACCTTCTACCATACCATTTCTATGCAGTATCCGAAGGCCCTTCTCTCCAATATGTCCAAGCCTTTGATGCCATAACATGGTCTTTTCTCCAGAGACAACTAGGCTTTCCGCTCCACTTTCAAGAACCATAGAATTGTTACACCCATCAATAACAGTGCTACCTTGTAGCTTATACAAAGTTCCAGTCCGAACTCCCCGCATTAATACCAATGCTCCCCGAACCATCTTGCAGGCATCTTTCTCAAACACTGTTTTTACACCTGCATCATCCATCTTGCTTACAGAAATCAGATTTCTGGCCAATGCAGGAATATGCAGAACACCAGGAAGTGTTCTAATCCTTCCACCTTGTAGCTTCAACTTGACCTTTCCACGTCCGAACCACTCCTATCATCCCCTAGGAATACATCACCATCATATTTCTCATACTCGCAGAACCACTCCCTATGGGGAGTGAAGTGAAAGGATGCACCTGAGTCAATCAACCATGACTCATGATCTACATGTGTATTTGAAGAAGAAGCTAAATACACATCCCCACCTTCATCCGAGGTGGTTTTTGCCTCTGCAGAAGGAGCATCATCAGATCCCTTTCCTTTCTCAGGAGCTTTAGATCTGCAGTCCTTTTTGTAGTGCCCTTCCTTTCCACATTTCCAACACACCTTTACAAACTTTCCAGGAGATTTAGATCTCCCTCTAGATTTGGATCTCCCACTCGAAACCTTATTCTTGTTTCTGTTTTGGGACCTTCCTCATACAGATAAGGCATCTCCATTCTGGCCCTCCATATTTCTCCGTCTCATTTCCTCCGACAGCAAGGCTGAGACAATGTCATCAAAATTCAAGGTAGTTGTATTGCTACCTATTGCAATAACCAGACCGTCCCACGAGTCTGGTAGAGAGCACAACAAACTGATGCACTTATCTTCATCTGAGATTTTAATATCAACAGACGACAGCTGACTTACCACAGTATTGAAGGCGTTCAGATGCTCTGTCACTGAGTCTCCATCCTTCATCCTTAGGTTATACAACTTTTTCCGCAGGAACAACTTATTCACCAGAGACTTAGATTGGTACAAAGTCCCAAGTTTTTCCCACAAATTCTTCGCCGTAGCTTCCCTAGATACATTCAACAATACTGAATCTGACACACACAACCATATTGTGCTCGTAGCCTTCCGATCCAGTTTCTTCCAGTATTCATCTGACATTGCCATTGGTTTAGTACCTGGATCTACCGTGATCCACTGATATTTGTCCACTAGAAAATCCTCCATCTTGAGTTTCCACAACTCAAAACTCTCACCATTAAATTTCTCGATCTCTATCTTTCCGCCGCTCGCCATCTTCTTTCACCGCAAGAATCGATCCCGTAGATCTCCCACTGAAAAGGGTCTACCTCATGCCTGAACACAAAACCCTCAGCAACAAAGGCATCCCCTTAAAGCCGAAACAACTCTGATTCGAAATGTAGGTTTTAACCCTGAACATAAATTATCTACACACGAATCTTATAACAGAAAATAAACAATAGTGAGAGCATAAAACATAAAACAGAGAAACACAGAGATTTTCCCCTGGATCCCAAATCGGGACAACTAGCTTGATTTTTCATTATATTCCTTTTAGTGTTACAACACATAGATATACATGCCGAAGCATACATAAACCCCAATCCATTAACCCTCGATTAGAACATAACCGTAGTTCCCTTGACCGGATCTACAAAATACTAGGGGCCAAAAACCATCGTACCCCAAAACCATGTGCAAACTCATGCACAAAAAATGGGTGGGTCCACCTATGAGTGGGACCGCATACCAAATTTTTTTTTGCCGGGGCAGTGCCCCGGACCACAACAGGGGGGGCTGCCGCCCCCCCTGTGACCCCCCTACTGCGCCCGGCGCAACGTACAATGCTTGTGGTTAGTTTTGGAAAGAATATAACACATACCCAACAATTAGACTCTTTCTCTTATCTAAAAAAGTAAAAAAAAAGGGGGAGTTGAGGTGTGTACAGGTCTGCGGGATGATGTTTGTCAAGGTGAGTTACACTTTGCCATTGATGACAAGGGGGGAGAGAATGATGTAGGAAGAGGTGTCGTGATCGCAGGGGGAGTACTTGTGTTTCCATCAATTCCAAAGGGGGAGATTGTTGATCAATAGTTGTCATTGATGTCAACCCAAGCAGCACCAGGGGCTACCCTGATCTTGCATAGGAATTTTGACTTGACAACTTACTCTATTCTAAGTCAAGGATATTTTGGATGGTTTCTACTTGTCGATACGCTTTTGTTGATATATGTCATGCCACGTAATTCTTCACGGTTTGAGAGATATTCATGTTTGAAGTTATTAACCCCAGTTAGTGGGCTAAAACCCAATGGGGTTGTGGCATGACACTAATAATTGGTTGTGGTAATTGAATTGTCAATAATTAATAATTTTTTAAGCTCCTAAAATCCCTCCAATGGTCACTTGTTGAATACCCTCTCAACTTAAGCATTTATATAAATTGTGACCCTCATATTCTCCTCACGTAAGGATTTCGCTACTTATAACAGGTCATCGTGGCATGTTTGCTATAACTTGTTTTCTGCAAAGCTTCAGATGCTAAAACTAAAAACCCATTTGGACGAAATCCTGATGAAGCTCATGTCCAACTCTAAAATATTTGTTTGCTATATTTTTTGAGATATGATCTGAGGAACTTAGGGTTTTTGTAGGATCCCAAATTTCATGTAAAACGGTGACCTTGGGAAAATTGTCATAAATTTCTCTCTAAGCATTGGATTCAACTTTCGTAAGGAGTGAAAAAAAGAGGACAGGTTGTTGTTTTTTGTGTATCGTTTTCAAGACCAAAGGTTGAAATAATGACACGTGGCACTTCGTACAAGTTCGCTCTACTGAACCACTCTATAATCAGGTCATCGTAAGAGATTGGGCATAACTATTTCTTGAAGAATCCAATGTTGATCAGACCTATGGGGTTGGAAAGAGGACTCATAGGGCTAGCATAGGATGAAATTTCAGACCTTGGAGATCTGAAATTACATAGATACAACAGATTCAATATTGAGATTCTAGAAGGAAAGACAAATATGCATTCAAGGATCACTGTAGTAAGGACAACACATCAACAGCAAGGGTAATTTTTCTACAACAAGGTATGTATGATTAGTGTTTGAATTTTAATTTAAATATCATCTATGACATGCATGACAGTGTAAGTATTTTGTATGTATGTTTGATTGGATATTGTTCATAAATGTTGAACGTATTTACATTTGCATTTTGAATATTTCTCTGACATATGGTTTGCAGGATAATGTAAGTATTTTGTTTTTATATTGGTTTGGGTCTTGCATGTGCAGGAAGGAGGACACAATAGGACAACTCAGACACATACTAGAAGGACAATGCAACACCAAAGACCATTACTTGAAGCAAGCACAACAACACCTCAGCAACTGCTACTGTTCAAAGAAGCAGTGTGAAGTCAAGTATCAGGTCGTGTCAAAAGTAAGTATTGTAAATATCATCATTGTGAAATTGTAAAAGAGTCATTATTGTGAAAGAGTCAATCTGCCTAGAGTTGGAGAGGCATTATTGGGAGGTATAACTGTCATTGTTGGATATTGTTATGGTTGGGTCGCAGGTCATAGTGTGATTGGGTGATTGGTCTAGTTCAAGAAAATCATTGTGAATCATATTGTATTGTGGATCATTGTCCCTGGTACCAGAGTCCACACTCTTGTCTTATTTCCGATCATTCATTAGGGGAATTTTGAGGTTTAAAATGGGCCTCCTAAGGAAATAATAAAATAATATCTAAACCAATAAAATAATATTTATGAATTTGCAATTCACTTTTTGCACCAAAATCCATGTAACCATGGTTAAATTCAATTCAAAAGTTGTACAAAAATAAAACTAATAAAACAATTGCATTGATGTGACTATAAATAAGAATCATATTTTCAAGAAAAAGTCATTATCATTGCACAACTAATGCATTTGTTCTTTGTACTTAAATAACTTAAAATAAAATATAAATACAAATTCATAAGTTCTTAATTATAGAATATAGTATTAATTAAAACTTATATTATTTAAATTATATAATAACATGTAATTAATATACTATATAAAATTAATATAATATAATATATTGTTATATGTATGAATTTTATATTACATATTGAATTGATTTTATTTATAAATAAATATTTGAAAATATACAAATATAATATTTATTGAAAAGTGTGTAAATACATGAAGATTGTGGAGGGATATGCATTGTTTCTTTCAAAAAATATGAAATGACAATAATGATATTTTATTTAAAAAATGTGAAATGACATTTATTATGAGTACTTTACTTTATGACTTTGAAAGTACTTAGAGCACTACCATGGTTAACCATGAGTTTTTATCCACCATTGAGAATGTGACAAGTAAATACATTTAACTCAAACAATGCCACCTCAACCATTAGGGATGACGTCATCCCCTAAAATGTGATTGGTTCTCATAAAGTGAATTTTGATTGTACATTTTCCTTAGGAGGCCCATTTTAGACCTCAAAATTCCCCTAATGATAGGGTGGCAAGGAGGTGCTAAGTTGGTGCATGAAGTCACCTATAGGTTGGAGCCTGTGAACACTTTAGGGTGGTAGGTTGGTCTAAGATGTCGGGGTATCCATTCAGTTGAATACTGAAGAAACCAGGGCATTTGGACGTCCTTCTAGTGGGAGATGGAGAGGAATGTTTTTCTATAATTCTAGGAAGTTGTACCTTTCATCTCAATTGGGGTTGAAGATTAAAGAATTTATTAGAAAAGCGTTCGGTGGTTTTTGACCCAGAGGGGGTTTTCCACCTAAAATTTGTGTGCTTATTGTGTTCTATTATTTACTTTTGTTATTGGATAAATATCAAGAATAATTGAATATTAGCTAATGCTCTGAAAAGATTAAAAAAGTTATAATTGATAAGAAATATTGATTCACAGCCCCCCCCCCCCTCTTAGTATTTCCAAATAGTTGCACCCATCAATTATAGTGAGTTCCAATATAAACTCCCCGCATCAATACCAGTTCTACCTGAACCATCTTGTAGGTATCCTTCTCGAACATTGTTTTTACACCTGCATCATCCATCTTGCTTACAAAAATCAGATTTATGGCCAATGTAGGAATATGAAAAACACCAGGAAGTGTTATAATCCTTCCACCTTGCAACTTCAACTTGAATTTTTTGCATGCGGCTATTTTTTCCTTCCTATCATCCCCTAGGAAGACATCACGACCATCATATTTCTCATATTCGCAGAACCACTCCCTATGGAGAGTGAAGTGAAAGGATTCACCTGAGTCAATCAACCATGCATCATGATCTACATGTGTACTTGAAGAAGAAGCCATGTATACATATCCACCTTCATATGAGGTGGTTTTCGCCTCTGTAGAAAGAGCATCATTAGATCCCTTTCCTTTCTTAGGATATTTAGATCTACAATCCTTTTGAAGTGCCATTCCTTTGCGCATTTCCATCACACCTTTACAGGTTTTCCTGGATATTTTGATCTCCCTCTAGATTTAGGTCTCCCACTTAATGACTTATTTTTGTTTCTATTTTGGGACCATCCTCGTACAAAAAAGTCATCTCCATTCCGACCCTCCATATTTTCTATATCATTTCCTCTGACAACACGGATGACAAAATTTCATCAAATTTCAAGGTATTTGTATTGCTACCTATTGCAACAACCAGACTATCCCACGAATATGGTAGAGAACATAGAAAATTGATGCACTTATATTCATCTGAAATTTTAATATCAACAAATAAAATCTAGCTTACCACAGTATTAAATGTGTTCAGATGATTTGTCACCAAGTCTCCATCCTTCATCGTCAGGTTATATAGTTTTTTCTGTAGGAACGATTTATTCACCAGAGACTTAGATTGGTACAAAGTCCCTAACTTGTCCCACAAAGCCTTCTTCGTAGCTTCCCCAGATACATTCAACAATATTGAATTTGAGATACATAACCGTATTATGATCTTTGATTTGTGATCCAAATTCGTTGAGTTTTCATATGAAATTTTCGTTGGTTTAGTACCCGGATCTACCAAAATCCACTGATACTTATCCACGACCAGATCCTCCATCTTGAGCTTCCACAACTCAAAAATATGGCCATTAAATTTCTTGATCACTATCTTTCCATTTCTCACCATCTTCTTTCACCAAAGAAACAATCCCACATATCTCCCATTGATTGGGTCTACCATAGGCCTGACCAAAACCCCTCAGCAACAAATGTGTCCCCTTGAAGCCAAAATAACTCTGATACAAAATGTAGGTTTTAACCTTGTACAGAAATTACCTGCAAATGAATTCTGAAAATAGAAAATAAATAATGGCAAGAACATAAAACATAAAACAAATATACACAATATTTTCCCCTGGATCCCAAAACCGGGACTACCAGCTTAATTTTTCATTATATTCATTTCAATGTCAACATACATATATATACATGTCGAAGAATTCATAAAACCCAATCCATTAACCCTAGATTAGAACATAACCATAGTTCCCTTAACCGGATCTAGAAAATACCATGGATAGAAAATCATAATGCCCAAAACCATGTGCAAAACCCATGCAAAAAACAATAGGTATGTCCGCCCACCTAATATAGTGTCCAAAAAAAATTTCTCGGGGCACTGCCTCAGACCCCGTGTAGGGGGGCTACCACCCCCTATAAACCCCCCAACAGGGGGCGTTGTTTCCCCCCCTGTGACCCCCCTGTTGTGTCTGACGCAAAGAATAGGGGGCGTTGTCACCCCCCCGTGCGTGCAACTAGTCATGGAAAGAATATAACTCACACACAACATTGCATGAATGTGTGTCTCTATTTCGGGTAAGTTTCGTAACTTTTGCTTTTTCTTGATTTTACTTTCACTTTTGTTGATTTTTCTTTCGTAAGTGTCATTTTACCTTTCTTTTACATGACAAGTGTCGTTCATACTATATTTAGCTATTTCGTGTGTCAATCCTCTCTTGCATGCTTATTTCCTAGTGTTGTTTCACATTCTAAATCCTTTCACATTCATGTTATCATTTCAAATCAGTCTATTTATACATTCTATCTTCTTGAAATCCTCATTTCTTCATGTTGATCCATACTTAGATGAATTTTGACTCGATGTTTCTCTCCATCACTGCAATTGTCCATTGGTCAGGCCTTGTCCCTTGCTAATATGACATGCACACTTATCAAGGCCTCTCTTTCTCCAACTGCACATTGCGCAATCTCAGTCACTTGAGAGCCTTCCTCTGCCATATGTGACTATGCACTATGCAAACCCTAACCTCTACAATGCACTGTGCAGTTCCAGTCAGCAATTTTTCAACCCTTTCCCATTGTAACTATAAATTACGTAGTTAGTTAGCCTCTCTCTCAGCAGTTGTGCATTGTGCTGTTACAAGCCCTAGTATTCATCTTTTCCTTTTCTAATGAAGCCTACACAATATCTCTCTTCAACCATTTAACAATGTGCATTTCTAGTGACCAATCAGGTCACTCTAGCCTTGAGGTCACCCCTTGTGTTTTTTCCTTGCGCAATTCCTTCTCCAAGTAGTTGTTTGTTGTGTTTCATAGCTTGATAGATGAGGATATTATCTGCGAACTAAATTTTTGTTTCCATGAGAATTTTCCATTTCCAGGTGCTGCCAATAAATATATTATCAACCTCTCATCTTCCACATATACCATGCCTCTGGTCACAAGACAAGTAATAGTGAAGGAAGTCACATAAAGTACTATAGAATGTGCTAGGGAAAGTTCAAGACCAAGAATGCCTATCATGGTAGATGTTTGGTGTATAAGGCCGATCCTTTACCATGGGTAACCATAAAATATGTTTTCATTAACAAGGAGTTCCCAAATAATCTTGAGGATAGGGAAATATGCATCAGGGTTAAGAGATCCAAGTTCCTTAAATTTATTTGCATGTATCTGGTGCTCCCATGTGCAGACACAATTCGATGAACCTTGAAAGGTATAAACACCAATAACATGTTCATGAGTGGTGTAAGTAGACAAAATATTGCAACATACCAACCACGTGATCTTCATACATACTGCAAACTGTTGAGACTATAATTTTTTCTCAATACATAGTATTATGGAGTTTGGGCTCACTTGAATACCAAGGATATGATGAGATCATGGTGGCAGGAACCAATATTTCCAAGCGTTTGATGCCACATCATGGTATTTTCTCCAGAGACCACAAGGTTTTCAACTCCACTTTCAAGAAACACAGAAGTGTTGCACCCATCAATTATAGTGCTACCCAGAAACTTGTATAGAGTTCCAATCTAAACTCCCCACATCAATACCAGTTCTACCTGAACCATCTTGTAGGTATACTTCTCAAACATTGTTTTTACACTTGCATCATCCATCTTGCTTAAAAAATCATATTTATGGCCAATGCAGTAATATGAAAAACACCATGAAGTGTTATAATCCTTCCACCTTGCAAATTCAGCTTGAATTTTCTGCGTGCAACGATTTTGGCCTTCCTATCATCCCCTAGGAAGACATCACCACCATCATATTTCTTATATTCACAGAACCACTCCCTATGGGGAGTGAAGTGAAACGATGCACTTGAGTGAATCAACCATGCATAATGATCTACATGTGTACTTGAGGAAGAAGCCAAGTACACATCTCCACCTTCATCTGAGGTGTTTTTCACCTCTGTATAAGGAGCATCATCAGATCCCTTTCCTTTCTCGGGATATTTATATTTACAGTCCTTTTTGAAGTGCCCTTCCTCTCCACATTTCCAACACACCTTTACAAGTTTTCCTAGAGATTTTGATCTCCCTCTAGATTTAGGTCTCCCACTCAATGACTTATTTTTTTTTCTATTCTGGGACCATCCTCATACAAAAAAGGCATCTCCATTCCGGTCCTCCATATTTTTCCATCTCATTTCCTTCGACAACAAGGATGATAAAATTTCATCAAATTTCAAGGTAGTTGTATTGCTACCTATTGCAACAACCAAACTATCCCACAAATCTGGTAGAGAACACATAAAATTGATGCACTTATCTTCATCTAAAATTTTAATATCAATAGATAAAAACTGGATTACCACAGTATTAAATGTGTTCATATGCTTTGTCACCGAGTCTCCATCCTTCATCCTCAGGTTATACAGTTTTTTCCGTAGGAACGATTTATTCACCAGAGACTTAGATTGGTACAAAGTCCCTAACTTTTCCCACAAAGCCTTCTTCATAGCTTTCCCATATGCATTCAACAATATTGAATTTGAAATATACAACCCTATTGTGCTATTTGATTTATGATCCAACTTCGCCCAGTTTTCATCTGATATTGTCATTGGTTTAGTACCCGGATCCACCGCAATCCACTAATCTTTATCCACTAGTATATCCTCCATCTTGAGCTTCCACAACTCAAAAATATAACCATTAAAATTCATGATCTCTATCTTTCCATTTCTCGCCATCTTCTTTCACTAAAGAATCAATCACGCAGATCTCCCATTGAACAAGGTCTACCACAGGCCCGACCAAAACCCCTTAGAAAAAAAGGTGTCCCCTTGAAGCCAAAAGAACTCTAATACCAAATGTAGGTTTTATCCCTGTACAGAAATTACCTGCAAAAAAATTCTTAAATCAGAAAATAAACAATGGCGAGAACATAAAAAATAAAACAAATATACACAATATTTTCCCCTGGATCCCAAAATCGGGACTACCAGCTTGATTTTTCATTATATTCCTTTCAATGTTACAATACATATATATACATGTCGAAGAATTCATAAATCCCAATCCATTAATCCTGGATTAGAACATAACCATAGTTCCCTTAACCGGATCTTGAAAATACCGTGGACAGAAAACCATCATGCCCAAAACCATGTGCAAAACCCATGCAAAAAACCATAGGTAGGTCCGCCCACTTAATATAGGGTCTAAAAAAAATTTATCGGGGCACTGCTTCAGACCCCGTGTAGGGGGGCTACTGCCCCCCTATAAACTCCCCAACATGGGGCATTGTTGCCCGCCCTGTGACCCCCCTGCTGCGTCTGGAACAATGAATAGGGGGCGTTGTCACCCCCTTGCATGTGCGACTAGTCATGGACATAATATAACACACACCCAACATTGCATGCATGTGCATCGCTATTTTGGGTATGTTGACACCTAATCCTAAGGGATTGGGTGAGATTGTATATTATTGTAATTTAGTAAATAAGGAAGGCCAAGAGACATTGGGAAGTGAATCCCAATAGCCGCACCTCCATGTATAAGTACACACACAATCTCCATCTAATGCATCTTTAGTTTTGCGGAGTTACCTCCTGGTCTGACATGGTATCAGAGCCAATCCATTTTTTGGCATTCCTGCCTTTGGTGTAACTCCCTCCTATTTTGCATTTTTGTAGAATGTCATTGTGCATTCAATTTTTTTTTTACTGCTCCTGGCATTCTGCAATTCTGGAATAATTCTGCATTATGGTTTTTTTTAGCAAATTCTGCCTCATTTTTTCTACACACCATTGTGCAATTTCAGCTCAAGTTATCTGCACATTTAATTTTTACTGTGCAAGATATTTTTTTACAATTCGTTGCCCCTCTTATGTAGATCCTCACACCACTCACCCTCAAGCAGATCCTCGCAGCCCTCTTGTGCAGACCCTCTCCCTCACCCCTCTCATGCACTCCCCCTCGCCTGCACTCACTGCACCTCACATAGTCACTCTCCATCACTCTCAACACTCCCCAACCCCTCTCCCTCACCCTCGGCCCTGTTGATCAACGGTTGTCATTGATGTCAACCCAAGCAACACCAAGGGCTACCCCAATATTGCATGGGAATTTTGACCTACCAAATTACTAAATTATGGGTCAAGAATTCTTTTGATATATGGCACGCCACGTAATTCTTCACGGTTTGAGAGATATTCATGTTTGAAGTTTGTAACCCCAGTTAGTGGGCTAAAACCCCATAGGGTTGTGACATGGGTCATTAAAAATTCAATAATTAATAATTTTTAAGCTCCTAAAATCCCTCCCACGTTCACTTGTTGAAGCCCCTTTCAACTTAAGCATTTATATAAATTGTGATCCTCATATCCTCCTTATGCAGGGATTTCGCTATCTGAAACAGATCATCGTGGAATTTTCGCTCTAATTTTTTTTATGAAGGTTCAGAAGCTGAAATTTTTATGAGGTGACGCTGAAATCTTAAGGAAGCTCTTGTAAAAATTTCAGATCAAGGTGTGCAATATTTTCGGAGATATGATATATGGAAGTCAGTGTTTTTGCAGGCTCCTGAAATTTATCTCAAAGAAGTGACCTTGGAAAAATCATCATAACTCTCTCTCTGGTATTGGTTGGAATTATGTAAGACGTTAGACGGTGCACGAAAGTAATTTTTTACGTATCAATTTTCAAATCTAAGTGAAAACGGGTGACCGTGGCTACTTCGTACAATTTTTCTCTCAAGAAGCAGTCCATAATTAGGAGAAGCGTTGTGAGAGATTGGGCATAACCACCTTGAAGACAAAAATTGGGTCGGACCTATGGCATTGGAAATATGACTCATAGGGCTACATTAAGACCAGAAATCAGATATTGAGGATATGAAATAACCGAGGTACACCAGATTCAATATTGAGCTTTTAGAAGGCAAAGAAAAAGCTATATCATGTGTTGTCAAGGGTTGCAAAGGACCAGAATTTCTAGGGCAACAAAGCAAAACAAGGTGCAACAGAGGGTAGGATGAAAAGATCATCAACCAAGTTGCATAACAGCAGCAAGAAGTTCATCCTATGAAGTCTTCAAGTGGGCAGCACTGCATACAATCATTGTAAAAGTATCATTGTACTAAGTCATTGTAAATACATTATTGTAAAAATTGTACTAGTGTCTACTCTGCCAAAATTCCAGAATCTGGTGTTGGAGGTCCCAGGATCATACGTTAAGTGGTTGTGTCATAGTTGGGGTTATGGTCTAGTGTGTCTTCTACAGGGTGGTAGGGTGGTGCTAGGGTAAGTTGTAGCTCATTGGGTGTTGGGGCATCCGTTCAATTGACTACTAAAGAATCTCGGGCGTTGGAGTGTCCATACAATGGGAGCTGGAGAAGAATGCTTTTCTAGATTCTAGGAAGTTGGAGCTTTATTTTCAATTGGAGTTGAATATTAAAGAATTATTAGAAAAGCATTAGGTGGTTTTTGTCCCGGAGTGGGTTTCCACCTTAAAAACTGTGTACATTTGTGTTCCTGTTGTTTACTAATATCATTGTACAAACACTGATAATAATTGAAGATTAACTAATGCTCTAATTGAAAGGAATACTGATTCACCCCCTGAGTATTCTTGCTGGAGGCACATTTAATTTTCATGAAAAATATTTTTTTTTACGGTTCGCTCCCCCTCTTACATGGACTCCCTCCTTCACTCACCCTCACCAGGATCCCTCCACCCTCTGAACTCTCTCCCTAGCTACACTCACCGCACCCCTGATGCTCTCCATCCTCTCGACACTCCCCCAACCAACTCCCTCACCCACCTCGGCCCTAGTTTTCTCGACCCTCCCCTTGTACCCACTCCCCCTGCCCCATCTGTCCCCTCCCATCCACCTCACTCGGACCTTCCTCACCCCTCGGCGCTCGACCTTCCCTCACCCTCAGCCCTCTCCTCACGTCCATCACCGCTCCCCCCTCACATCTCTCCCCCACCGCTTCCCCCTCATGTCTCCCTCACCACCCTCCCCTCCCTCCCCATCGCCCGCCCTCACCTCCCTCCCCTCCCTCGGCCCGTCGGCCCTCCCTTCCCATCCCCTACCCGTCTCACGCAAGCCCTCGGCCACCTTCCCTCCCTCTGTTTAAATTTTTTTATTAATTTTCTTATTACGACAAACACCTCCCCCAGAAAATGCCTACCCTGGTAAAACCTTCCCCATAAAACACCTCCCCAAGAAAACCTTTCCCAGAAAACACCTCCCTCAGAAAATACCTCCCTTCTGTTTTCCCCAATTTTTTTTACAAAAAAAAAATAAATAAAAAAAAAATTACAAAAAGAAATAAATAAAATAATTTGCATAATTTAAACCAGAATTGAGTTTTTACCATGACAACAAAGTTTTTTTTCAAAAGAATTCATTCTCTCATATCCATTGTGGGAGTTGTTCTCTCTGACAAAGAGAACTACCCTGAATGGTCTCGGAAAATCAATCACACTCTCATTTTTAATGAGCTGTGGAGAGGAATTTGTGAAGGCGAAGGAGACCACCCACCAGCAAAGCCCACTTCAGACAAAGAGATCACCATTTGGGAAAACAAGAATTGCAAGGCCGATGCCTTGATTGCAGCTTCTGTAAATGAGGAGGTCAGTCGTCATATTACACCATTTCAAATGCCTATGAAGCCTTGAGAAAACTAAAAGAACTCTATGACTCACATTCAAAACTTGAAATTGTTCAATTAATGATTAATTTGTTCAGTCTTGAATTGAAGAATGATGATCCTCTTGCTTTAGCTTTAGAAGTAAGATATATCATGCATGACATTAAGAAAACTGGTGTAGATATTTACATACCTCTCATAGCATATGTTAAGGCATTGTATCCCACTTACTCACATTACCTTGAGTCATTGCAAGCAAGTGGAAACCTCATGAAAATCACCTTTAATTCCCTTGAGAAACATTTTGCAGAAGGAGAGAAGGCCTTTGGAAAGATGACAAATCCTCTGTCTTCTGAAGAGGCTATATTTTTTGCACATAGAGAAAAGATTCATGTTCAAGATTCTTCCAGAGGAAGAGGAGGCCGAAGAGGAAGAGGAAGAAGAAATTTCAGCGGAAGGGGGGGCAGACAAACTCAAACTGAAAAATATGATCTTCATTGCATACGATGCAATAAACACTGGCTTGATGCATCTACATGTAAGCTGCCTTGGGATAAAATTGAGCAGCAAAGAAATCAAGAAAAAGGTAAAACTCATGACAGAGACAAAGGTAAAGCACCTGAATCCGCTCATTATGTTGTAGCACATTGAAACAATGGAGTAACTGAAGACTTTTTTGATGTTTCATTTACTTCTTGGAGAAATGATTGGTTGCTAGATTTAGGAGTAACATGTCACATGACATTTAGAAAATATTTTTTTGAAGAATTTACTGACAAAGTTGATGGAGCCGTATACTTCGCAAATAAATCCAAACTCAAGCCACCAGGGCTTGGCATAATCAGGCTTAAGTTGCCTGGTCTTCCAGATCATCTTCTACATGAGGTTCTATACCTCCCTGAGTTGAGGAGAAACTTGTTGTCCTTGGTCCACATCCGCTAGCAAGGACACTCCATTCACATGTTTGATGGCAAGGTTGACGTTAGAAAAGCATAAGATCGCTCACTTGTCATGGAGGGAATAGAAGAAGGAAGACTCTTGAAGCTGCAAGGTTCCTTTGCTCATGCGCAAAACTTTGCATTCAGTTCACATCATGATGAAGGTACATTCCCATCAAGTCTTTTATGGCATGCTAGATTTGGACACTTAAACTATGACAACCTTTGATTGTTGATGAAAAATGATGTTACTGGACTACCTACAATTCCTAGGAAACTTAAGTAATGTGATGCTTGTATTCTAGGAAAGCATAGAAAACAACCATTTCATGATTCAAATTCTAGAGCACATAGAAAAATTGAGCTTATTCATTTAGATTTATGTGGCCCTATGCCTATTGCTTTTGCAAATGGAAATAAATATATGATGACATTTCTTGATGATTACACTAGAATGTGTTGGGTTTACTTATTGAAGAAAATCCGATGATTTTCAAACATTCAAGAATTTTCATGCAAGGATTGAAAATGATGCACAAACTCATTGTTATCTCAAAATCAGACCCTGATAGGATGCTAATCAAGAAGACTCTGAGTAACTATTTCAAACCAGACTTTTAGTTGAGGCTTAGCCTCCTCAACCTGAGAGGGCTCTCTCAATAGGTTTATGATTTTCAAATAAGGATTAGATGGCTAACTCTATGAGTAAAATGGATAAAAATGGATAATTGGTTGTACTGCTAATCAACAAACATCTATTGGGCTTATGGAGTCAAATGTGTTTTCACAAAACATGAATATCAACTTCATATGGAAGTCAGGGCATTTCAGGGTTTAGATGCATCAACAGAACAGTAGTACAGAAAATAAACACAGTTCATGAACATATGAAGGAAGTTAGAGCACCTTCAGTGAATTCTAAGTAACATACATTCATGCCACTGCAAGTAATTGAAAGAGGAAAACCATGAGAATATCAAACATCAATAACCCTTTCTGAATCCTGAGTGATGAAACCAATATCTCTGTATTAATATAAAAACACAGTTTCTGCTACAACAAAACAATATGCTTGTTAATGAAAATTGCCAACCCTATGCAATTCGACTTCTTGTCTCTTATAGAGTCATCATTACATTCTTTTATTATCTCCAAACACTTGAGAAAAATTTGAATTTTCTAGCTTGACACTTATCAACTGCTAAAACAAACTTTTAATTACATCTGACAGTTAAACTGTCTGTTCTAGAATCCTAATAAAACTAGGATTAAAATTGTTTATTATAACTTAACAACCTTATCTAAACATTAAATATTCTATCTGACAGCTGCTCCTCCTAAACTTCGACCTTGATGATGTCCATCTCCTTGCTGTTAGACTGTATTGATTTGCCTCTTATCTACCTTGAAAGATAGGAACATGCTCCCTGCAAAATAGCTATAATGCTTCATTTATGTTTCTTCAAACCATCTACTGACCAACTTGTACTAAAAAACATGTGGCGATGTATTATTAAACTCATGTGACTTCGCCCTTCCAGCTGTGACCAAACCAAACTTTTGAAGGAATGCCAAAACTGTTAACATTGCTGCGCTACGAAACTGTCTGCTGTATTCGTAGCACAGAACATTACCTTTGAAAAATTCACTTGGAACCTTCATTTTTCTGTGTTTTTCCATTGGATCTTCACTTGTGATCTTTATACATTCTTCAGTAGCATCAAGGTTTAAAAAACAAGCCTTTTCTCCCTTTGAAACCTTGCAAAATTGTTCAAACTGCATCCTACAGCAGTTTCGTAGCGCGCTACGAAACTGCTGTAACTGTTGTGCATGACACCTAAAACAGTTTCGTAGCGCGCTACAAAATTGCTGTGTCTATCTTTTCACAACTTTTTCCAAAATTTTAAGTTTCAAACCTTTACTTCCATCCTTCCAGTTATATATAAGCTCTCATAATCAACAAAAATCAACTCTGAACTGCTTTCAAAAATGAAATATTTCCACATAACCCCAAAAATTTGTTAGGAGATGTCACTAACTTTTTACACTCATTTTTGCTGTGGTTGATCTTCAGGCTTTGCTAGCTGTATTTCAAGATCTTCAACCTGCCTTTTAAGCCTTCTTTTATTAGCTCTTAGTTTGGTATTAAGCATCCTTATGAACTTTGCTTCCTTGATTGCAGGGACGGTCCATATGTAGAATTGATCCTCACTACTGATTGACTCAATGTTTGAAACCCTTTCTAGCTCCCACAAACCTTTCAACCTCTCAAAGTTTGACCTTTCTACAACATGCATTCTCACTTTCTTCTTCAATTTATCAATTTCAATGTTTGGAAGTCTGAGTTTGTCTTTAACCTCCTCATAACTACTCTTTTCTCTCTGAGTATTAAAAACTCTGTTTCTGTCTTCTTCAAGCATTGGAGATGATATATTTATGGGTTCTTCAAAAACATTTGCATCCTCACCTCCTGTTTGGTCTATCTCCATGTCTGGCTGCTACAATTTCTTAGACTGCCTAGTCAAGGGTTTTTTAGGCTTAAAGACAAACTCTGACACTTCATCCTCAAAATCTAATTTTTTGGATATTTTCAATTTCTTTGATTTGCCACTTGTATCCAGTTTGATGAAATATGCTTGAACCATAGGAGGCTCTTCAATGTCAATATCTTGTAATATATCATTCAAGTCACCTCTTAATTCCAAGTTTTCATTTGTGACCACAGCCTTACCCTTCTTGTTTGACCTTTGACTCCTAGTCAAATTCTTTTGAGCTGTTTTAATAGTTGACTGTTCCTGAATTGTCTCTTTGACATGAGTTCTCTTCTTCTGTGCAGATTGAGGAGTCCTTTGGATATTCAGTGATGTGTTTATCATTGGTTCTTTTACCTGTTTCTTGGGCTTAATCTTGAAAAACCTCCTTGATTTTGTTTCTGTAGGTTCATCAGTCTTTGATGGAGATGTTTCTTTGACTTGAGGGCTAGCACCTGTTCCTTCAACCCCTATTCCAATCAAAAAGAGAAATGCAGACCATTCTCTATTCACTTTCTGAAGCTCATGCAAAACTATTAACTTGACTAGACCATGATGAAATAATGAGGTTTCACATGCCTGAGTTTTCATCTGTACTTTGTTTGCCA
The DNA here is from genome assembly GCA_034641835.2 of Pinus albicaulis. NCBI lineage: Eukaryota > Viridiplantae > Streptophyta > Pinopsida > Pinales > Pinaceae > Pinus > Pinus albicaulis. The sequence goes on from CM076579.1 coordinate 1,579,641,589, forward strand.
TCTTGGCCAGACTTCGAAATAGAAAGAAAGGTAAGTCTAGAGAGATTATTCCTGTGAAATGAAATAAGAGTTTAAAGTGGTAAGTGTACACCTTGTGGTATCTCCCTTTGCAGGTGAAGTACCTTTGGATGTTGTAGAGCAGATTGGAAAATGCATCCTTGACATAACTTATTGGCACATCTTTGTTCAAATCAGTATCCATAAACTCTTGTTTCAAAAACATTTTGCAGGGTTGCATTTCAAACCTAAAATTCTTGAACCATCTATCTTCCCCCCTTGGAATTTCTGTGACTGCTGATATAACTTCAGGAGAAATTGGTAAATTGAGAAAACCAACCTTTGTGTTTGACCCTGTGAAGTTAATAACAAACTCTTTGGTAACCTGATTATGCCCTCCTTGAAGCTTTTCGTAGAACCTCCAACACCCTACCTTCTTGAAGGCTTCTTCAACATATTTATCTCTTGTGAGAGCTTCTAAACCTTCAGGTTTTGTTCTCAGACAGTGACCAGACCTATGATTTCTCTTTTCTTATGTCATCTTCCTCCTGAAAACCCTATGTCTTTACCAAACCTGTAATAGACCTCCTTGTTGGATGAACTGGCTCGCTTGAAAATTTGGTTCAGCCTCGCTTGATTGAAATTCTGCCTCACTTGAAAACTTAAGGAAAGCTCTGGTTTCTTATCATGAACTTCTCTTTCAAACAATAGATATGCATGCAGTGTTTTCTTTGCATGAGACAAAATCGATGATAACCAAACCTTTTTCAAATTTGAAAAGGACCAATGACAAATGACCCCTAACAAATCTCATAATTATTTCATAATTGCTTTGGATGGTTGCATGCATGAGGGAGGATTCGTGGACTGACACCTAATCATGAAATTTTAACCAAAATTGATGGATGTGACAGCTAAACTGAAAAATTTCGAATCCCCGATTTCGTAGCGCTAGTAATGTGATTTCTGGATTTTGCGCTACGAAAAGACCAGCGTTTTCGTAGTGCAGAAGAAGTTTTTTACACTAAGTGCACTACGAAAACGTGGTTTCGTGGCTTATTCAAAAAAAAAAAAAACTTAAAATATGGTTTTCAAAATGTGGTATGATACTTCTAAAGAGTAAAGAAAGGTTTATGAACTTTATTTGGTGATGAAATGAGACTTGTAACCTATGGCTTAGACCCTATAAAACATAAAAATGACTCAAACCCTATCTAATACCATGACTTAGGAGCAAGTATAAACTGACCAAGTTTAGAAAATTTTAATAGTGATAACAGTGGCTCCACTTGGGATAGTGTGCCCTTGTGGTACACTAAGAACTCGTAGCTCCAGTGCTATCCATTTTTTGATAAAAACAGAAATTTTGTTGACAAGCATCTTCTTCAAATTGTTGGGCCTTCACTTCGGGCTTAAGATTTCTGTTTCAGCTTGTCATTTATTAACAAAAACTGACAAAGATGAATATATACAATTTCATGAGTGATTTATAATACTTCAACAAACATAATGCTTTAGGAACCTGCCATTAACAGGCCCTACAGCATATGATCCTCCATCCATTTCCTACAATATGTAAGTGTTGTTCCCATGAAAACCAGCAATCTGAAAAGGACCCTTCCATAAATTCTCATACTTACCATGCTTGCCCTTTTCCTCAATTTTGCCCTCCCATTTTAGCACTTTGTCATGAATCTAAAAACTGTCCTCTTTGATCTTCCTATCAAATGTATTCTTAATTCTGTTTTGAACATGCTGATGTCTATCATAGACTTCATTTCTCTTTTCTTGCAAGGCTATCAGCTGGTTTATCCTCCTTTGGATGACATTTGGTTCTTCTTCAAGTCCTTGAATTAACTTCATAACTGGCACCCCAAGTGATGTTGGGAAAACAACTTCAGCCCCATAGACTAATTCATATGACGAAGTTCCAATTGATCTCTTTGTTCAAATCCTATCAGCCCATAAGGTGTACTTCAGCTTTAAGTGCCAAGCTTTCTTGTTCTCCTGCAATTTCTTTTTGATAATTCTTACAATGCTCTTATTTGATGATTCAACAAGACCATTCCCTTGCGAATAATATGCAGTAGAATGTCCAAGAGTTATGTGGTATTGATGGCAGAAATTTATCATTTTCTTGGACTTAAATGCTTGAGAATTCTCTGTTATAATCTTCATGGGACAACCAAATCTAGACAATATATTATTCTCTAGAAAAGAAATAATAACAGAATCATTAGCCTGCCTTGTTGGTATCGCCTCTATCCACTTGGTCAAGTAGTCTGTTGCTGTGAGAATCTAGCGATGTTGTCCCGATGATGATGGATGTATCTCTCCAATAAAGTCTAACCCCCAATGTTGAAAAGGAGCTTCCACACATATAGGAACCAGAGGTAGAGGTACAAGCTTTCTTCTTCCTTCAAAAATTTGGCATTCATGACATGCAACAATTCTTTTATAAATGCCTTGAAACATTGTTGGCCAAAAATATCCTGCTCTGAGAATCTTATTTGTTGTAGCCTTCCAATAATGGTGTCCTCCACAATCTCCTTTATGAAATTCTTCAATGACTTTATCAGCCTCCTCTTCAGTTAAACAATTCAGCAAAATTCCTCCTGTATCTTTCCAAAATAGATTTCTGTCATATACAAAATATCTTAAAGATTTCAACTTAAAAAACCTTGCTTTGGACTTTGTTAAATCTGCAGGAGCTTTGTGATGTTGTAAAAAAAAAACCACATATTTATACCACTCAGAAATGATATATTTCTCTTCAATTTCAACCATTTCCTCTTCATCATCAGAAATTTCTGATATTTCTGCATTCAGATTTATATCAAGACAGCCCAGATTTGACTGAGTCATTAGTTTCACCAAGCCTTGTCCTTTCACCAACTTGGTTGGTTTGATGTCTATATCATATTCTAGCAGTTTGGTGATCCATTTTCCCCTCTTACCATCAGGATCTGCTTGAGTTAGAATGTCTTTAACCACAACACTTGGAACATATGCCACGACATGAGAATGCAGAATATAAATTATGAAATCTTTTATAGCTTTCACCAAAGCATAGGCTTGTTTTTCTAGAATATTATACTTCAACTCAGCATTAGCTAATGTTTTACTAAAGAAATAAATAGGCTGCTCAGTACCTTGCTTTCCTTTTTGTAGCAAAACTCCAACAATTGTGTTTTCGGAAGCAAATGTAAAAACCAGAAATTCTTTGGAAAAATATGGGCTTATGAGCACCGATGCTTGTGTGAGTGCCTGCTTGATTTTCTCAAAAGATCTTCTACATTCAGTTGTCCATTTTATATCAACTCCTTTCTTTAACATCCTTGTAATATCTTTGACAATCTCAGCAAAGTTAGGAATGAAATGTCTAACAAAATTCAATTTTCCAATAAATGATTGAATCTCTTTCCTACTTCTTGGCAAATCTACCTTTTGAATTGCATTAACTCTATTAGGATCAATCCTAATTCCATCTTCAGAAATGATATGACCAAGTAATTTTCCTGAAGTTAAAGCAAAAATTCTTTTAATAGGATTAAGGGAAATGCCAAACCTTTTGCATTTCAACAAAAAAAATTCTAAGTGTTTCAAATGATCTTCTTCTTTCTTTGAAAATACTGTTATACCATCAAGATAAACAACCACTGATCTATCCTTTTCCTCAGAAAAAGCAATGTCCATTTCTCTTTGGAAAGTAGCTCCTGCGTTCATGAGACCAAAAGGCATCTTGGCATACATGAATGTACCCCATGGTGTTGTGAAAGCTATTTTCTCCTGATCATCTGGATGTACAAGAATCTGGTTATAACCTGAAAAACCATCAAGCATTGAAATTCTTTGAGAAACAACAATATTTTGTAGAATTGTATCCATCTTGGGAAGAGGATAGTTGTCCTTTAACGATGCTTTGTTCAAATTTCTGAAGTCAACACAAATTCTGATTTCTCCATTCTTCTTTCTAACCGGTACCAAATTTGCAAGCCAATTGGAGAATCGGATTGGGACAATGATTTTTGCATCAAAGAGTTTCTTGATCTCCCTTTCAATCAATGGTATGAGAAGGGGGTTAATTCTCCTCAACTTCTGTTTGAATGGTTTCTCATTGTCTTTAATTGGAATAGTATGCTGAATAATAGAAGGGTCATATTGCTTTAAATTAGCATAACTCCAAGCAAAAACATCCATAAACCTTCTCATCATCTCAATATATTTGAATTTCACATCAGCTGAAAGAAACTTCGAAATTTTTATCATTTTAGGCAAAGCTAATGTACCAAGATTACAGCTCTCTACTTCCTCTTCATCAGCTTGTAATTTTGGCGCTTTAAAAACATCATTTTGATCAAAAAGCTTCTCAAGAGGAATAAGACCCTTTGGTATTGCATTATTCTTCAATTGAAAAATTTCAGATTTTCCTTTAGACTCAACAAACATATTTTTCTTATCTATATGAGTACTTTCAAACACTTCTTTCAACTCAGTAAAATTCTTTACCTGTTGATATTTTTCAAAAACTTTCCAGTTTGTAATATTGTCGGGTATGGCTGGTCTATTACGAACATAAATCTCATATTTTTCATTTTAATGCATAGGAATGATGAAAAGACTTGCAGAGACAGCAAGAGAATTAGTAATAGAGTTTTGATCTCTAGTTTTGACTATGAAGGAATAAGATTGAAAATTCTCCAACATGTCTAAGAATAAATTTTTGTAAGCTCTCATCCTTACATCCTTTGTTTGATAAACACCTTCAACCTATCTAATAACCAATTCAGAATCTCCAAAAACAGAGATATTTCGAGCTTTCATTTTTTTAAGAAGATCTAGACCCAAAATCAAAAACTCATATTCAGCCATGTTGTTTGTGCAATCAAAATTTAGTTTGTAAGAGTAGAACTTACTCTCATTAGTATGACTTGTAATCCAAATCCATTCTCCTGCCCCCTCTTTTCCTACTGATCCATCAAAGTACAGTGACCACCATTCTTCCATCTGCTTGTCATTTACTTGTTGATTTTCTGCTCTTATTTTTTCATCAACAGTATCAACTGATTCATTAAAAAGAATGGCAGATCCCAGCTCGGTATCAAAGGCATAAATAGGAAAATTCTAAGGCTTATCTTTGCTACTTACCATGTAAGCCATTCTAGTCTCCCGATACAATCTCCTTTGTTCACCAAAAACTGGAATAGTAGCGTAGGTAAGATTCATCTGCATTGTGCCTTTGATTTTCGCTGCCCATGATCTTGACAATAGCATACCAAACTTTGGAGGAACATCAGCCACAACAATGTCATTAACAACTGTCTTTGCTGGGATTTGCGTTAGACCAACAACAACATCCTTGATTAGACCAATACATTGAACTCTCTTTGAATCAAAAGAAAACAAATCCTTATATGGTCTTGTGATTTGTAATCCCATCCTTTCCATGATTACTTTGGGCATAAGGTTATGTGAAGCCCCGGAATCTAGCATAGAATTATGTAAATTCATATCATGAATAATAATGCTTACATAAAAAGGAGGAAACTCTTAATTTTGTTCATCTTCTATCCTTGGACCCAAATATATAGTAGAATTATCTTCTTGAACATTCAAAATATCAGTAGCTCCTGGTTATGAATTTAACAATTTAAAAATATTGCTTCTATATTCATTTACCTTGAGAATCTCGCTAAACAGGACTGATATTTTAATATTTGAAATTTCATTCTCAAGGTTGAAAACAGAAACAAATTTTTCAGTTTCTTTGATAGGAGGAGGAAGTTGAGTGTCTTTCTTACCAAGTGGAGTATCCTTTTTACCTTCAGCCACCTTTGAGCTATCATTTATAGCTTCAACAACCTTCGGAGCATCTTTCTTGGGCTGTGTGTTTGCTTGCATTGATAGGAACATTTTTGTTTCTGAGATTATATTGCTTTTGCATCTCAAAAATGGCATGTTGATATCCCTTAAAATAATTTGATGGTTCTCCCTCTTGGTTAGTCAAATCTGATTCATCATGTTCTTCCTTAGTCAATAAAATTCCCGACATTTCTTCATCAAGACAATGGATGGATTCTTCAGGAATTTCAGGCTCATCTTCTTCATCTACTAAATTCTACTGAAAAGGAGGTCTCACTGGAGGATCGGGCTACTGATTTCTATTTTCTCTTGGCCTTTGCTGGTTCTGAGGTCTCCTGAATTGAGGATTTCTAAACTGAGGTTCATATTGCACAGGAGGAGCTGAAGTGTTTCCAAGAGCTAACCTATCTATCGAATTTTCCATAGTTTTCATCATTGAATCAAATTTGTTCTTAGAAGTTGAAGTGGATGGTTTCTCTTCTTCTTTCAATTTAGTTTTTCCCATTTTTGACTTTTTAGCAGCTATCATGTTTACCTCAACCTTAAATGCATCACTTTGCATTTCAGCAAGTGAAGGTGATTCTCTTTCTCTCAACAAGATAGAAAAGTCATAATAAAATGCTTTAGCATATCTCATTTGTGCTAAAGCTTCCAGAGGTTTCAAATGAGTTGGAATTGAATAAAAAACTTTATTAAATCTCTTTGAAATTTTTTGGACATAATCATCCACTGCCCTTCTAAGGCTGTTATATTCAGTAAGTGCTTGAACTGGATTGGTTCTGTTTCCCCATTTCTTTAAGAATTTATCTTCAAATTCATCCCAATTTCTAATGCTTCCTGGTGCAGGGGCCTTAAACCATTTTCTAACTTCACCAATAAATCTCTGTGCAAATAACCTTAACTGCACATCCTCATCATCAACTTCTTCTCTGTCTATAAAATCATTAAATCTGTCTACAAATTCCTCTGCTGAAATTTCCTCATCACTACCCCAAGTAGGAATCCTAGCAGCATATTTACTAGGAAGGTCATGCAAAATAGTAGGAAGTACGAGTGGTGCATACCTAGCAAGAGCAGCCATGCTTGAGAGATGAAAAGTAGTTTTAGGAATGACAGAAATAGAAGATGAATAACTGATATGAGGAGGACTACTTCATTTCTGCAAGCCACTAACAATTGAGCTCCAATTTGGAAGGGGCAAACTAGCTTTGGATTTTAGTAGGACTTCAAAAGGATCAGTTTCTTTAAGTCTATCCAGAGACTCTTTTTCTAACAATAGCTCAGAAGTAAGAACTTCCCAAAAGTCTTCTTTGTCCTCTTGGGTTACTAAGGCTGAAGTGTCAATTCCCCTCCTTTGTAAGTCTAAAATAATATCTATGAATTCCTTTTCACTTTCTGACCTAAACAACACTTCATGAATTTTATCATCAACTGTTTTATCTTCAGGACTTCTTAATATTTCAGAGGAGAAAGATTCAAATGAGATGGAGTACCTGATATTTCTGAAATTATTTGACTGCCTCTTGAAATAGTGTTTGGATTATCCACAATGGTAGGTGGATTGGGATCAGGATTGCTTTGTGTATATCTCCTTCTCGAAGCCACCTTTAAACTTTGAAAACATGTGGAGTCACCAAGGTAGATTGCAGCCTCGAAAAACCTTCTGAGCTCCTACTACCTTAAGAAGTTTAGCTTTCTTGATTTCAGAATACTAAACTCTCGTGCTCCCACTGCATTTAGAATGGGCACATGATTCAAAACAAGTCGATAGGTCAACGATCAAGTTGAGAGAAACTTAACTATTTCAAACTGCATTTTAGTTGAGGCTATTCTCCATCTAGAGGCTCAATTAGGTTTATTATTTTAAAAATAAGATTAGAGGTATAACTCTATGAGTAAAATGGATAATTGGTTGTAATTCTAATCAATAAACATCTATTGGGCTTATGGAGTCAAGTGTGTTTTCACAAAACATGAGTATCAACTTCATATGGAAATCAGGGCATTTCAGGGTTTAGATGCATCAACAGAGCAGTGGGACAAAAATAAACACAGTTCATGAACATATGAAGGAAGTTAGAGCACCTTCAGTGAATTCTAAGTAACATACATTCATGCCACTGCAAGTAATTGAAAAAGGAAAATCATGAAAATATCAAACATCAATAACCCTTTTTGAATCCTGAGTGATGAAACTAATATCTCTGTATTAATATAAAAACACAGTTTCTGCTACCACAAAACAATATGCTTGTTAGTGAAAATTTCCAACCCTATGCAATTCCACTTCTTGTATCTTATAGAGTCATCATTACATTCTTGAATTCTCTCCAAACACTTGAGAAAAATTTGAATTTTCTAGCTTGACACCTATCAACTACTAAAACAAAATTTTAATTACATCTGACAGTTAAACTGTCTGTTCTAGAGTCCTAATACAACTAGGATTAAAACTATTTATTATAACTTAACAACCTTATCTAAACATTAATCTTCTATCTGACAGCTGCTCCTCCTAAACTTCGACCTTGATGATGTCCATCTCCTTCCTGTTAGACTGTATTGATTTGCCTCTTATCTGCCCTGAAAGATAGGAACATGCTCCCTACAAAATAACTATAGTGCTTCATTTATGTTTCTTCAAACCATTTGCTGACCAACTTGTGCTCAAAAACATGTGGCAATGTCTTATTAAATTCATGTGACTTCGCCCTTCCAGCTGTGCCCAAACCAAACTTTTTGAAGGAGTGCCAAAACTGTTAACATTGTTGCGCTACGAAACTATCTGTTGTTTTCGTAGTGCAGAACTTTACCTTTGAAAACTTCACTTGGAACCTTCATTTTTCTGTGTTTTGCCATTGGATATTCACTTGTGATCTTTACACATTATTCAGCAGCATCAAGGTTTAAAAAACAAGCCTTTTCTCCCTTTGAAACCTTGCAAAATTGTTCAAACTGCATCCTACAACAGTTTCGTAGTGCGCTACGAAACTGCTGTGCATGACACCTATAGCAGTTTCGTAGCGCGCTACAAAACTGTTGTGTCTATCTTTTCACAGCTTTTTCCAAAATTTTAAGTTTCAAACCTTTACTGCCATCCTTCCAGTTATATATAAGCTCTCATAATCAACAAAAATCAACTCTGAACTGCTTTCAAAAATGAAATATTTCCACATAACCCCAAAAATGTGTTAGGAGATGTCACTTACTGTTTACACTCATTTTTGTTGTGGTTGATCTTCAGGCTTTGCTAGCTATATTTCAAGATCTTCAACCTGCCTTTTAAGCCTTCTATTATTAGCTCTTAGTTTGGTATTAACCATCCTTATGAACTTTGCTTCCTTGATTGCAGGGACGGTCCATACGTAGAATTGATCCTGACTGCTGATTGACTCAATGTTTGAAACCTTTTCTAGCTCCCATAGACCTTTCAACCTCTCAAAGTTTGACCTTTCTACAACATGCATTCTCACTTTCTTTTTCAATTTATCAATTTCAATGTTTGCAAGTCTGAGTTTGTATTTAACCTCCTCATAACTACTCTTTTCTCTCTGAGTATTAAAAACTTTGTTTCTGTCTTCTTCAAGCATTGGAGATGATATATTTATAGGTTCTTCAAAAACATTTGCATCCTCACCTCCTGTTTGGTCTATCTCCATGTCTAGCTGCTGTAATTTCTTAGACTGCCTAGTCAAGTGTTTTCTAGGCTTAAAGACAAACTCTGACACTTCATCCTCAAAATCTAAATTTTTGGATGTTTTCAATTTCTTTGATTTGCCACCTATATCCAATTTGATGAAATCTGCTTGAACCAGGGGAGACTCTTCAATGTCAATAGCTTGTGATATATCATTCAAGTCACCTCTTAATTCCAAGTTTTCATCTGTGACCACAACCTTACCCTTCTCCTTTGACCTTTGACTCCTAGTCAACTTCTTCTGAGCTGTTTTACTAGTTGACTGTTCCTAAATTGTTTCTTTGACATGATTTCTCTTCTTCTGTGCAGATTGAGGAGTACTTTGGATATTCAGTGATGTGTTTATCATTGGTTCCTTAACCTGTTTCCTGGGCTTAAGCTTGACAAACCTCCTTGATTTTGTTTCTGCAGGTTCAATAGTCTTTGATGGAGATGTTTCTTTGACTTGAGGGCTAGCACATGTTCCTTCAACCCCTATTCCACTCAAAAAGAGAAATGCAGACCATTCTCTATTCACTTTCTGAAGCTCATGCAAAACTATTAACTTGACTAGACCATGATGAAATAATGAGGTTTCACATGCCTGAGTTTTCATCTGTACTTTGTCTGCCATCTTGGCCAGACTTCGAAATAGAAAAAAAGGTAAGTCTAGATAGATTATTCCTGTGAAATGCAATAAGAGTTTAAAGTGGTAAGTGTACACCTTGTGGTATCTCCCTTCGCAGGTGAAGTACCTTTGGATGTTGTAGAGCAGATTGGAAAATGCATCCTTGACATAACTTCTTGGCACAACTTTGTTCAAATCAGTATCCATAAACTCTGGTTTCAAAAAGATTTTGCAGGGTTTCATTTCAAACCTAAAATTCTTGAACCATCTATCTTCCCCCCTTGGAATTTCTGTGACCACTGATATAACTTCAGGAGAAATTGATAAATTGAGAAAACCAACCTTTGTGTTTGACCCTATGAAGTTAATAGCAAACTCTTTGGTAACCTAATTATGCCCTCCTTGAAGCTTTTCACAGAACCTCCAGCACCCTACCTTCTTGAAGGCTTCTTCAACAAATTTATCTCTTGTGAGAGCTTCTAAACTTTTAGGTTTTGTTCTCAAACAGTGACCAAACCTGTGATTTATTTTTTCTTCTGTCGTCTTCCTCCTGAAAACCCTGTGTCTTCAACAAACCTGTAATAGATCTCCTTGTTGGATGAACTGGCTTGAAAATTTGGTTCAGCCTCGCTTGATTGAAATTATGCCTCGCTTGAAAACTTAAGGAAAGCTCTAGTTTCTTATCATGAGCTTCTCTTTCAAACAATAGATATGCATGCAGTGTTTTCTTTGTATGAGAAAAAATCGATGATAACCAACCCTTTTTCAAATTTGAAAAGGACCAATGACAAATGACCCCTAACGAATCTCATAATTATTTCATAATTGCTTTGGATGGTTGCATGCATGACGGAGGATTCTGGGTTCATTAATTTGACACCTAACCATGGTAACCAGGGTGATGGCAGTGACCGGCTAAAGCGAAAAATTTCGAATCCCAGGTTAGTAGCGCTGACAGTTTTTTACTGCCACGAGCGCACTACGAAAAGTGGTTTAAATGAAACGTAATCAAAAAAAAAAAAAAAAAAACCTTAAATATGGGTTTTCAAAACGTGGTATGATACTTCCTAAAGAGTAAAGCAAGGTTTATGAACTTTATTTGGTGATGAAATGAGACTTGTAACCTATGGCTTAGACCACTATAAAACATAAAAATGACTCAAACCTATCTAATACTATGACTTAGGGCAAGTATAAAAAGTGACCAAGTTTAGAAAATTTTGTAGTGATAACACCATATTGGCTCTTTGCGCACTGATAATGGAAAATAATACACTTCAAACGAATTTGAAAATTATTTTGTCAACAAGGGATCAAACATCAAATAATTGTGCCCTATAATCCCCAATAGAACAGTGTAGCTGAAAGAATGAATAGGACAATTTTAAATATGGTTCGCTCCATGATGTTTTTTAAGAATGTAAAATTGATGCTTTGGGCTGATGCAGTTCTATGTGTTGTATACATAAAGAATAGGTGTCCTTCAAATTCAATCAGAAACAAAACTCCTTATGAAATTTGGCATGGCCACATTCCTTCGGTAAAGCATTTCAGGGTCTTTGGTTCCACATGTTATGCTTTGATACCTAAGGTACAAAGGAATAAACTTGGTGTTGGAAGTCGAAAATGTATCTTCTTGGGGTATTCCAATACCTCCAAATGATATCGTCTCTATGATGAAGTCAATAAGAAGTTTGTAGTAGCAAGAGATGTCACATTCCTTAAATCTTCCAAGGCTGACAATGTTGTTGAGCGGAAACTTGATCGCTTGGATAGATTCACACAAGCAAAATCTTTTCAAGAATTTGATAATCAGATTTCACATCTTGAAGGGGGGATTCCTATATTGAATCAATCTGTGGAATCATTTTCCGAAGCACTCTCTCCCCCACATGAAGAACCAACCATGGATGACACCTTGAACGATGTAATTGACATAATTGAGAGATTAAATCTTGATTCAATTCCAACTCATTCAAATGAGCAGCCTGGGCCATCTCAGAAAGGTCTCCCAAAATGGTTGACAAAGACACTAGAAAACGTTCATCCCGATGAGGTTGGAAAGACAGGAACAAGAAGTTCCACCAGAAAAAACGAAGGTGACATAGATAATTCTGATTCACCTGTTGATATGGATATTGCTTATAACTGTGAATTGAATTTGTCTACAGATCATGAACCAACTTCCTTCAAAGAAGCTGCTTCTCATGTTGAATGGAATGAAGCGCTGCAAAAGGAGTATGATGCCTTGATAAAGAATGGCACTTGGAAGCTGGTTGATCCTCCTTTGGGAACCAAACCAATTGGATGTAAGTGGGTCTACAAGAACAAGTACAAAGCAGATAGCTCACTTGACAAGAAAAAATATAGGCTTGTGGAAAAAGGTTTTACACAGAAAGAAGGGGTCGATTATGAAGAAAATTTTGCCCCCACAACAAAATGGGCCACCATTCGGACACTCTTTTCCCTAGCAGCTCAAAAGGGATGGAAAGTCCATCAAATGGATGTAAAAACCGCCTTTTTGAATGGAGATCTAAAGGAGAAAGTTTTTATGTCCCAATTAGAAGGATTTGTTGTGAAGGGCCAAGAACAAAAAGTATGCAAACTTATAAAATCTTTGTATGGCCTCAAGCAAGCACCGCGAGCCTGGTATGAGAAATTAACTGAGCATCTTCTGAAACTTGACTTCAAACATTTTGATCTTAATGATGCAACTTTGTTTGTTAAGAAAGTTGGAAAAACAATTGTATATCTTGTGGTGTATGTAGATGATCTTTTGATGACAGGGAAAAATGAGAGTTATATTAAATCCATAGATAAAGAATTTAAGAAAGGTTTTGAAATGAATGATTTGGGCTATGTTCATTACTATCTGGGTATTGAAGTAACTCAACATCCTAAATTTATATTTCTTTCTCAAAAGAAGTACATTGGAGATCTTTTGAACAAGTTTGGCATGGACGAATGCAATCCCTTAACCACTCCAATGGAACAAAACTTGAAGCTCACATCCATTGAAGGGAAGGAATTTGAGGATGCAACAAAGTATAGACATCTTGTAGGAAGTCTTATATACCTTACTACCACCAGACCATACATCTCATTTGTTGTTGGAATCCTCTCCAGCTTTATGCAAAAACCTTGTGAAGGACATTGGTTTGCTGCAAAAAGAGTTCTAAAGTACTTGAATGGGACTCAAGACTTTGGACTCAAATATACACAGGTAGGTGATTTCAGCTTGATCGGATACTCTGATTCACACTTTGATGGGGACAAAGAAACTGGGGTGTCTACTTCAAGTTATACCATGAGTCTTGGATCAGGAGATGTCTCATGGAGATCACGCAAACAGTCAGTTCTAGCAGATTCCACAACCGAGGCAGAATATGTGGCAGTAGCTGAAGAAACAAAGGAAATTGTGTGGCTAAGGAAAATCCTAGAATATTTGCAGATGAAAAAAATGCATTCAACACCACTCATGATCAACAACACTTCTGCAATAAAGTTGGCCAAGAACTCGAAGTTCCATGATCGGACAAATCAAATCAATACAAAATACCATCTGATTCGACATCATGTTGAGGCAAAAACCATCCATATACGTCATTGCTCCACAAATGAGCAGACCGCAGAAATCTTCACCAAAGTGCTTGGAAGAGAAAATTTTGAAAAGTTCAGAACGATGCTTGGACTCACCAACATCCCTTCAGATTAAAGGGGGGAATGTTGACACCTAATCCTAAGGGATTGGGTGAGATTGTATATTATTGTAATTTATTAAATAAGTAAGGCCAAGAGACATTGGGAAGTGAATCCCAATAGCCTCACTTCCATGTATAAGTACACACACAATCTCCATCTAATGCATCTTTAGTTTTGCGGAGTTACCTCCTGATCTGACAGGGTAAGTTTCGTAACTTTTTCTTTTTGTTGCTTTTACTTTTTCTTTTGTCGATTTTTCTTTTGTAAGTGTCATTTTACCTTTATTTTACATGACAAGTGTCATTAATACTATATTTAGCTATTTCAAGTGTCAATCCTCTCTTTCATGCTTCTTTCCTGGTGTCGTTTCACATTCTAAATCCTTTCATAGTCATGTTATCATTGCACATCAGTATATTTATACATTCTATCTTTTTTCAATCCTCATTGCTTGTTGTTGATCCATACTTAGATGAATTTTGACTCGATGTTGCTCTCCATCACTGCAAATGTGCTTTGCTCAGGCATTTTCCCTTTCTAATATGACATGCAAACTTATCAAGGCCTATCTTTCTCCAAATACGCATTGCACAATATCAGTCACTTGAGAGCCTTCCTCTGCCATATGTGACTATGCATTGTGCAAACCTAGCATCTACTATGCACTATGCATTTCAAGTTAGCAATTTTTCAACCCTTTTCCACTGTAACTACAAACTACGTAGTCAGTTATCCTCTCTCTCTCAGAAGTTGCGTATTGTGCAGTCACAAGCCCTAGTATTCATCTTTTCCTTTGCTAATCAAGCCTACACAATCTCTCCTCAACCATTTCATAATGCACACTTCTAGTGACTAATCAGGTCACTCTATCCCTGAGGTCGCCCCTTGTATTTAGTCCTTGTGCAATTCCTTCTCCCAATATTTGTTTGTTTTGTTTCATAGCTTGATAGACGAGGAGATTATCTACAGACTAACTTTGTGTTTCCATGATAATTTTTCCATTTCTAGGTGCTACCAATAAATAGATTATCAACCTCTCATCTTCCACATATACCATTCCTCTAGTCACAAGACAAGTACAAGTGAAGGAAGTCACATAAAGTACTATAGAGTGTGCTTGGAAAAGTTCAACACCAAGAATGCCTATCATGGTAGATTTTTGGTGCATAAGACCACTAATTTACCATGGATAACCATAAAATATGTTTTCATTAATAAGGAGTTCCCAAATAATCTTGAGGACAAGAAATATGCATCAGGGTTAAGAGATCCAAGTTCCTTAAAGTTGTTTGCATGTATTTGGTGCTCCCATGTGCAAACGCAATTCAATGGATCTTGCAAGGTATAAACACCAATAACATGATCATGAGTTGATCTAGGAGGATCTTGCTTTAGTGCAGATCGACAGTGAGGTCCAATCAGCTCCAGTTTGTCCGATGTCCAGTTCAGTCTTCAGATCGTTCAGTTCGTCCTCTAGTATTCCAGATGAAGGATGCTTTTTCATGGTTTAGTTTGGGTTCATGGTGCACTTCAATGATGTCATGTCATGTGTGGTCTTTTTCATGATGTGTGTGGTAATGGTGGAAAACTTGAGTGTAAATGGTGGTGGTCCTAGTTCTAAACCTATGGTCAAACCCTATGGTGAAACTCCTTACAAATGTAAAACCTAACACTAGACCTAGACCTAAGACTATGCATCTAAAACTATGGTGTATTAAAAACCTAAGCCTAATTCCTAAGGCTAAGACATAAACCTAGCACAATCAACATGTAACAGACCTAATTCTAAAACCTAGAGCTATAAATCTAATGCAATATGGTATAAACGAGGTTCGTGACTATGTAATAAAAGTTTGTAATAAAGTTTAAAACTCACATAGCAGTTAACTGTCAGGCTAAGGCGCAACGGAACTACGTCGGAGAAAGTCATGTGAGAAAATAGTGGAGTTGACCGCTACACGTCGAGGTTAGCATAGACCGTAACCCCCGGGATCACTACATACCATGTGAATGGATGTAGCTGGAATCGCCGTTGCTGACAGAAACCGCCGGAACTAACCGCAACCACTGGATTGATCACCTACTCACATGTCGTCGTCTACTTGTCCACACTATTAGCTAGCCGTTAGGGCTAAGATTTTATTATAAGGTTTATTTTTGGGTTTTTATGATTAATTCACAAGGTGTACAGGTTATCCACCTTATCTCTAATACACTAGGTATCACCATGTCATTAGACCGAGACCTAATGCCACATAAATGTAAATCCATATGCCTAATTTGGCTACCAGAAGTTCGAGACCAGGACCTATTTAACCATGACATTTTCTTCATGAAGAACACACATGAGTGATTTTGTTATAATCAGATTTCGAGCGAGAGAGGCATATTTGTTTTCAGTGTTTCTTGGTCGTCGAGAGGCGGATTTGAGTGCAGAGACAGGCGTTGGAAAGATAAGAGAGAGATATTTCTGTTTTCAATGATCAGAGGTGTCTGTGAGCACATTAAGTATTTTTTATTTTATATGTAAATACTTCCTTGGATTAATCCTAATAAAGCAGACACGCAACTTGAAAACGGACCTAGAGACGTTGCCCACCAGGGACAAACTCTGTAATCAATTTTTGATGTATCTTTTCTCTGTTCTTTACTGTAATTTCATTCTTAATATGTTATTGGTTTAAGTTGTAAATGTTTTAGATTTCCTTCAGTCTTCCACAATTAAGCAGTTCAATTAACAATCAATTTAATGATGGCAATTAATGAATTCTACCTCAACACTTAATTTCGATCACATTCAGATCATATATTTTGGTATCAGGGCATGTTGTGCTTTGTAGTATTTTTTCCAGTCGATGTTAACTAGGTTAGGATTGCAATGTGGAGAAGGAATGCTTGAGGAGTTTGATCCAAAAACTGGAAAGAGAAAAGTTTCTCATCAATCGACGATGACATGTACTGAAGCATGTGAAACTCCTGAAGTGAAGGTCATGGATGAGAATAAAGTTTAGAAATTGTTTTTGAACATGCAACAGATTTTAGGATAACTCTACAAAGATAATAAGGTGAGAGATGTTGCTTCTTCTTCAAAGGCATCAAAGAAGGAAAAGGGGAAAGGAAAATATGATAAACCTCCTTCTCCTCCATCATCTCCATCATCATATTCTTCTTCTTACTCTTATAGTTCAGATTTTGAAACAGAAAAGAAAACTCAGAAATACCTTTTGAAACTTGATGTAAATGAACTACCTGTTTATGATGGAGAAATGAACCCAGAGAAAATAGATAACCATATTAAGCAGTTAGAAGTGTATTGTAGGATTCAGAACATTTTTGATGAAAAGACAAAAATCCAGTTAGCTAATTTGGTGGGAGAGTAAAACACAGATAGATTTAAAGCATAAAGGTAAAGTCATCTCCTCATGGTCTAAGTTTTTAAAATCTCTAAGGAAAAAATTCTATTCATTGGGATACACGCATCAAGTTGTTATTGATTGGCAGCATTTGCGACAAGGTGAGGGACAAAATGTTCAGGAGTTTACTCTAGAGTTCAGGAAGAAAGCGTTGGCTATTTGTATTCCTTTGGATACACGTGAAACTTTATTAAAGTACATTGGCAGTTTACATTCATATTTGCAACATACATTATTGATCTTTAATCCTAATGAATTTGATGAAGTATGTGTTCAAGCCATACATATCGAATCAGGTGGAAGAATATTCAATTTTTCACCGAATACATCCAAACAATTGGATTCCAAAGAAAGCAAGAGGAAGAACAGTTCGAAGGGAAAGAAGATAGCTACAACTCAAAAGGAAGGTGAAAGACCTACCTGTACTCACTGCCAGAGGATCGGACATGATGAAGCTAGATGTTGGAAACTTCACCCGGAACCTAGACCGAAGAAGTTCCAGAAGAAGAAAGGTGAAAATAAGGCTACGACAACAATTCAATAAGATCTAGGCTCTGATTCAGGTGATGAAGGGAAAATAACTGCAATGGTTACGACAGGTAAAAATTCTGACGCTAGTTCAAGTCCAAGTACTTCTGCTTCTTCTTCAAACATTAATCATCTGGATGAAGATAAAAGAGTTGAGTTATTTCACATAAGGGTAACTTCTAAGCACACGAAAATAGATACATTGTTTGACAGTGGGTCATAGTAAAATTTAATATTTGAAGCATTAGTTAATAAATTGGGTCAGAGACACATAATCATCCAAGACCATACCCATTAGGTTGGCTAAAGGAACAAAAATAGATTAATGTCACAAAGCGGTGTCACTTAAAATTATCCATCATAGCTAATTACATTGATGAAGTGGATTTAGATGTGATACCATTAGACATATGTGGAATAGTGCTAGGGAGTCCTTATCTCTCATGAAACATATAATCACCAATCTTGAAGGGAGAAACCAACCAGTAGCATTCAATAATAACACTATTGGAAATTACTCGGCAGAACCATTTTTGGGAAATTTTAGCGCTCAACCATCAACCTTTTTTGATAATGTAGTTATTTCTCAGATCGAGAATTTTTTCCAATCATAAATTTCAAAATGTAAAATTTTTGTAGATAAACCAGTAGTTAATTCTTTATTTTGGACTCTTTATTTTGATGGTTCTAAATGTGAAGATGGTTCATGAGATGGCTGCATTTTAATAAGTCCAGAAGGAGAGAAAACCATGTTAACCTGCAGACTTGAATTCAATGAAACAAAAAATATAGTTGAATACGAAGCATTAGTCCAAGGATTGCACAAAGCAATTGATCTTAACATCAAATATCTGGAAGTCCTAGGAGATTCAGAAATCATTGTTAGACAGGTAAGAAATAACATTCATTGTAATTATGGACATTTAAAGCATTACAAATCATTAGTTCAAGAATTAACCATTCATTTCTTAGCCTTCATTATTTCTTCCGTGCCTAGAATGCAGAATGCTAGTGCAGATCTACTGGCTAATGTAGCATCAAAGTTAATTCCATCTCAAGAATATAGTCCCGGTAGATTTTCCATTGAATTCATTTTTAGACCATCTGTTCCTGACAATATCACCAATTAGAGAGTATTCAATAATGATTCAGATATCATATATTTCATAACATCTGAAGGATCGTATGATAGTCCAATTTTGGATGAAAATGAACATGACATTTAGATAAAGGAAGAACAAGATGAAAATTCAATTCCTAAGTCAGTTGTCAAGTTAGAAGACCTTTATGATCTGAAAGATAGGTTTAAAATACTTACTAACTCAAAAACTTAAAAACTCAAAGTTCTACCTTAATATTTGTGTTAGTGAATCTTGGAACTGACGATAAACCTCAAAATATCAATCTAGGTCTTGGTCTATCTTCAGACGAAATATTTTCATTTATCAGGTTATTAAGAATGTACAAAAGTGTTTTTTCTTGGGATTATACCAATCTTAAAACATATGACACTTTTGTGATTCAACACACAATTCCAATGATTTTAGTTGAGAAACCTATTCAACAAAAATTGAGGAAGATTCACCTGAATATTGAAAATCAAATCAAAACCGAATTGAACAAACTCCTCAAAGAAAAGATCATATTTCTAGTTAAACATTCTAAATGGGTTTCAAATTTGGTTCCCATCAGGAAGAAAAATGGTGATATAAGAATTTGTATTGATTTTAGGAATTTAAACAAAGCATGTTAGAAAGACAACTTTCCATTACCAACCATGGAACAAGTACTGCAAACAGTAGATGGTTCTGAACTTATGTATTTTCTAGATGGATTCTCAGGATATAACCAAATTCTCGTACAACCAGATGACAGATTAAAGACCACATTCAGGACTAAGTGGGGAGCCTACACCTATCAAAAGATGCCATTTGGGTTAATTAATGCAGGTGCCACTTTTCAGAGAGCTATGGACACAACTTTTAGGGGCTCATCAATAAATTGGTGGTTATTTACTTAGATGGCATTACAGTCTTTTCTAAACAATCAACCAATCATGTGAAATACCTAAAGAAAATCTTTGAGCGATGTAAAAGGTATGGCATATCATTAAACCCAAAGAAGTCATTTTTTGCTTTAGATGAAGGAAAACTTTTAGGATTCATTGTGTCAAAGAAAGGTATCTATATTTATCCTCAAAGAATTGAAGAGATTAAAAGAATTGATTTCCCTCATAAAAAGAAAGCTATGCAGTAGTTTATTGGGCAAATAAATTTTGTAAAAAGGTTTGTCCCTAACTTTTCGCAAATAGTTTACCATTACAAAACATGATTAAGAAAAATTCAGTCTTTAAATGGGGACATAATGAAAGAGAATCATTTGATTTTATCAAACAATCCATTATCAATGCTCCATTCCTGACTACCCCCAATTTTCTTAATCCTTTTACTTTATATACTTTTTCATCAAATACATCATACGTTGTTGTTTTAACACAGCTTAATGACCAACAAATTGAAGCACCAATATCATTTTTTAGTTCCAATTTTCAAGGTGCATAATTAAATTATTCATTTGTTGAGAAGAAAGAATTTGTTGTATTTAAGGCTATAAAGAATTTCAGACCATTTCTCCTAAGAACTCACACCAAAATAATAGTTCCATCCTCTGCAATGAGACAACTATTAATGCAAAGAGAATTAGGAGAGAAAAGGGATAACTGGGTTACTGCTTTACAAGAATATGATGTAGAAATTAGACCCTCTAAAATTGTTAGAGGTCAAGGTTTTTGTAGAATGCTAACAGGAGCATCCCATTTATCGTCAGAAGAAGATTTAGGTAACAATATGCAAATATTAGAGGTAAACCTCAACGATGTGCAATCTCAATACGCTGATCTCATATTTTATTTGAAAAATGGATATGCCCCAACCCAACTCAGTTATAAAACAAAACGTGCTTTGAGATTAAAGGCCAAGCAATATGAAATAATAAAATATGTATTGTTTAGAAGAAACTTTTATTGTGTACTATTAAGATGTTTAGAGAAAATTGAAGTAGAAAAAGTCTTGCAGGAACTCCATGATGGACCAGATGGAGGACATTTTGGAGAAAATACAATAGCACACAAAATCCTGCATGCAGGTTACTATTGGCCTACACTTTTCAAATATGCTCATGAATATGCAAGAAAATGAAAAGTGTTTCAAAATGCATCTGGAAGACAAAGGAAGCCAACATTCCCATTACATCCAGTTAATATCGAATAACCATTTGAACAATGGGGATTAGATATAATTGGTGAGATCGTTCCTAACTCTTCCAAACAACATAAATATATTCTCACAACTACATATTATTTTACTAAATGGGTGGAAGCAATTCCATTGAAGGTAGCCAACTCAGAGAATATTATTAATTTCATTGACCAATTTATCATAACTGTTTGGTTTACCTACTTCTATAATGTTCGATAATACATCTTATTTATCAGGAACTACCATGATAGAATTTGCAATCAAAAGAGGTGTTAAACTTAAGTATTCTACAAATTATTATCCACAAGGAAATGGTTTAGCAGAATCCACGAACAAAAACCTGATTAGAATCATCAAACGAATTTTGGATCAAAACCAATGAAATTGGCATAAGTCATTAATCTTTTCTCTTTGGGCAGATCGAATAACTCATAAAGCTTCTATTGGCACTTCTCCATTCAATCTTGTTTATGGAAAAGAAGTTGTTCTTCCTAGTAATGTAGTTATTCCTTCTCTTGCATTAATTCAATTTATTGATGAATATCCTTCTTCTTCCTTACAGCTAAGACAATTTCAAATTCTTAAGTTAGAAGAAAAAAGAGAAAAAGATAAACAAACTCATGTGCATCATCGACAAATTCATTTGATTCAACTTCTGTTACTCCCAAAAACTTTCAAATTGTTGATCTGGTATTGCAATGGGACAAAGCGCATGAGGAAAAAGGTAAACACACTAAATTTCAAAAACTCTACATAGGTCCATTTCAAATAATTGAAGAAATAGGCCCATCAACATTCTTATTGCAAGATCTATCGGGCAAAAGAGATTATTTTCCTGTTAATGGGAAGATTTTAAAGAAATACTTTTCATAGGAGGTAACCCCTTCTATTCTTGTATACTATTGTCTTTTACTTTTCCTTAGGAAAATTAAAGTTGCATAGTATTGATATTTGGCTTTTCAAATAAACATCTCAGATAATATTTTTGATTTATCACTTATAGAAATAAGAAATGTTAAGGAAACAATTGAAAGATTTGAAAGACAAATAGATTCTATTTTCACTGAAAGATGAAATTTCACTGAAGTTATTTATTCTCTGATGAACTCTTATCTTTATAAAGCAGGGTTATTATGTTATCAGTCAAGAAAATCATCTTTAACATAGTAAAGACTCTTTTACAAATAAGCAATCTAAAACTCAGAAAATTATCAACCAGAAACCTCAAAAAGACCAATGATTCACTCCATCCGGGAAAACTTATCAATTTTCAGAAAGAAATTAAAAAAATAGTATACTAATAAATCTTAAAAGATAATAAGTCTCATCATAAGCTTGTTTACCATGACTTGATATTATATCAAGAGGACAAGGGGTCTCATCAAGAGCCTTCTTGATCAGTTTAATTACAACTAGTGAATGGCATTGTCCATATTTGGTTACCAAGCCAAGACAATGGTTTTTAAGTAAATAAAATACGATACAAAAAATAAAAATAAGTTACAAAAAAGTTTATAAAGTTAGAATTTATTTTCAGAAAATGTAAGAAAGATTGGATGGGACAATGAATCATTGTTGGGTAAAAGGTAACCCTGCCAAAAGCTTAAATTTCCTATTGGATCAGAGGCTCTACCTGTGATAAAAGTGTAAATACTTATAAAGCTAATCTGGAAGAGCCACCTGCTTTATCTTTTTTGAACTGAGTAAAGATTGATATAGATTCTCATACTTTTATTTTTAAAAGAGGAATTCTTATGAATTATAATTAAGAGAGATTTTGTTGCTTAGTGAGATATTATTTATTTGAATTTCATTCCTGTAACTATTTTATTTCAAAAAAGTTTTTAGAATTTAAAAAATTTAGTCAGAGATAGCTGGTTCTCCCAAGTGAATCGCCAATTGTTGTGCCATACAACAACCACCATTTATTTTTATTAAATGGGGACCCTTTACAATAAATAGGAAATTTATTTTGTTTAATTTTTAGCTTAATTCAAAAAACTTTAGGAAATAAAGTTTCTTTTGCTTTCCGCTTTCATTCCTTAGAGTGCATCGCAATTCGCATACCTTACAAGTTTAAACGACTTAAAAACTATTAATTCATATAGGCTGTGATATGTGCTAAAACCTTTCCTAAGTTATATTTAAATCTTATTGCAAACACTTTAAACACCGCTATAAATGAAAATCGCATCGCGCCTTATAAAACGATCAAATTTATAAGAAATTCGGTGAAATTTGTGATTAAACGAACCCAACAAACCAATAAATAAATAAACATAAAACTTCGAGGTCCGATAAAGCGCAGCGGCTTGATTTATTAAAACACATTTCACATTTTGCAGGATATAACTAAAATAAAATTTATTACCACATAGAAATTGCGATGTGTGATTTGCGTAGACATTGTGCATTTCGCAAAATTTATTGGTAACATCACAAATGGAAATAGTTATAAGTTGCGATATGCGATAACGGGTAGTTAATTGTTCAAGCATGCGAAATGATTCACGTCAAATCAAACTGAATAAAAAATCTAACGTCTTAAGTTGATCGATAGAAATTTCACGTGAAGGTGTGTAAGAAATTTGATTTAAAAATTATCAATGATTAATAACATTTAATAGGAATAAGGTTTTGATAGATTCATATCTACTTCGAGCATATTTGAAATGATTAAACGTTGGATTTTTTTTAATTCTATCCACCTCTCTGTTCTCTATATTTTAATGTTTTCTCTATTCGCTTGAAATCAGGAAACCACTTAATGGAGCAAGGAAAATAGAAATGATCAAGAAAGTCAAATAAATTGCCCAAACATCATCTACCGAAGACTCATATATGTCTCTCCTATTCTCAGACACCACCAGCAACAAGGATTGTGGAAGTTCTTTGTGGGAGGCAATGTATAAGTTTTTCGAGGATGAAAAGCCAAGGGTAATAATCAGAGTTGCTACAGCAGACGCGTCAACTCCTTCAGATTCGACCTATTTCGACGTTTCATGCTCATTCATCGATAAGGTAGCAACAACGCCAAAATTCTCCCCTATACAAATATGGTTAAGTGGGTAATTGACCACTTGAACATAGAAGATAGAAAATTCAAGGATTCAAAGGGTGAGAATATCAATTCATTGAGGGCAGAAGATTTGAGGACAATGTACGACTTACTCGTTCCAAACCTGATGAAAGTCATAAAGGAATGGAAGGAAGACCAAGGCAAGCTTAAAAGAGATAAACTCGGTACGTACCCAATAGCACAAATTCCTTCCCCTTACTGCTATGCTACCGGTATGTTGTGTAGATTATTTGCAAAACCTGATACCACTAGGTTTTCTGTAGATTGGGTCCCATCAATTGACACAATCGTGAATTCCTTAATTCTTAATTTGGAAAATATCCTATCAGATAATTAGCTAGAAATATCATGGAGTATAGGAGTAAAAGATGTGTTTCATCTAGAGAAATACCCCCATTTTACATGAGTGCATATGTTATGGACGCATTTTTCTTTTCTTCTAGTTTTCCTACCATGGGATAGAAATGGACGACTCAAGACCCTACTCCAATCCACATTTACCACAGAGCCATTTGGGAATAAGATTTCCATTTGCAAATTTACAAAATTTTCCAGAGTCATGTTACCTATGCGCCAGATTATATTCAATGAGAAATCCCCTAGGGTTTCCAAAGAGGCTAGTACAGACATTTTTCCCGTTTCTAGATGGTTTGCAGAAGAAAGTTTCACATATGTCAGAGTTTTTGGTAGTTATGCTTCTCCTCATGTCCTGCCATATTATGTTCCTGACAAGTTACTTGCTAGATAAATTTCCTACCAGCTTGTTGTAAATGGTATTTCAAAACAGCTTAAAGATGCTAAGAAGGCCATTTGGCCTAATTTTCCTTTACAATGCGGTACTTTTGCACTTTTTGATATTGGTCACGCCTACAAGGAAGTTTCAAATGTTAATTTGTTGAATTTGGCTGTAATGCCAAAAAGGCCATATGACCCCAATGATGTGATTAAGAACTTCATTGTAGATCTCAAAGTAAAGCCTTTTGTGAAAGAAATAGATATATTTGATGATTTCTTTCAAGGTATTGAAAAGTTTTCAGATGTACTAAAGTTTACATCCAGTCAACTTAATCAAGATGACTTGGAATCTTTCCAAGCATATAGAAGCAATAGACTGGAAAGGTTTCCTCTGGATTTATTGACAATTGAAGATGTCAATAGACGAACTCCAACTATTAGCTTGCATAATGAAGTTAAAGACATGTCTGAACATGATTAAGGGCAATCAGAACATCAATCTTAGAATTCAGATCATTCTGAAAAATTAATCTGAAAAAATAAATGAGAACCCAGAAAAGGTAATCAATCAAGTAATAAAAGAGATTGAGATGCAAGAGAGAGGAGAAAGTAATGGAACAGAATCATCTTCCCAAGAATTTCAGTACAATCAAGATACATTTGATCAGTCAGAAAAAACTCAGCCAAAGGATTTGAAGAGTGAATGGGATAATTTTTCTAAGGCAATAAAAAATCCTCAAAAAAATCCTAATAATGATCAATCTACTAGTTTTCAGATGCGAGAACATTCTCAAAAATTAGTGGAAATTGTTTCTTCACTCCAACAAGTTCCTGAAACTCGTGATTGAAAGATCATTCCGACTTATCCTATAGAGGAGATAGTGTTACAAGTTGAGGAAATCCCTTCGCTGGATGTCTTCTACAGTCCTAGTCATAAGGTTTTAGTAAAGAGAATAAAAAGGAGAAGAATTAATGATATAGTCTCAAGTATTTCAAATCAATCTGTTGACCATTTATGGAAGGATCCCTTAGATGATCCTACTAAACATTTAACCAAGCTATCACAGTTTGCAGGGGCATATGCTACTGCCACTATTGATAAATCCACTGAAGTTAAAATGTTACTGAAGCAGAGAGAAGATAAAATACAAGATTTAGAGAGACTGTTAGAGAAAGAAAAGTCTAACTCCAACAAGAAAATGGAATTGAAAATGTCCCAATTTCAAAAGGATTTTGAAACTTTAAATTTGTAGCATCAAGTGTACAACTCACTGAAAAGAAAACACAATTGGAAGCAACAATAAATAGATTACAAATCTAGCCACAGCTAGATCAATTCATAAAGGAAGCATTGGATATGAATACTAAGTTAAAGCAACAACAAAAAATATTTTTCCAACAAGCTTCTATCACTAGCTCTTATTGTGGCTCAAGAGAAATACTAATCCAGCAAATGGCTATCCAGAAACTTGAGTGTGAGAAGATTGAGAAAAAAATCAATGAACACATTCAATGGAAAACATTATACTCAGGCAAGGAAGCTGATATACCCCAGGTAGATAAATTCCACAAGGAGATCTTATTTAAGTATTGGGAAGCACAGATAAAGCAAGCAGAGAAAGCAGCAGCGAAAGCATCAAGGTTAACAAAGGAAATTACTGAATCTGTATGTGAACAGCTTTTGAAAGCATAACTTATCAAAGAGTGCACGTCTGAAGTGCTCTGAAAATTCAAACAGCTGAAAACACAGTGGAAACAAAAAACAGAAATGCAGGAAGAAACGATTAAAAAAGTAAATAATTTTGATCAAGAAAATTATTGGAATTTTCTGATCAAACCTTATCATCAGTACCAGACCCTACAGTCTTTAACAGATTCAACAAGAAGATCGCAGCAAGCACTCTCAAATGTGGTATTGAAGGGATAGGTCAGATCGAGGATTTCACAACCAGCTCAGCTCAAACCTATGCTAGATATTTGTCAACTTCGGGACCAAATCCAAATGAAAGATGATAATTCATAGTCATATCGTTACTTTATTTTCCTAGATTGTAGTTAAAGTTTGTCTTACAAGGATGGTTGTTTTAAACCTCCTCTATTTTTATATAATAATATATTTTTAAACATAGTTTAGTATTTAAACCCCTCTCATGCATTTAGAGAAGGGTCCAAAAATTTGTCAAAAACATTTGCAAAGAATGCACTTTTGTAAGTTTGTAAGTGCTTAGATGAATTAATGGAACATAGTCTGTTGTCTTTTGACATTTGAAGCTATTTAACTAATGTTGCACTATTTTACTCTTTAAATTGCTTCAAAGTGAAGATGACCAGATATCTACTGTCAATTTACATGAGTAGAACTTCGTACATATGGCACTTCTATTCACTTGTATTAATTTTTACTTTCTCGATTGACAGATATCTTTTTATTGCATTATATATTTGAAACGTCATTATAGATGAATGTTAAATGCACTTATGTACTAATATTTTTCTGTGATTTCTTATCTGATATATAATCACACATATGAATTTGATATAATTTTCATAGAAGAATCATCTTACATAATTTTCATCTCTTTCAATTGTTAAATAATCTATATTACTAATAGTTGAAAGATATCTCTTTAGATCACATAAAGGTAGAAACACCCCGGGTATATTGTAGAATAGATAGTGTTATATAGATGCATGTGATATATTAGAATCATTTTCCATTGCATGTTATATAATCAAAACACACCCCAAAATCATCCTTATTGGGAAACTGGTCCCACTATCCCCAGTTGAAGCCACCACAAAAAACGGAAAAGGACTTGCTTTAAGGTTCAGACCGAGTGGTTTTCCCCCATGTTTTGGCAACGATATTTCAAGGCCTCAACATTTTGGTGCTAGAAGTAGGGCCTTATGAGTGGCAATAAGGTCTGATCAATCTAAAGGTCAATCTAAAAGTCTCTCTCCCTCTAGATCCCCATCAACTTCCAGAAAATTATCTAGATTTTCATCTTTAAAATCTGAAGTTGAACATCCTTCTCCAAGTCTCCTAGTGATACTCAACCCATGCTATCTCCTGATTTTTATCAAAATTCCCCTGAATTTTAGTCTTTGATAGAAAATTTAGAGAGATTATCCATTTCTACTGAAAATCCTGAAACTTCTCAAACATCTGAGATTAGTATTTAATCCTCTTTACAACCTCGAAGAATATTAACTCGATCAGAAAGTCAAAATACATGAATCCTTCCTTTTGAATTTCCCATCGATAGAACTCGAAGGATAATTAAGAGGACTCAATCAGAGTCAATCGCCAGCGAGGTCTTATCTCATTCACCTCCACTCACTTCCTCCACTTCCATTCCAACAATTAGTGTTACTTTAACTAGTTCCAGTACTCAGACTCCTATCCCTTCAACTAGTTCTAGCACTTAGCCTGCCTCTTATTAAACTCAAACTCAATCCATCACATCCACCCAAGGTCCAATGGCAGGCCAAGTACCACCACCAAATGTATGACCATGGAACAATCTAGAGGCTGTAAATATTCCCGCTCCTCTTCATGCTCTACCAAAATCACTTGAAAGATGGTTACCTAAATTTAATCTTGATGATGGTATTCCAGCTGAAGAACACATTCATAATTATATGTTAGCCATCAATTTAAAAGAAGTAGTTGAAGAGGATTGTGTTGTAAGATTATTTCCATACACTCTCATAGGATCTGCAGGATCTTGGTATTTTTCATTGCCTGCCCACTCTATAGCTAGCTGGAATATGTTCAAAGAAATTTTTATAGCTGATTTTGGGAATGACAGGACCACTGAAATGCTCATCAATGATTTATCAAATCTAAAGGCTAAATCGAGGGAGAAAATAAAATATTTTAACTCAATATTTAATAAATTGCTCAATAAAATTTTTTCTACATCAGTTCCTGGTGCAGAAGTTCAAATTGAGTGGTATATTTCATCTCTTCCATCCAATATAATCATTTCTGTTGATAGAACAAAACTGCCTACACTCAAAGAGAACATGAAGGAATCTTTATTTGTAGAAAAACGCATAACTGCTCTTGAGAAGAAGAATTCTCAAGAAGATAGAAAATCAAAGAAGGTATCCTTCAAAGATGATTAAAAAAAGAAGCCATATAAAGACCCTTTTGATATAGAAGGTCTCCAAAAAGTTTTAAATACTATGAAAAACGAGATGGCAGATATCAAGAAACAAGTCACTGAAAGTTCTAGCTCAAAAAATACTTTCAGACCCTTCAAGAAAAATTAGTCCTCTAATACTCAACCATCGAATATCATATCTAACACTGATTTTGATCAAGATACAAAGGAAGAGAAAACAGAAGAAGAAGAAAATGAAGAAGAAGAACAAGTTGAATTAAATGGAATGTGGGATTTCATCCTACCAAATGAAGAACAACAAGAAGCTTTACCTGTGAGTACAAGGAGCAAAAAGACTACTGAAGCAACGCAGCCAAATCAACAACAGAAGAATTCAACGCCTGCTAAAGATAAAATAGTAAGTAAAAATTCTAATTCTAAGGTTACAAAAACAAGTCATGTCACTTCAGATACTCCACCTACATAAGAAACAATGGTAGTCTCAGACACTATTGATTATAATGTAGTTGAAGATATGAAGAAGGCCAGGGCCAATATTTCAATTCACAAACTTACTAAATTAAAGCAGCAACAAAAAATCTTACTTAGAGATTTGAATGAGGTTCTTGCAACATCCTTACCTTCTCTAGTAGTAGTCCAAGCTGCTAATGAAATGGGTAAACCACCTTCTCCTTCAACTAAAATAGATGCTATAGATTTGATTATGATAGGCGGTCGATCCATCTCTCATACTCCTCCATTTCTCTTAACCTATGAGATCTACAATAAAAACGTCCATAATTGTTTAATAGATTCAGGGGCTTCTTCTAATATAATGCCAACATCAATCTATGCTAAGTTGAACTTAACTCCTCAGAGTTCTCCTATTCATATAGTACAACTTGATAGAACTAAAGTAGAAGTTGTGGGAGAAATAAATTTTGTTTCTATCAGATTGTCATCAAACCCCAAGGTTTCTCAAATAATCAATATATTGGTGATTGATATTCCTGAGTTTAATGGTTTAGTATTAAGCAAAGAATGGTCTGAAAAGCTTCATGGATATTTTGCAACATATTGGTCACATATGTGGCTACCATACAATGGAAAGCCATATCAAATTTGGGCAGATCGTGAAAATTTCATGAAACATATAGTCACCAATATTGAAGGAATAAATGAGCCAATAGCATTCAATAATAACATTATTGGAAATTACTTGGCAGAATCATTTTTGGGAAATTTTAACGCTCAACCATCACCCTTTTTCGATAATGCAGTTATTTCTCAGATCGAGAATTTTTCCCAGACAAACATTTCAAAATGTAAAAAAATTGTAGATAAACCAGTAGTTAATTCTTTATTTTGGACTCTTTATTTTGACGGTTCTAAATCTGAAGATGGTGCAGGAGCTGGTTGCATTTTAATAAGCCCAGAAGGAGAAAAAAACCATGTTAACCTGTATACTTGAATTCGATTGCACAAACAACATAGCTGAATGTGAAGCATTAGACCAAGGATTGTACAAAGCAATTGATCTTAACATCAAATATCTGAAAGTCCTAGGAGATTGGGAAATCATTGTTAGACAGGTAAGAAATACTATTCATTGTAATTATGGACATTTAAAGCATTACCAATCATTAGTCCAAGAATTGACCATTCATTTCTTAGCCTTCAATATTTCTTCCGTGCCTAGAATGTAGAATGCTAGTGCAGATCTACTGGCTAATGTAGCATCGAAGTTAATTCCATATCAAGAATTTAGTCCCCATAGATTTTCCATTGAATTAATTTTTAGACCATCTGTTCCTAACAATATTACCAATTGGAGAGTATTCAATAATGATTCAGATATCATATATTTCCTAACATCTGAAGGATCGTATGATAGTCCAATTTTGGATGAAAATGAACATGACATTCAGATAAAGGAAGAACAAGATGAAAATCCAATTCCTAAGTCAGTTGTCAAGTTAGAAGACCTTTATGATCTAAAATATAGGTTTAAAAGACTTACTAACTCAAAAACTCAAAGTTCTACCTTAAGATTTGTGTTAGTGAATCTTGGAGCTGACGAAAAACCTCAAAATGTCAATCTAGCTCTTGGTCTATCTTCTGATGAAATATTATCATTTATTAGTTTATTAAGAATGTACAAAAGTGTTTTTTCTTGGAATTACATTGATCTTAAAACATATGACACTTTTGTGATTCAACACACAATTTCGATGATTTCAGATGAGAAACCTATACAACAAAAATTGAGGAAGATTCACCTGAATCTTGAAAATCAAATCAAAACATAATTGAACAAAATCCTCAAAGTAAAGATCATATTTCTAGTTAGAAATTCTAGATGGGTTTTAAATTTGGTTCCCGTCAGGAAGAAAAGTTGTGATATAATAATTTGTATTGATTTTAGGAATTTAAACAAAGCATGTCAGAAAGACAACTTTCCATTACCAACCATGGAACAAGTACTGAAAATAGTAGCTGGTTTTGAACTTATGTCTTTTCTAGATGGATTCTCGGGATATAACCAAATTCTCATACGTCTAGATGACAAATTAAATACCACATTTAGGATTAAGTGGGGAACCTACGCCTATCAAAAGATGCTATTTGGGTTAATTAATGCAGGTGCCACTTTTCAGAGAGCTATGGACACATCTTTTAGGGGGCTCATCAATAAATCAGTGGTGATTTATTTAGATGACTTTACAATGTTTTCTAAACAAGAAACTAATCATGTGAAAGACCTAAATCAAATATTTGAGCGATGTACAAGGTATGACATCTCATTAAACCCAAAGAAGTCATTTTTTGCTTTAGATGAAGGAAAAATTTTAGGATTCATCGTGTCAAAGAAAGGTATCTATATTGATCCTAAAAAAATTGAAGAGATTAAAAGAATTCATTTCCCCCATAACAAGAAAGCTATGTAGTCGTTTATTGGGCAAATAAATTTTGTAAAAAGGTTTGTACCTGACTTTTCACAAATATTTTTACCATTACAAAACATGATTAAGAAAAATTTAGTCTTTAAATGGGGACATAATGAAAGAGAAGCATTTGATTTGATCAAACAATCCATTATCAATGCTCCATTCCTGACTACCCTCAATTTTCTTAATCCTTTACTTCATATACTTTTTCATCAGATACATCATACGATGTTGTTTTAACACAACTTAATGACCAACAAATTGAATCACCAATATCATTTTTTAGTTCCAATTTGCAAGGTGCAGAATTAAATTATTCATCTGTTGAGAAGCAAACATTTGTTGTCTTTAAGTCTATAAATCATTTCAGACCATTTCTCCTAAACACTCACACCAAAATAATATTTCCATTCTCCGTAGTGAGACAACTATTAATGCAAAGAGAATTAAGAGAGAAAATGGCTAATTGGGTTACCGCTTTACAAGAATATGATGTGGAAATTAGACCCTCTAAAATTGTTAGACGTCAAGGTTTTTGCAGAATGCTAACAGGAGCATCCCATTTATCATCAAAAGAAGATTCATGTAACAATATGCAAATATTAGAGGTAAGCCTCAACGATGTGCAATCTCAATACAATGATCTCATATTTTATTTGAAAAATGGATATGCCCCAACCCAACTCAGTTATAAAACAAAAATGGCTTTGAGATTAAAGGCCAAGCAATATGAATTAATAAACGATGTATTGTTTAGAAGAAACTTTGATTCTGAACTATTAAGATGTTTAGAGAAAATTGAAGTAGAAAAAGTCTTGTAGGAACTCCATGATGTACCAGCTGGAGGACATTTTGGACATACAACAACACAAAAAATCCTGCATGCAGGTTACTATTGGCCTACACTTTTCAAATATGCTCATGAATATGCAAGAAAATGCAAAGTGTTTCAAAATGCATCTGGAAGACAAAGGAAGCCAACCTTCCTATTACAACCAGTTAATATCAAACAACCATTTGAACAATGGGGATTAAATATAATCGGTGAGATCGTTCCTAACTCTTCCAAACAGCATAAATATATTCTCACAGCTACATATTATTTTACTAAATGGGTGTAAGTAATTCCATTGAAGGTAGCCAACTCAGAGAATATTATTGATTTCATTGACCAATTTATCATAACTCGGTTTGGTTTACCTACTGCTTTAATACTCAATAATGCATCTTATTTCTCAGGAACTGCCATGATATAATTTTCAATCAAAAGAGGCTTTAAACTTAAGTATTATGCAAATTATTATCCGCAAGGAAATGGTTTAGTAGAATCCACGAAAAAAACCTGATTAGAATCATCAAATGGACTGTTGATCAAAACCAACGAAATTGGCATAAGTCATTAATATTTTCTCTTTGGGCATAAACTCAGAAAGCTTCTATTGGCACTTCTCCATTCAATCTTGTTTATGGAAAATAAGTTGTTCTTCCTACCAATGTAGTTATTCCTTCTCTTGCCTTAGTTCAATTTATTGATGAATCTCTTTCTTCTTCCTTACAACTAAGACAATTTCAAATTCTTAAGTTAGAAGAAGAAAGAGAAAAATATAAAAAAACTCATGCACATCATCAACAGATAGTAAAAGCTTCATTTGATTCAACTTCTGTTACTCCAAAAAAATTTCAAATTGGTGATCCGGTATTGAAATGGGACTATGCGCATGAGGAAAAAGGTAAACACACTAAATTTCAAAAACTCTGGCTAGGTCCATTTCAAATAATTGAAGAAATAGGCCCATCGACATTCTTATTGCAAGATCTATAAGGCAAAAGAGATTATTTTCCTGTTAATGGGAAAATTTTAAAGAAATACTTTTCATAGGAGGTAACTGCTTTTATTCTTGTATACTATTGTCTTTTTCTTTTCCTTAGGAAAATAAAAGTGTCATGGTATTGATAATTGGCTTTTCAAATAAACATATTAGATAATCTTTTTGATTTATCGCTTATAGAAATAAGAAATGTTAAGGAAACAATTGAAAGATTCGAAAGACAAATAGATTCTATTTTCACTGAAAGATGCAATTTCACTGAAGTTATTTATTCTCTAATGAACTCCTATCTTTATAAAGCATGGTTACTATGTTATCAGTCAAGAAAATAATCTTTAACATAGTAAAGACTTTTTTACAAAGAAGCAATCTAAAACTCAAAAAATTAACATCCAGAATCCTCAAAAGGATCAATGATTAACCCCATCCGGGAAAACTTATCAATTTTTAGAAAGAACTTCAAAAAATATTATACTAAGAATGCTTAAAAGATAATAAGTCTCACCATGAGCTTGTTTACCATGTTCATAAGGAAATAGTTGAACTGACATTACCAATACTGCCTACCAAAATAGAGTAATGACTTCAGATTAGATCAAGAGGACAAGGGGACTCATCAAGAGCCAGCTTGATCAGTTTAATTACAACTAGTGAATGGCATTGTTCATATTTGGTTACCAAGCCAAGACAATGGCTTTTAAGTATATAAATTACGATACAAAAAAACAAAAACAAGTTACAAAAACTTTATAAAGTTATAATTTATTTTCGGAAATTGTAAGAAATACTGGATGGGAGAATGAATCATTGTTGGGTAAAAGGTAACCCTACCAAAAGCATAAATTGCCTATTGGATCAGAGGCTCTACCTGTGATAAAAGAGTAAATACTTATAAAGATAATCTCGAAGAGCCACCTACTTTATCTTTTTTTAACTGAGTAAAGACTCATATATATTCTCGTACTTTTATTTTTGAAAGAGGAATTCTTATGAATTATAATCAAGAGAGATTTTGTTTCTTAGTGAGATATTATTTATTTGAAATTCATTCCTGCAACTATTTTTATTTCAATTTTTTTTTTTAGAAATTTCAAAAAGCTAGTCAGAGATAGTTGGTTCTCCCAAGTGAATCGTCAATTTGTGTGCTATACAACAACCCCCATTTATTTTTATTAAATGAGGACCCTTTAAGATAAATAGGAAATTTATTTTGTTTAATTTTTATCTTAATTCAAAATACTTTAGGAAATAAAGTTTCTTTTGCTTTCCGTTTTCATTCCTTAGCGTGCATTGCAATTCGCATAACTTACAAGCTTGAACGACTTAAAAACTATTAAGTCACGCGAGCTGCGATATGCACTAAAACCTTTACGAAGTTATATTCAAATCTTATTGCAAATTATTTAAACACTGTTATAAACGAAAATCGCATCACGCCTTAAAAAATGATCAAACTTATAAGCAATTCGATGAAAGTTGCAATTAAACGGACCCGACGAACCAATAAAGAAATAAACATAAAACTCCAAAGTTTGATAAAGCACAGCGGCTTGAGTTCTTAAAACGCATTTCACATTTCGCAGGATATAACTAAAAGCAAGTTTATTACCACATAGAAATTGAAATGTGCGATTTGCGCAGAACGCATTTTGCGAGATTTATCAATAACATCACAAATGAAAATACTTATAAGTCGCGATATGCGATAACGGGTAGTTAGTTTCTCAAGCATGCGAAATGATTCACGTCAAATTGAACTGAATATAAAATCTAGCGTCTTAAGTTGATCAATAGACATTTCATGTGAAGGTGTGTAAGAAATTTGATTTAAAATATTATCGGTGATTAATAGCATTTAATAGGAATAAGGTTTTGATAGATTCATCATATTTGAAATGATTAAACGCTGTATTTGTTTTCATTCTATCCGACTCTCTGTTCTCTATATTTTTAATGTTTTCTCTATTCGATTGAAATAAGGAAACCACTTAACGGAGCAAGGAAAATAGAAATGAGAAAGAAAGGCAAAGAAATTGCCTAAACATCGTCTACCGAAGACTCAGATATGTCTCCCCTATTCTCAGACACCACCTGCAACAAGGATTATGGAATTTCTTCCTGGGAGGCAATGTATAAGTTTTTCAAGGATGAAAATCCAAGGGTAATAATCAAAGTTTTTACAACAGGTGCGTCAACTCCTTCAGATCTGACCTATTTTGATGTTGCATGCTTATTCATCCATAAGGTAGCAGCAAGGCCAAAAATTCTCCCCTATACAGATATGGTTAAGTGGGTAATTGACCACTTGAACGTAGAATATATAACATTCAAGGATTCAATGTGCGAGAATATAGGTTCATTCAGGGGCATATTTGAGGACAATGTACCACTTACTCGTTCCACATCAAAACTATGACAAAGATTTTCTTCAAAGCTTTAGAGAAAAAAATCCAGACCTGATGAAAGTCATAAAGAAATGGAAGGAAGACCAAGCAAGCTTAAACGAGATAAACTCGGTACGTACCCAATAGCACAAATTCCTTCCCCATACTGCTATGCTACCGGTATGTTGTGTAGATTATTTGCAAAACCTGATACCACTAGGTTTTATGTAGATTGGGTCCCATTAATTGATGCAATCGTCAATTCCTTAATTCTGAATTGGAAAAATATACTATCTATTAAATTATCCAAAAATATCATGGAGCTTAGGAGTACAAGAAGTGTTTCATCTAGATAAATACCCCCTTTTACACGCGTGCCTATGTTATGGACGCAATTTTCTTTTCTTCTAGTTTTCCTACCATGGGATGGAAATGGATGGCTCAAGACCCTACTCCAATCCACATTTACCACAGAGCCCTTTGGGAATCATATTTCCATCTACATATTTAAAAAATTTCCCACAGATTCATGTTACCTATGCACCAGATTATATTCAATGAGAAAGCCCCTACAGTTTCCAAAGAGGCTAGTACATACATTTTGCCTGTTGCTAGATGGTTTGCAGAAGAAATTTTCACTTGTGTCAGAGTTTTTGGTAACTATTCTTCTCCTCACGTCTTGCCATATTGTGTTCTTGAAAAGTTACTTGTTAGATAAATTTCCTACCAGCTTGTTGTAAATGCTATTTCAAAATAGCTTAAAGATGCTAAGAAGGTCATTTGGCCTAATTTTCCTTTATAGTGCAATACTTTAGCACTTTTTGATATTAGTCATGCCTATAAGGAATTTTCAAATGTTAATTTGTTGAATTTGGTTTTAATTCCAAAAAGGCCACATGACCCCTGTTGTTCATCCATAATTTTGACTTTATCCAAAGATGACTAAATTACAAATCCTAGATTTCTAGAAACAATATTGCAAAATCATTGTGAGTTCTAGAAATCTCACAGCCTTCATTATCCTAAGCCTATCAATTCATTGAATATTTTCACTTAAAAATCCTCCAAGTTATCCAACCATCTCAAAAAGGAGTTTTTTTCAAGCTATATCTGCCCATTTTCACTCATTTTCACTTATCCAAATAGTCATTTTTTCCTGCTAAAATTTCCTTTTCCCTCTTCATTAACTCTTCATTTCCTTTGAAAAAACCCCTTAAAACCATTATAAACACTCTTATACTTGGTTTGAAAAGTCCTTTTTTCTCTTCATTCTCCTCCATTTTCCCTAAAAGACCCTTTTTAAATCATCAAAAACCCTTTTTATGGTTTAAAAATACCCATCTTTACCTATTGAAACTTCTAAATTGGCCTAAAAAACCCATTTTTGGCCTAAAGAAAGTCTTTTTACAACTAAGGGCTTAAGTCCCCAAGGGCTTAAAATCTTCCGCTCCTTTTTCTTCATATGACCTGCACCTGCGACCAGGCGCTAGCCCTCTAGCCCCTTTTCCTCCGCTCCCGGTCACCTTATCTCTCCACGGGACCGTGCCCCAGCACCAGGCTTTAGCCCCCATCGGCATCGACAATCCACGTTTTTTCTTCGTTTCACTTTTGTTCTCCCCCGCCGATGCTTAACCTCTGATTGGATCCCCACCGTCGATCTACCAAGATCGACAGTTGTCGGCACTCCTCCCTCATCCCTCCTCCTAGCCCTTTTTCCCTAGCCCTCCACACCTCGCACCGGATCCTTTTCCCCCCACAGGACTACATCCCCCTTCCTTTTTCCCTTACCCCACTCCATAACTTTTCTGATGTGTCCTTGACCATCGATATATCCAATCCGATGGCTCTTATTCCCTCTCCCATTCAGTCTTTCCCCCCGATCATCAAACACATTCATCCCCGCAAATCAATCTACACCGTAGATCTTATGGATCTAACGACTGTGGTACCCCCCGCGACTTCCCGACTTATTAACCTTTTCCCCACCTTACCACTCCACGGGGCATTATCGATAATCGATCTGCGTGATCCAATGGTCCTCATTTAACCCCGCCACTCCTCTCCTCCCATCCCTTCATCTCCCGGATCATTCTCATCCGTGGATCTTAGAGATCCAACGGCCCTCGTTTAAACCCATCGCCCATAAACACCGCCGCTACCAAAAAAATTTGCTTATGCTAGCATATGGCCTACCACCCACTACACAAAGCATCACCCAACCCTGGCTTGACACCTGTCTTCCACCATCCCCATCCACCGTTCAACTCTCCGCCATCGTGCTAATCCTCCGTTGTTGGATCTACCTCCCCAGATCCGACAGCTCATATGCGATATCGCACGCATTTGCCTCCCGGGGTTTAATGCTCCATTTCTGTGCAAAAATAGTGGTTTTCCAGGGGACGTGTGTCAGCGCTTGTATGGTATCGCGTTCCCCCGGGGAAAAACCACAAACCACTGTTGCCCCGCGCGAAAACCACTTGTGGTTTCACAAAAAACCACCTATGCCCATTTCTCGCACCAAAGTCATTTTGGTTTTCACAATTTTTGCCAGGGAATCTCTTCTTTGTGCTTCCCCTCCCTCTACGCACGCTCCTCGCGCCTCTGAAAGTAGTTTTCATCCAAAAGAAGCAAGGTTTATTTAATATTTTTTTATTTTTTGCATGATAAATGGTGGATAAGGTTTAAAGAGCTTCCCTCCCACAGTCAAAATAAGTTACGAGGAGCCGTTAAAACGATATTCCAAGGGCCCAAAATAGAAAAGGGATGGGTGTTTCTTTTGATTCAAATGTTTTTATCAGGGTCTTATGACCACTGACCGAACTATAAAACCTCCAGTGCATAAACAAACCCTCCAATGCAGAAAGCTACCTATACACAAGAAGACAAATAAAATGCAGTTAAGATAGAAGAAATCAAAGGTTTGAAAGAGTCTGAAAGTGTAAAAAGACAACATAAAGATGATGATAAAGGCAGACATAGGATTAAAGGTTTAATTGGTAGATTAAGGAAGAGAAACACAGTTTAAAGGATAAAGAAAAATAAACAAAGGTCTAAGGCAGTGAATAAAGGGAAAGAAACAATGATGATCAATTGAAAAGGAAAACCAAAGCAAAATCAAAGCCTAAAATTAGATTAATTAAAAGAAGATCAAGGCTAAAGGCCTTAAAACACAGTTTTATGATGAAATCAAGAGAACTTAGGCTAAAGTAGCCTCAGATAAGTCAAAAGGAGCAGTTATTTACTTGATAAGCCTAAATTGACACCTTTCACTTACTTTATGTCTCAAAAGACAAATAAACAGTTATTACACTAAAGAAGATATTATAAACTGTCAGAACAGTTAATGTAAAGATGAAGATAAGGCTGCAAAGTCAATATTTTCAACTATTTCATCCTCAGGAAGTAAGACAGATTTATTACATAGAGAAGTAGTTGAGAGACATTCCTACCTTATGCCTTGCATGGTTTTTAAGGATAGGAGTGCATTGACTATGTCATTAATAACATTTTGAACCCTATATGGTTCCACCTCCTCATTTACAGTATAAATACTGCACTGGAACTCATTGTAAAGTGTGGGCATTTGATAACTCTTTGAAGTAATACATAGTTCTGCTGAAGTTGAAAGAAATTTGATGTTCTGGAACCTATGGATGTTTTGACCTATTTGTGGATGGATAAAGCTCTGTCATTGGATCCCTGAGCTTGGTTGTTGGTGAAGTATTCTAATCTGTTGATGTTTTTCCTATTTTCCATTATGTTTTCATCATTTATTTCTTGCAGTAGAGTAAAAAGTTTAGGCTAAGAAATGTCTCCTAGAAGCACCTTAGACCTGTTTACTCTTCACTGGCTTTATGTTTTCATCTGCTGAAGGTTTTATTTAGTAGTTCGACTGCTTTTTAACCCTTAAGCTTGTTTATTTCAAGAATAGTTCAAATAGTTGGTTTCAAGAATGATTTATGGTTATCTCTGCTTTCTTGCTACCACTTGAAGACTGTTTTTGAAGTTTCCCTTTAAAGTACCATTGTTTACATTCTGCCAAAGAGGTCTGTTTTGATCATACCCTTTGTTCTTGCTTGAATAATTGTTTTGAAGGTCTTTATAGCTGTAATCAGAGATGTATAGGAGTTCCCTCTTCTATGAATTCAGTTATTCATGAATCTTGAATGTTTTCTTATCCTTTAAGTGAAATCTTTGGATGAAATAAAGTGTTCCTCGACTCCTATATTTCATTTGATAAGTTTGTCTTGAAATTGTTATTTGCTGAAGTGTAATTTATAGAATTCATGGTTAGCCCTGTCTATAAAATACTTCTTCATGTTAAAATGATGTTTTAAGTCCCTTTGTTGAGAAGTACATATAATTAAGGATTCTTAATTGCCCTTAGTTCTACTTTTCATTCTAAACCCTTAATGTTCATTTCATTTCACCTGAAAAACTTTGTAGATCCAATAGCCAAGTTATATTTTCCCTTTGATACCCCTGATTCATCTACAAACTTGTTACAAACTTCTACTTGACTCCATTGCCCAATGACTTAAAGATTCCCTTTTCTATATATGCTGCCTAGATCATCATGTCCCACCAAACAATCAAACAAACTCATGCTTAATAACTAGCATAAAATCAACCTTATACAAGAAAACAAGTCATATCTTTGCAAACAATTGAGAGATCCCTATTTGAGACTAGGAGGGCTAGATCCTAGAACTCTAAAGATTGGTTTATAAGTTGCCTTGTCATTTAGTATGCCAATCTGCTAAATCACAGGATCCCAACATTCTTGCGATCATGGTGGGACCATTTTTGAGTAAAAGTCCCTAAAACAAGACACTCAGTATTAATTTAAGTGAACTATAGCTTCTTCAAGCACTACCAGCATAATGATAATCATGATAGGATCTGTCTGAATCCGTGGCAATCTAAGTAACCCTTAGGATTCTAAGAGACCCGTATCAAACCTTGAAGAAATCAGCTGATAAGCCATAGAGTAGACTTGTTTGTTTCACCACCTTAGTTAAGTGTTGAATCAGGTATAGGACACTCTCATAACTAGAGAACCATATAAAAACTCTGAAAAACCCAAAACATTTCAGATTGGTTTTCAAATAAACAATTGGTGGTGGACCACAAAACATTTTACTTTCAAAAAAGATAAAAATTTCCACCTGGCGACTCCACTAGCCCCAGTAGGTCTATTACTTCACTAGTACTCCAAATTTCCTTAAGATTGTGTTAACCAGCCCTGAGAAAGTTTAGAAACCTAGTTCCCTATTATAGAAATCATTGTGAGAGAAAAAATCTTGAAAAATAGTCCTAAAAAACCTCAGCCTCTCTAAATTTTGGAAACTGAAATCTGGCTTCACATAGGGTCAATACTAGATCCCATCCAGATCTTAACCCTCCTACCATAGTTGACAATCCAGAGAGGATTTTGTGGCAAAATCCTAGATCTGGAAAACCAACTACTGATAAAACCATCGCAAGAACAAGATCTGTTCATGAAGATCTCACAATCTTGAAATATCCTCACTTTGACTTACTCCACACAAAGAACCTATTTAGAAACAAGTCTCAAAGTGATTTAAACCAAGCTGATTTTGAAACCACAGATTTGCAACAGAGCTTTAGCAGAGAAGCTTCACCTTCTACTCCACCTGACTCTCAGCTTCTCCATCATTTCAGTTCCTTCCGTAACAAATCTACTCATCAACAGTTTTCTGGCCCAAGTGTTTATTCTAGTCCTATCCACACATCCACTATTCAAAATACCCCATTTCAGCCCACTTTCCTTCTTGTAAATCCCCCATTATTTCCTATCATGGCAGCATGGTATGCTCCACTTTTGTTACCACTACCTCTGGTTCCCTTACCCAATGAATATCAATAAAAAATTCTCCATTTCACTGGAAATGAACCTACTACTGCCCAACAACATGTAGACAAGGTAAATAATGCTTTTGATTATATGGAAATAGAAGATGATACCATTAAGATGAGAATCTTTGCTCAAAGTTTAGGAGGAGAGGCCAAGAAATGGTTTAAGGGTTTAACTCCTGATAATATAAATGATCTCCCTTATTTACATCAAACGTTCATAAACAAATGGGAAATGAGGAAGAACCCTCTCCAAATACTTTCCGATTATAACAACCTCAAGAGAAACCCTGGGGAAAGTTTTCAAAATTATTGCACTAGATTTAATAGTGTTTATAATGCATTGCCCCCAGAGTTAAAACCTCCACAAGGCTCATCTTTGGCCAAGTTCCCTGAAGGATTTGATCCTAAAATGGCCTATCAACTAAGAGAAAGGGACCCCTTAACTTTAGAATATATGTAGAGGGGAGCCTTAGGTGTAGAAGCAAATCTGATTGAGAAAAGAGCTAGGTTGAAAGTAGAGAAAAGAGTTACATGCAGGGAAGATACAATGCCATCAACCTCATCATCAACTAAAATTGATAACTTAGTGAAGGTAATGGAGAGAATGCTTGAAAAGATAAATCTGAATGATAGAGTGCCTCCTAGAGAAAACAAAAATAACCCCCAAAACAGAAATAGAAACCCAAATCCCAGAAGAGACCCTAATCAAGATAGGCAAAGAGACAATGACCAACAGATTAGGCCTCCCTTTCAACAAAACTATGTTGATCAAGAAAAAGAAAGAGAAGTTGAAAGATTGGAGGAAAATCATGTAAACTTGATAGGATTTGACAGTGAGACATATGTTTCTCTCACTCAAGAAGAACAAGGATTCTTCTCCTCAGAACAAATTGAAAACAACCATGAAGATTAGGAAGATTACAGATTGGGGTTTGAAAATGCAATCATGGAAGTACACAAACAATATAATCTTAGAAGCAAAGGGAGCCCAGTGATTTCTAATGACAAGAACACTAGTACTGTTGTTAAGAAAAATTCAAAAAATCAGCCTAAAAAGACAGCTAGTAACACCAACAGTGTGGCCAAGAAATCTGATCTAAATAAAGACAAAAACAACCAGCAAAGTGTTGAACAAAGCTACCCTAGTACTTCTGCTAGTGGCCCTAATAAATCTGTCCCAAATAGCAATCCAAATAAAGTTCAGCAAATCAAAATTGTTGAAAGAGTTGTAAATGAAAAAACAGATGTAAATATGACAAGAACAATAGTTCCTTTCAGCCTTGAAGGGGAAATTTCCAAGATTAAAATCACCATACCCTTAGCTGAACTAGTAACGCAGGATGTATATAAAAATCAAGTTTTGAGAGCTTTGAATATAGGCAGTGACACTAATTCTTTAAACTTGATATACAATAAGCCAGAGTTATTGTTTGGTCCTGAAGTTGAAGGAAAATACCAAGAAGGGGTTGTCCCTCCCTTCTATGTCAGCCTGAATATACATGACAAAATCTTGCATAATTCCATGCTAGACTCAAGTGCTTCACACAATCTTATGCCCAAAATAGTAATGGAAAGCCTGGGCTTAGAAATTACTATACCATACAAAGACCTGTACTCCTTTGATTCAAGCAGGGTCAAATGCTTAGGCCTAATCAAAGATTTGTGTGTCAACTTAGCACAAATTCGTACTAAGAGTCTAGTAATGGACATAGTAGTCGCTGACATTCCCCCGAAGTATGGCATGCTTCTATCTAGATCATGGGGAGCCAAGCTACAGGGGATCCTTCAAATGGACATGTCTTATGTCACCATCCCAGTATTTAACCAAACTAGAAGACTATACAGGGAATCCCACATGAAATACATGGTGAGAAACATAGATAGACCAAACAATTCTCCTATGTATTCCATCCATTCAAACTTAGATTCCTTTATCTTATTTAATGAAGATGAAATCAGTCAATAGGAAAAAGGAAACAAAGAAGAAGTTAGTCCACCAGAACAGTCAAATCTGCCATCAACTCAAGAGAAGAGCAGTCCAAATTTTAGCAGCCTTGAACGACTGAAAGAAAAAGAAAATGAGATTGAAACACCTTGGAAAATAAACTTTGATGGCTCCCGTAGCAAATTAAGTGCAGCGGTTGGTGTATGGATACAGAACACAAGCAAAGGATTTTCCTATAAACTGGATTTTCCATCCACAAATAACATTGCTGAATATGAAGCCCTCCTTATTGGCTTACACTTACTCAAAGATTTTGGAGCTAAAATAATATCATTCCAAGGGTATTCTGAGCTAATTATTAAATAGATTAAAGGGGAGTATTCAACCAAAAACCCAAAACTCAGAGAATGTAGAAACGCTTCCCTTGATTTCCTGAAAACCTTTGAAAAATATGAACTCATTTTCATCCCAAGAGCTCAAAATCATCTAGCAAATGAACTTGCCTTTGCTGCTAGTAATTTCCAGATACCAGAGACAAATGAACAATCTGATATAAAGGTAAAAAACAAACCTGCAATACCTGACAATGAATATTATTGGCAAGTGTTTGAAGAAGACAAACACATAGACAATTTCTGCAATCAAAGAATGACTTTGCCATATCAACATCTACTTCAAGCCATGAAGAAAACTATTTAAATGAAGAACAAATCTCTGAAACAGAGTTGTCCTTTTCTGCTGATATAA
Organism: Pinus albicaulis; assembly: GCA_034641835.2. Classification (NCBI taxonomy): domain Eukaryota; kingdom Viridiplantae; phylum Streptophyta; class Pinopsida; order Pinales; family Pinaceae; genus Pinus; species Pinus albicaulis. The sequence continues at coordinate 1,579,686,308 of CM076579.1, forward strand.
ACCATTTTGAACATCCTTTTAGAGCAGAAATAGTTGACAATACAGATCAAAAAGACTTGGAAATTTTACAATGTAAAAATGATACAATTCCAAAAGGTCTTGCACCATTAGAACAACTTTTTGATTTCAATGATGTAGCCAAAGAACCAAGAATGAAACCTATAGAAACAAACATAGAAGAACATAACATAGGCAGCCTAGCAGACCCAAAATGATAAAGTTATCCAGCACTCTCCCAGCCAATATCAAGCTGCAATACATAGAACTTTTCAAAGAATTTGGAGATGTTTTTGCATGGGGATACAAGGATCTAAAATCATATGATACCAGTATCATTCAACACAAAATTCCTTTTAAGGAAAATTATAAACCTTTCAAACAAAAACTCAGAAGGATAAACCCTGTTTTATTAACTTTAGTTGAGAGAGATATTAAGAAGATGTATGATGCTGGGATCATAGTCCCCATAAGGTATTCAGAATGGGTTTCCAACTTAGTATTTGTTAGGAAAAATACTGGGGAGATAGGCTCTGCATTGATTTCAGAAATATAAATAGAGCCTCCCTTAAAGATAACCATCTCTTGCCAAAAATGGATCATATACTTCAAAGGGTGGTTGGGTCTAAAAGAATTTCACTGCTAGATGGGTTCTCAGGTTACAATCAGGTTTTAGTACTCCCAAGTGGCCAACATAAAACTGTTTTTACTACATCTTGGGGTACATTCATGTATGTCAAAATGCCATTTGGTTTAATGAATGCAGGAGCCACCTTCCAAAGGGCCATGGACATAGCCTTTTCAGAAGACATAGGCTATTTTATAATCATTTACCTTGATGACATTACTGTTTTCTCTAAAACTGATGAAGAAAACTTAATCCATTTAATTTTTTTTTTTGAGAAATGTAGGAAATATGGCTTATATTTGAATCCCAAAAAGACACTCTTTGGTCTCCAAGAAGGAAAGCTTCTTGGCCACATAATTTCTGAAGAGGAAATCAAAGTAGACCCTAAAAGGATTGATGGCATATGAAAATCAACCATCCTAGAAACCTTAAGGAATTACAATCTTCGTTGGGAAGATAAATTTTTTAAGGAGATTCATCCCCAACCTTGTCGAGCTATTAAGAAATACTGCACAAACATGATTAAGAAAGCACAACTAGGTGTTAAATGGACAATACAAGCTAAACAATATTTGAACTAGTGAAACAAGCTCTTACTCAAACACCTAGCTTCTTATAAGTCCCGATTTCACCCAAAGATTTTCTACGATCTTTTCTTTTTGCATTTGAACATACAAATAGTCACAGATACTCGCAAGAATAGTAATAAGGGGAAGAACAACCAATATCCTTTAGTAGTGCCTTAAGAGATGCTCCACCTAAGTATAACATCATGGAGAAACAAGCCTTAGCCTTGGTCAAAGCATTGAAAGACTTTAGAGTCTACATACTTTACATTATCAAGCATCATTGCTTTTGTCCCGACATAACGTTGTTAAGGATATTCTAAGTCAAGGCCTTTCGATGGTAAAAGGGGAAAATGGATTTGTCGTTATTTTAGAATATGACATAGAAATTAGCCCACCAAACTAATCAAAGGGCAAGGTGATTAGCAAAACTCATGTGTTGAGTCAAATCTTCCAAGCATTAGATATGAATATGGTTGATGTTTTTGAAGAAATAGAAGAACTCACAACATGCTATTTTATTGAAGAAAACATTTGTGAATTCACCTTGGTATGTTGATATCATATATGTGCTACTTTATCTCGAATACCCCTCCTACTCTATCTAAAACTAAAGCTAGATTTTTGAAGTTATAAGGCTTTTAAATTATTGCATACTAGATGGGGTTTTATATTTGAAGAATGTTGTTGGAATATTTCTTAAATGTTTGCTTGAGTTTGATGCAGAAAATCATGGCGTGATCCTGCATGAGGAAGAATGTGGAAGAAATATCTACCGGAAGACCATCAACAACAAAATCCTCGCATCTCGAGTTACTATTGGCTGCCTACCCTTTTCCCTAGACACTCGTAAACTTGTCATGTCTTTCCATAAGTGTCAAATTTTAATGGCAAGAGAAAAATCGTACTCTTTACCCTTACATCCCATCAGACTGCTGAGGCTCCTCTTTTCAACAATGGGGTTTGACTTCATTGGGGAAATTCACTCATCTTCTTCGGTACCCCAACATAAGTGGATCCTCACCGCCACTTATTATTTCACCAAGTGGATAGAAGCCATACTTTCTAGAATGCTATGGTTGACTCGTCATTATCAAGTTACTTGAAACCAATATACTATCCGCATTTGGTTGTCCTAGAAAAATTATCACAGCATAATCGTTGTCAGCCTTTCAAGTCTAAAAGAATGGTATAAATTTCGCACATAAATACCTATATCACCTTGGATCATTCCACCCGCCTACTATCCTCGAGGAAATGGATTAGTCGAATCCTCCAACAAAAGCCTTGTCAATATTATAAAAACTATTGGAGCAGTAATCGTACTCATGGCATAGTAAGCTTATTCATGCTTTATGGGTACGATAGATTAACCACCAAAAAGTCAATAAATATGTCCCCCCTATCGACCGCGGTTTATGGCATGGATGAAATCTTCCCAACCTCTCTAAGAGTTCCAACCATGAAAATCCTCCAAGAAGTACAATCTAAGGAAAATGATATGCAGAGAAGGATAAATCAGTACCATTCATTTATAGCAAGCCTAGAGAGGAAGTGTACCGTAGAACACAAACATTCCAAGAGAGTATCAAGAATTTATTTGGACAAAAGGACTAAAGAAAGTGATTTCCCAAGTTGGAAATATAGTTCTAAAATGGGATTCTAGAAGGGGAGGAAAAAGGAAAACATGGAAAATTTGAGAATCATGGAAAGGGCCCTACATTATTCATTCTATCAAGGGTCATAATGCATTCCTTTCAGCAAGATTTGAATGGAGAATATTTATTTGGAGGTCATTTTCAATGGTAGGATGCTCAAGCAATACTTCTCCGTCAAGAGTCCCTGCGACCCAAAGTTTTTATTCATTGTGTACATAACCCAGCTTGAAAAGAAATCATGAAAAATACAAAAAGAATAAAAAAAGGAGAAGGAAAAGAGGGTAGATTCAAAAGAGGTACAACCCCTATACCCAAAAAGAATAACTTCGAAAGTGAGCAAATCTAAGTGCCACCGCTGATCAAAAAATTATATATTGTTCACCATCTAGCGTAATCATGGTTGAACATACTTTAAATTTATGTTGATAAGTTAGTAGATGCACAGTATTAAAAATATTTTTTTCGTACTTGGCTTATCAATAGAACATTAGACAGATAGAAAGGAAATGGTTCTAACAAGCTCAAAATCTGAACCAAGAAAAGGAAAAATATAGCTCTAAATAGATCAAAACTAGAGCCGGAAAAAGAATAAAAGGATATTTATAATTTTCAGATCTTAAGCCTTCACAATTTTGTTTTTATTTTTTCTACAACAAATTCTATGTAGCAGCTTGTACATACAGCATAGACACCATAGCAAATCGACAATCTAACTCGATTTGACTATGTTTAAATTCCCTTTGCTTTTAGAAATAGAGAATAAAATCATTAAACAACTTAATCTTGACAGATAGTAGTTAGGTAGAGAAATAAAGAGTTCAACAAAGCTTTAACTGGACTCTTGGAAGAAAATAAGGATAGGATTAGATAGTTTATTTCTATTTTCATGTCAAAGAGTTTGCTAGTTCAAATGCACTCAAAGGAAGAAAAAATGCTAAGACAAAGTAATATTGGGTAGGTAGAGATGTTGCTTTAAAAGGAGATTACATGTTGCGTATTGATAAAAGTTGTCTTTTTCAGTAGAAAAACTTAGAAGAAAAGAGATTCCTGCCAATGGATAAAACATTGATCCGTTGAAACTCCGCAGATTTCATAAGCCGATGGTTTTGGACACCCAAAAGGACAGCTTGTCCTCCCCAAGTGGAGCCACCGTTAGTCATCCATAATTTTGACTTTGTCCAAAGATGACTAAATTGAAAATATCGGGATTTATAGAAACAATATTTGCAGTAAAAACATTGTGAGTTCTAGAAATCTCATAGCCTTCATTATCCCTAAGCATATCAATTTACCAAAACCTTCTATCTATGCCTTCTAAAAAATCACCTTCCGTTTCAAAAGGAAACTTGTTTCGTGCTATATTCTCCATTTTTTATCTCCATCTCCTCTCCCGCTAATTTTCACTCATTTACTCCTATCCCAACAATGATTTTCCTCTTCAAAAAAAGGACCACTTCTTCATTAATCTCTTCATTTCCCCCATTTTCCCTTCTTCTTTCCCCTTCTCATTTACCCTTCTCCATTTCCCTAAAAAACCCTTCTAAAACCACTTCTAAACCATTAAAACTCCTTCATTGGGTCTAAAAACATCTTATTTTAACCTATCGTAACCCCGTTTTTTAGGCCTTAAAAACCCATTTTTGGCCTATTTTCCGCCCTTTTTTACATATGGGCTCTTATGCACCTTGAGCTTAAGCCCCTTTCCCTTTTTCCTCCATATGCCCCCGCCTTGAAACCAAGCACTTAAAACTTGGCCCCTTCCGACATTCGCTCCCTGTCCCCTTTACTCTTCCACCGGGACCGTGCCCCAAAGACTCCACTCCTTAGCCCCCCATCGGCATGTCGGCATTTCGGCATTTCGCCGGTCCCCATTCTTTGTTTTCCCCACCGATGCAATCCCCCGAAGGGCTTAAACCCCTCCACCTCTTCTCCTCATAAAATCGAAGCACAAGTGGCCATTGGCTAAAACCCTCAGGCACCCATTCCTTTGTAAACCCTCATTTCCCTTTGCAAATCTTCCACCCCAATAGTGATACTCCGACGCGTCTCTCGACCATCGATCATCAAGATCTAATAGTTTCCAAACTCTCGCGACTCCTCTCCCTCCTCCCCTCAATCATCTTCTCCCATCCGCCTACTTCTCGGGGAGTGATCTCCACCGTCAAATCTCGATGATCCAACGACGATCTCGCTTCCTCCATCACCCATTCTCCCCAACCCCATTCACTACTCCTTTGTCTCCCCCTAAGAAATCCTCGACCATTGATCTCCCTCCGATCCAACGACTAGTCATTCTTCCCCTCTCATTCGCTATCCACCCGACTATAACCCATTCGTTCACCCTCCAAACAAATCCCAACTCGGTGGATCACCTTGAATCCAATGGTCCACATAAATCCCACTAATAACACCCCTCCCCGGCCCACTACCCACCGCTCCACCATCCATCCAACGCCCGTCTTCCACCTCGGCCTCCACTACTTCCTCGCCCACGCAACTTTCCACCATTGCGCTCTCCATTCTCCACTATATATTTGGAGCTCCCGTATCCGATGGCCCTAGAATCAAAAGTCGCGTTCGATCCACCGCCGAGGTTTAACACTCAAAAAAATAAATGCAAAAAATTGGTGGTTTTGTGGGGGATACGTGTTAGCTTCCGACGTGTATTGGCATTCCCCCGGGTGCAAAACCACTTACCACCTATTACTGCGTGAAACCGCTCTACAGGGTATTCCCCAAAAACCACCTTTCTCATTCTTCTCGCGCCAAAATTCAAGTTTGAACGCTATCTCGCGTGGTTTCACCCGTGGAATCTTCTCATCCATGCATATCCTACTCCTCCGTACATCACTCCGATGCCCCAAACTCCCGAAGTAGTTTAATCCACGAAAAAATGTAGGTTTTAAACTAAAAAATGTGGTTTATTTTTGCGAGTGTTTTATGGCACCCCAAGCCCAAGGGGCTATCCCACAAGTCGAGATAAAGATTGATGGCCTCAGTGATAACTCGAGGTATGAAACAAAAAGGGGATGGGGTTGTTCTTGATTAAAAGGTTTTAATCAACGTTTCATGACCACTAGTTGAAACACTAAACTCTTCAACAAGACCAAAGGAAACCTCCGCACACAATAGAACAAAAAGATCAATAAAAGTGAAGGAAGAAATAGAGGATAAAGATCAAGTAAAAGAAATAAAGGGCAGAGAGACCCTGAAAGGATTAAAGACTTAAAACAAAGATTAAAGATAAAAAGCCAAGGATACAGATAAAGAATAAGGAGATAAAGCAAGCTGTTTAGATCGAAACAGAGAAAGACAACGAAGTGGATTAATTAAAGATAACTCAAGGCTAAAGGGCCTAAAGAGCAGCTTTCTGCATGATTAAATCAAGAAGACTTAGGCCTAAAAAGCTCTGAATACATCAAAATGGAAGATGCTTATTCACTTCATAAATAAACTCGACACTTATGGCCTACTTTATGTCCGCTCTAAAGGGAAAATTGAGTGCTTATTACACAAAAGAATATGTTTTAAACCTGTCGTGATAGCTTATTGTAAAGATAAGATAGAGCCCTAAAGTCAATATTTTCCACCTATCCTTATCTTAGAATTAAGACAAAAGTTATTGAAAAAGAGAAGTAGTTGCACCTATTTCTCCGCCTTATGCCTTGCATGGTTTTCTAAGGCTAGAAATGCATTTGCTCCGTAATTAATAACATTTTGAACCCTAGAATTAGTTCCACCTCTCATTTGCGTGATAAATACCGTATTGGAACTCATTGTAGGGTGGGTATTTTGATGACTCTCTTGAAGTAATAGCATAGTCCCTGCCGACGTTGAGGTCAAGAAATTTGATGTTCGGGAACTCGTGGATGTTTTGACTTGTTTGTTGATGGAGAAAGCTCGTCATTGGATCCCCGAGCTTGGTCGTTGGGTGAAGTATTCTAATCATGCTAATGTTTTTCCCCGCTTTTCCATCTCCGTTCCATCATTCTATACTCACAAGTAGAGTAAAAATATTAGGCTAAGAAATGTCTCCTCGAAGCACCTTAGACCCGTTTACTCTTCTTACATCGTCTTTTATGTTTTTCATCTCGCTAAAGGTTTTATTGAGTAGTTTTTTATTGCTTTTCAACCCCTTAAGCTTGTTTATTTCAGTAAATAGTTCAAACATTTGGTCTCAAGAATGATTTATGGTTTTCCCCGCTTTACTTCTGCCGCCACTTAAAAACTACTACCGAAGTCTCCCTTTAAATTACCATTGCTTTACTACTCCGGCCAAAGAGGTCCGTTTTTGTGATCATACACTTTGTTCTTGCTTAAATAATTTTTTTTGGAAGGTCTTTATAGCCGTAATCAAAGATGTCTAGGAGTTCCCTCTTCTATGAATTCAGTTTATTTGTGAATCTCGAATGTTTTTCATCTTTGGATGAAATAGAGTGTTCTCCGACTCCTAGATTTCATTTGATAAGTTTGTCTTGAAATTTTTATTTGCTCAAGTGTGATTTGTAGAGTTCATGGTTAGCCCTATCTATGAAATAATTCTTCATGTTCAAAATGATGTTTTAAGTCCCTTTGTTGAGAAGTACATATAATTAAGGATTCTTAATTTCCTTTAGTTCTACTTTTCTATTCCGAACCTTTAATCGTTCATTTCATTTCACCTCGAAAGACTTTGTAGATCCAATAGCCAAGTTATATTTTTCCTCTTTGATATCCCTCGATTCATTTACAAACTTGTCATACAAACTTCTATTTGACTCCATTGTCCAATGACTTTTCAGAAATTTCCCTTTCCTATCTATGCTACCTAGATCATCAAGTCCCACTCCAAATAATCAAACAAATTCATGCTTAATAACTAGCCTAAAATCAACCTTTTACAAGCAAACAAGTCATATCTTTGCAAACAATTGAGAGAGATCCCTCCTCTCGAGACTAGGAGGGCTAGATCCTAGCAGCTCTAAAGACTCGGTTTATATGTTGCCTTATCATTTGGTTTGCCAACTCAGCCCAAATCATAGAACCCAAACAAAAGCCAAAAACAACACAATAAATCTAATGACAACTCATAGCCTCGAATTCTGTGACCATTTCTCGTAATATTCCCCAAATGGGAAAAGCAACAATATAAGACATAATAATGGAAAGGAGTAGTAAAGATCAATGCGTAAACATGAGAGTAGAAAAGTATGGATCCTTATTATTCATCACAATGAAACAGTGAGCAAAACATGTACAAAATAATGGGCCCTAAAACATATAACATGAACCAACAAGCCTTCAATAGGTAAATCTCAATAATGAGGTGTCGCTACATACACCAAAAAATGCCGAAAGACTACTACAATGAAGTCATACAGAGTCACTCACAAAAAAATGAACATAAAAAAATATATAATGGTTGATATATGCCTCAAGAGATAACATAAAATTAAGATCAAAGCTCTATACAACCTCCAACAAATAACCCAAGAGGGTTTTCATAAATACACCAATACACAAGGAATGAATCAAAGCCCTAGGGTTGAAGATTCACCGAAAAATACACAAATTGGAAAGATGTGGCTGATCCGTTGTAGAAAATAATATAGCCTCCTTCCAATAGAATCTCCGCATGAAACGTTGATCCCTTCACTAGAAAACCTTCCCCCTAAATGGTAGGCACTAAAACCACCCCTCAACTCCTCCCCTAAAATAACGCAATCCAAGACATAAATCTGCGTTGTAGGGGAAAATGATAATGTGGCCTAGTGCCAAATGTCTGCAATAAGGTTCAAGGGCCTTCCCTGTACAAGTCTCCCAATGGGAAGCTGAAACCTTCCTCCACCTGAAAATGTAGCTCGTAAATCACCCAAATCAACTCTCCACAACTTCTTCCCACAACACAACACAACACAACCTCAATAGGAATTGCATTGTACCATAAGACTCGAAGCTTTGGCCCGATGCCTCGAATGTGGAAATATAGTGCGTATAATTCTCCCGATTGGTCACTCAAAGTCCCCCAAGGATGAAGGTGGGATTTCCCTCGTAAACACCTTATGTTAAACAACACCGCAATCTTAGCTAAACTCGGCTAAAGAGAGAAACTAGTCATATATACCATATCACAATAGTAATCTAAAAAATATCCTTTATGGCTGCCATCCCCTTCCCCTCTATATAAGTGGTGAGCTTCCCAACCTTTGGCCCCACTCATTAAAGTGACTACTTCTCCATGTATGGACTCTCCCTCCAAAACCTGTTAGGTTCCATAATGAATGCCACTCCTCCATGACAACATTGCTGATTTGGTCAAAGCTGACCCTGTGCTATGTGCTCCGACTCCTTTTTCACACATAAGGGTGCTTTTATCAAGCCACTAAAGTGATCTCCATTCACATTAGCAACAGTGATTATATTCCTACTAAGAATATTTATGGGTCTCCATACTCCCTCTTATTCAAATGAAAATTAAGAAGAAAAAAATTAATATTCCAACTAGCTCATGACTAATTGGGAATATTACAACTCTCCTCCCAAATGTTGCTTGTCCTAAACCAACTATAAAGGTGAGTGCTACAACTCTTCTCCTCCTTCCTTGGTGACAACTCCATGTGATAGATATCTCCTCGTATACCAAGTGTCTCCCAATTAATCCCCTCCATGAAATGCTCTTCCTAAGTTCTCATGAGATGAAAATTACTCACCCCATAAGGAAGAAAAAGATCCAATGTAGCAATCATGGTTTGCCCAATGTTCTCCCCTCGAAACATGAATAATAAGTGAAGCATGGATAATCTCTCTCCCCATGGGCATGTTCAATCCTTGCATCCTTCCTCCATTCATTCCCATAATAATAATAAGAACATCATCAATGTATGGGATCAAAACCAAGGACACATAAGTTTCCATATGAAATCAATGGAGGTAGGATCATAGTCCCACACGTGGAACCAACACATTATATCTCCCCGACTTGCCTTAGATAATGATATGGTAAGTGGTTTCCCCACCACTTACTTTCTCGCCATAGTCTTCTCAGTAGCCACATGTTTTGAGAAGGTGAGTAATAAGTTTCTGTGCCTTTGGGAGTACACCCCGAATGGTATGTCATCTCCCCATATCCTCCCTAAGGAGTGGCCATGCTCAACACCTGGTTTATGGGCCTAATTTGGCCATGAAGTTTATAAGGAAGAATGATCCCATTTGGGAGCAATGGCCTACACATTTATGGTAAAGGAATGCAAATAGTCATTAAGTAAATCATTATGCACAAAAAACATACGATCCCTTACCATATAATTTTCTCTCATAAACGTAGAGTGGCCTGCTTATGGATAGATCCCCTCTTATTCCCAAAGAGAAAATAGGGTGGCTATGATAAATCCCCTCAAATATTTATGTATCTCCTACATCTCCACATTATCCATGCATCTCCCTCTAAATGCCGATATATCTCCTCTTCAAAGCCTTCCTCAAGTATACCCCTCCATGATAGTATGGTATGCTCTCATGAACACGTGTGGTTGAAGAGAAAATATTCATGTGTGATGCTTGTAGCAACTTCTCCTTGATCTTGGATTCTCTAGATAAGAATATCATACTCTCGATATTAGATGACCACATCTCTTACCGAATATCCCTCCTCTCTAATAGTTGGTCATCAAGCATCATGCATGTAAGAAGATCCTTGGAATAATCCACCAACAACTCGGCATTTCTAATATGGATCTATCCTCCATAGGACAAGCTAAGTACGATATGTCATGTAAAAAAATCTTTTCATATGGATACCCTCCTCTTGACATCTCCCACGCCAATTCTTCTCCATACCGGGATGCTGCTATCCCCTCTTTGTTTCTCCTCTTGTAGTCAAGCTCATGCGTTCAAGTAAATGTTGAAGCCTTTGGGAGGTTAGTCTTCCATGGGAAGCTATCACCCTAATCCAAAACTTCCGCGTTTGGCCAAGGTATGCATGAGTGGCCACCATCCCTCTACTTCTGTGTGGAAGATTTATCCCCAAGTGAGAACATATTCTAAGCCCCCAAAGTCAAGGAATTGTATCCTTGCACCATGATGGTGCCATCCTCCACCCTTGTAACATCCTTTCTCAAAGACAAGATGTGGTGTGAGAGAGTGGGTAATGATGATAGTGGAGAATGTATCCCTCCTCCTTGAGTCTACCCAAGACTCTCTCTCGTTGTACCATGACTCTCCCAATGTTCTCATTCCTCTCTGGATCTATGAGTAGGTGCAACATGTTGTGAGACATTTCTCACCAACTTCTGATCAAAGTGCCTCCCAAGTGATTTTCCTCACTAAAATAGTAATGTCTCATGGGCCAAAGTCATGTGCATAATAGATGGGACCGTTATTTCCTTTTATTCCACTACAAAAATCCATCTCTTTTTTCTATGTGGAAGTGGTTTCCCGAGGGATATGTGTGCATGCCCCTAATCATCCTGATTTTTTACACTTCTTCCATCCACCCATTCCATCCGCAAAGTCTCCCAATTTGTGGTGACCTTCCTCAAAGTAATCAACCACCGCACACTAAATATTACATTGGTGTTAGGTATGTCAACCACAAAGAAGTGATCGACCAATGTATATTTCCCCATTGTGACATATAAATATGGAACATAATGCATGCACCGCATAGTTCTATCTTTGTGGACCAAAACACGTAAAATCCTTTAAAATCATCATAGGGTATTTCCCTCCTTTGCACTAGTTGGGGAATCAATAAAGCTGTGGGTAGCCCCACCATCAAAAAAAACCGAAACCCTCTTATCCAAAATGGAACCTCGAACCCTCAAGGTTTATTACTTGGGTACTCCTCTCAATGATTCAAGGTCCCCTCCAATTGGAGAAAATGCTCCATTGCCATCTCCTCGGTGGTAGGATCCCTCTCCTCGCTATCCCGTTGTTGTGACCTCCTTCTCGGTTCTTCTTCGTCTCTCCTCCTCATCATTTGAAAAAATACCTCTATATAGTGTGCCTTTCCTCCTTCACATCTATATGTCCCGGTGCTCCGTGATTCTTGGCATGTGAAGCAAAGCTCTTTCTCCTCACATCTCTTCGAAATAATCACTAAGAGGTACTTTTGTTTTTGGCTCTCCTTTTAAAAATAAGCCTTCTCATCTTTTTCCCTTGATGGAAAAGTGGGATTTTTCCCCGCAAATTTTTCCTTTTCTTTTTGCAAGGCATCTTGTAGATCTCTAGCCCTTTCAATGGAATCTTAAAGGGTAGTGGGTTTGGTAGATTTAACCAACCCATGAAGAGGCTCTATTATCTCATCAATAAAAATATAGACCCTCCTTGGTCGCGCATAAATCGTGAACCATAAAAGAAAGTTTTAGAAATTTAGAAATATAAGTTTTTAGATTACCCAATTGTTTGAGCTTAGCCAGTCCCCATGAAAGGTGCCTTCCGGGTCTCTCTTCCGATCAAACCTCTCTCACCAACCTCCTTATGAACTCTCGAATATGCACACATTGGCATGACCCAATGTAGAAATCCCATGAAAACCACCAATCATGTGCTTCCTACCCCTGCAAGGTGCAACACCGTTATTTTGATGGCCTCAATCCCTCGGTACTTGTTCCACCTAGAAGTAGATGTCTATCTTATCTACCCATGATTGGGCAATGCATTTTGATGGCCCATCAAATTTGGGTAAGAAAAATCTTCCCATAGTTCGGTGTAGATCATGATTCTCGTATGAACTCCTTACCTCTATTGTGAGATGCCCTGGGTTTCCTATTGTCCTTGATAATGTACAATTTTGAAAATTCAAAATGATCTCTCGAATCTTTTGGAGATTGAGACTCATACTCCATGTTGTCACCAATCAAAAGATTGTATGTCAACTCGTTTTTTATCATAGTCTCAAATAGGTCCGAAAGTCATTTTAGTATGGTTAAGGGTATGTCATAGTTTTTAGAGGTTTAGTGTTCATCATCTAAATTCAAATAAGGTCTTTTATAGGTCCAATCCATGGTCAAAAATTCACATTTTTCATTCAAGGGCCATTTAAGTAAGTTCGAGATAATTTTCTACAATTAGCTAGGAATCCACCGTTTCGTAGCACCGTTAGTTTAAAAGGGAGTTTTGTGCTGGTTGTGGGTAAGTCAGCCATTACTTTCGTAGCGCAAAGTTTGAAAATTACATTGTGAGTGCTACGAAAGTGCGGTTTTCTTTATATATCGTGTTGAATAAGCCGAGATCCGTCGCTCTGGGATTGGGGAATGATATGATAGGGATATGGTGAGTTAGTTAGTTACCGTGGGATTCGATGTACCTACCTTATCCTACGACTATCATAGTCATGATAGGATATCAATGAAACATCATTTAGTCATGAGGTGACATCTCTAATTCTGGGATTTTTTTTTGCCTAATTGAGTCATCTATGTTTCATTTACCTCAATGTAGAAAGCCCATGAAACCACCAATCATATGCTTCACCCTCAAGGTGCAAAGTAAGCCGCTATTTTTATGGCCTTCATCTTTGGTACTTGGTCCAAATTCTCGGAGTAGATGTCTAGCTTCTCTACCCATAGATTTGGCAATACATTTTGATGACCCATGAAATTTGGGTAAGGAAAAATCCTCGCCCATAGTTCAAGATAGATCATGATTCTCCGTATGAATCCTCCAATTCCCTCTATTGTGATGCCCGGGTCTCCTATTTTTCCTTGATATGACATAATTCTTGAAAACTCAAAATGATCCTTGAATCTTTTTAGCATTGAGACTCATACTCCGTAAAAATAGTCTTCAAGAGAGTCTTGTTCTTGAAAACCTCCATTTACCACCGTTAAAAATGTAGGCATTGTAGAGCGTTGGGAAACTCATCAGCTTCACCGAGTTGATCACTCCGTATGATGAGAAATGTTGAAGCCTCTCACCATGTAGAAATCCTTTAGTGGATTCTTTGTGTCTATCCATGCTCATCTCATTTATTTATCTTGAATTTTTCTTGCATAGTTCGAAGAAGAAAGCTTAGGGAAACTCCTTCTCCTCATCTTCTCTTGATAAAGGGTTTTTACCCTTGTCTTCTTTATCATCCGTATAATCATACTTTTGGTTTCTTCTCTCAGAGATACCTATTCTCTCTATCTATGAGAGGATCTCCTTCTTCTCCGATGACATATTGGCTTATGATACATATGCCGAGCCAAGATTATGCCTCCGATACCACCGTAATATTCCCTAAAATGGGAAAAGAAGCAATATAAGACATAACAATGGAAAGTAGTAGTGAAGATCAATGCATAAACATGAGAGACCACTATGGAGCCTTCTTATTCAACATAAATCAAGAGAGAAAACATGTACAAAATAATGGGGCCCAAAACATATAACATGAACCAACAAGCCTTCAATAGATAAATCCCCTCAATAATGAGTGTAGTCGCTACTAGACGAAAAAGAATACCGAAGACTACTATTTACAACGCGCTCATAAGAGCTATTTGATACAAAAAATGAACATAAAAAAGATATAATGGCTGATATATGCCTCAAGAGATAACATACAATGAATATTAAAGCTCTATACAACCTCCAACAAAGAACCCAAGTAGGTGTTTTCTATAAATACACCGATACACAGTGAAAATGAATCAAAGCCCTAGGGTTGAAGATTCACCGAAACTACACAAAATAGAAATATGTGGCTGATATGATGTAGCAAATAATATAGCCCTCTTCCAATAGACTCTCCAGATGAAAGGTTGATCCCTTCACCGGAAAACCTTTCATCCCCTAAATGGTGTATTGAAACCACCCCTACAACTCCTCCCTAAAAAATGACACAAAATTCCAAGACTTTAGAATCTAGTTTGTAGGGGAAATGATAGTGTGGCATGGTGCCAAATGCTGCAATAAGGCTCAAGGGCCTTCCTTACAAGCCTCCCAATGGAAGGAAAGCTTCTTCCACCGAAATGTAGCTCAAAAATCACCCAAATCAACTCTACAAGGTCAACTTCAGTGCCCTACAACACAACACAACCTCAATAGGAACTGATGTTGTACCATAAGACTCAAGCTTTGGCCCGATGCCGAATGTGGAAATATAGTGCATATACTTCTACTAAGTGGGTACTCGCAAGTCCCCCCGAGGATGAAGGTTGTATTTCCGCTCTGGGAACACTCCCCGTGCTAAAAAAACACTACAATCTTAGCTAAACATCCTTCGAAGAGAGAAAATAGTCATACAGTACTCATATCAAAATAATAATCTAAAACATATCCTCCATGTGCTACCATCCCCTTCCTTATATAAGTGGTGAGCTTCCTCACCCTTGGCCCCACTCTATTAAAGCCACTACTTCCATGTATGGACTCTCCCTCTAAAACCGTGTTGTCCCATAATGAATGCCACTCCTCCATGACAACCTTGTTGATTTGGTCAAAGTTGACCCGACTATGTGCTCCAACCCCTTTTCACACATAAGGGTGCTTTATCAAGCCACTAAAAGTGATCTCCATTCACATTAGCAGTGATTTTATTCATACTAAGGATATTTATGGGTCTCTCATACCCTCTTATTCAACAAATTAGGAAGCAAAAATTAATATTCCAACCAGACTCATGGCTAATTGGGACATATGACAGACCCCTCCCCTCCCAAATGCTTACTTTGTCCCGAAGAAATTGTAAAGGTGAGTGCTAAAACTCTACTCCTCCTTTCTATGGTGACACCTCCATGTGATAATATCTCCCGTATACCAAGTGTCTCCCAATGAATCCCTCCATGAAATGCTCTTCCCTAAGTTCTCATGAGATGCAAATGACTCATCTCATAAGGAAGAAAAGGATCCAATGTAGCAATCATGGTTTGCCAAATGTTCTCCCTAAAACATAAAGCATAAGAAACATGGAGAGTATCTCTCCCCATGGGCATGTTCAATCCTTCCACCCTTCCTCCATTCGTTCCCATAAAAATAATAAGAACATCATCAATGTATGGGATCAAAACCAAGGTCACATAAGCTTCCATATGCAATGATGGAGGTGGATCAAAGTCCCACATGTAGAACCAAATACGCAATATATCTCCTAACCGCTCTTAGATAATGATATGGTAAGTGGTTTCCCCCACCACTTACTTTCTTCCATAGTCTTCTCACATGTTTTGAGAAGGTGAGTAATGTTTGGTGCCTTTGGGAGTACACTCCCGAATGGTATGGCATCTCCCTATATCCTCCTAGGGAGTGGCCATGGTCAACACCTTTTATGGCCCTAAGTTGGCCAGTGGAGTTTATAAGGAAGAATGCTCCCCATTTGGAGCAATTTCCTATACATTTATGGTAAAGGAATGAAAATACTCATTAAGTAAATCATTATGCACTAAAAACATGATCCTTACCATATAATTTTCTTCATAAACTGATGAGTGGCTCATAGGGATAGATCCCCTCTTATTCCGAAAGAGGAAAGAGGTGGTCATGATAACTCCCTCAAATATTTATGTATCTCCTACATCTCCACATGATCCATGCATCTCCTCAAATGCTGATATATACCCTCTTCAAATCCTTCCCAAGTATACACCTCCATGATAGTATGGTATGCTCTCATGAAATAAGTGTCGCCGAATAGAAAATCTTCATGTGCCAGCTTGTAGCAACTTCTCCTTGATCTTGGATGCTCTAGATAAGAATATCATACTCGATATTAGATGAACAAATCTCTTACTAGATATCCCTCCTCTAATAGTTGGTCATCAAGTATCATGCATGTAATAATATTCTTAGAATAATCCACCAACAACCTGGCATTTCCAATATGGATCTATCCTCCATAGGGACAACGTTGATGATCTCGTCATGTAAAACATCTTTCATGTGGCTACCCTCCTCTCTTTGACATCTCCCATGCCAATGTTACATAATGAGATGCTACTATCCCCTCTCTCGTTTCTCCTCTTGTAGTCGCTCATGCTCAAGTAAAGGTTGAAGCCTTTGGAGGTTAGTCTTCCATGGGAAGCCGTCACATATCCAAAACTTTCTCGAGTTTCGCCAAGGTATGCATGAGTGGCCACCATCCTCTATCATGTGTGTAAGGTTTCTCCCCATGTGAGAACTTCTTCCAAGCCTCCAAATTCAAGGAATAGTCTCCTTGCCCCATGATGGTTCCATCCTCCATCCATGTAACATCCTCTCTCGGGGCAAGATGTGCAGTGTGAGAGTGGGTAATGATGATAGTGGGATAATGTCTCCTCCTCCCTTGAGTCTACCCAAGGCTCCTCTCGCGTTGTACCATGACCTCCCAATGTTCCCACTCCTCCCGGATCTATGAGTGGTGAAACATGTTGTGAGACATTTCTCGTAAACCCTTGATCAAAGCGGCCTCCCGTGTGGTTTTCCACAGCAAAAAAAATGTCTCTGTGGGCCAAATTCATGTGCATAATAGATGGGATTGTTAGGTCCTGATTCCACTACAAAAATCCATCTCTATTTTTTGTGTTGAAGTGGGTGTGAGGGATATGTGTGCACGCCCCTAATCATCCGATTTTTTCCACTTGTTCCGTCCACCCATTCCATCCGCAAAGTCTCCCAATCTATGGTGACCTTCCCCAAAGTAATCAACCATCGCACACCCAATATTACATTGTTGTTAGGGTATGTCAACCAAAAAGTAAGTGATCAATCAATGTATATGTCCCCGTCGCAGATAGATAAAGATGGAACATAATGCATGCACCGCATAGTTCTATCTCCAGGGACCAAAATATAAAATCCCTCAAAATCATCGTAAAGCAGTATTGCCTCTCGCACTAGTTGGGAATCAATAACAGTTGTGGGTAGCCCCATTTTCAATCAAAAACTCGAAACCCTCTCGATCCAAAAAATGCAACCTAGGACCCTCAAGGTTAATTACTTGGGTACTCCTCTCAATGATTCAAGGGCCCCTCCAATTGGAGAAAATGCTCCATTCCCATCTCTTCGGTAGTGGTGGATCCCTCCCCGCTATCCAAGCACTCGTGACCTCCTTCCGGTCTCTTCTTCTTCTTCTTCCTCATCATCTCGAAAAGACCTCTATATAGTGTGCATTTCCTACCGCACATCTATGTCGGGGTGCCCATGATTCTTGGCATGTGAAGAAAAAGCTTCCTTCTCCTCAAATTTCTTCGTATATCATCAATAAGAAGTACTTTGTTTTGGCTCTCCTTGAAAAAGGAGCCTTCTCATCTTTTCCCTTTGATGGAAAAGTGGGATTTTGTTGAAATGTTTCCTTTGCTTTTGACAAGGCATCTTGTAGATCTCTAGCCCTTTCAATGGAATCTTGAAGGGTAGGGTTTGGTAGATTTAACCAACCCATGAAGAGTGTTCTCGCTAGCTCATCAATAAACATATAGACCCTCATTGCTACAAATAAATCAGTGGACCATAACAAAAATTTTTAGAAATTCAGAAAATAAGTTTCTTGATTACCTCGATTGTTTGAGCTTAGCTACAGCCTCTATGAAAGGTGCTCTCCTGGGTCTCTCCGATCAAACCTCTCTACCAACCTTCTTGTGAACTCTAAATATGCGCTCACATTGGCATGACCCAATGTAGAAAGCCCATGAAACCACCAATCATGTGCTTCTCACCTCCCAAGGTGCAACATTGTTATTTTGATGGCCTCAATCCCTCGGTACTTGTTCCTGAGTCATAGAAGTAGATGCGTCTATCTTATCTACCCATGATTTGGCAATGCATTTTGATGACCCATAAAATTTGGGTAAGAAAAATCTTCCCATAGTTCCTAAGTAGATCATGATTCTCATATGAATCCTCTACCCTATTGTGATGCCTCGGGTTTCCCTATTGTCCTTGATATGACAGAATTTTCTTGAAAAATTCAAATGATCTTTGAATCTTTGAGATTGAGACTCATACTCCATGTTGTCACCATTCAAAACATTGTATGTCAACTCGTTTTTTATCATAGTCTAAATAGGTCTCGAAAGTCATTTTAGTATGGTTAAGGGTATGTCATAGTTTTTCTTTAGAGGTCTTAGTGTTCATCATCTAAATTAAAATAAGGTCTTTATAGGTCCAATCCATGGTCAAAAATTCACATTTTTCATTCAAGGGCCATTTAAGTAAGTTCGAGCTAATTTTCTACAATTAGCTAGGAATCCACCGTTTCGTAGCATCGTTAGTTTAAAAGGGGGAGTTTTCAGTGTTACGAAAAGTGTCATGCCACTTTCGTAGCGCAAAGTTTGAAAAATTACATTGTGAGTGCTACGAAAGTGCGGTTTCTTATATATTGTGTTGAATAAGCTAAGATCCGTCACGCCAGTTTGGGAATGATATGATAGGGATATGGTGAGTTAGTTAGTTACTCGCATTCGATGTACCCTACCTATCCCTATAGTCATCATAGTCATAGATAGGATATCAATGAAACATCATTTAGTCATGAGGTGACATCTCTAATCTCGAATTGTTTTTGCCTAATTGAGTCATCTATGTTTCATTTACTACCTTCACAAATTTTGTCTCGAGCTCTAAAAGCAAAGAAAGATAAGTTTGTGGTTGTTCTATGCAAAGACAGACTACTCCTCACCATAATCAAGCTGAGGCAAATGCTCTATTAAATCAAGTCGATGGTATTTCTTATTGTGCTCTTAGAGTAGTAATGTGTTTCTTTACAAGAAACATGGCAAGAGGGTGAAGAAGGTCCACATAGGGGGACATTGTCTAAGACACGAGCCTCCAAGAATTCAAATGCAATCATGAGGATCTGGGAAATGGTGATGAGAGGCTTTAGCAGAAAGCCGATCTGTCTCAAATTTTGTGAAAAGTCTCACCGGCTAAGCTACACTCTGCTGTCCAAAGAGTTTTTCATACATTTCGAGTGGAACCACTACCAAAATTGGAATGATAAATATGCCGCTTACACCCGAGATCATAGCTTTTGTGACTCGAGATACCAAGGGATAGAATATTAGTTTAAAGGTATTTATTTTTGACATGGAACCATGCAAGGAATTTACTCAAACTCGAATATGTTGATATGGACCTCGAATAATGCAATACTTAGAAGTCAGTATCAAGGACAACTATGCAAAGCTACTTCCAATATTCAAAAGATACTTCACATGCGAAGCGTTATGTACTATAAAAGTTTGCACTTATCATTCCAAATCTGATGTTGCATTTCTATTGGTATGATATCATTATATTTACCATTTTACTTTCATGAGTTTCCTACAAAAATGACTCGACTAAAAGTCGAAGCCAAATTCGTATGGCTATGAAACATACTCTCGCTTTCATCACGGTTTGATAAAGTTATTGATTTGAATGAGATTCAGAAAAATAAATAGGGATTGGTCTTCATTTTTATTTATAGAGTGGATTTGAAATGGAAACCCTAACCCTAGCTAGAAACCCTAAGATTAAGGGGGAATCCTTCACCACCGCAGTTAGTACCTAGTCAACCAAATGGTTACTACAAGCAAAGAGGTTTGTATGTTGAAACCAAGGAAAAAAAGTTGAAGATAGAACGATAGAAAACATCAGTTGCTTAAGTTGCAAAAACTCCATCACCTACAAAAACGAAGCAGTAGAAAGGGTCAAAGAAACAAAACAAAAACAAGTGGCAAGTAAGCGTGAGATCTAGAGAAAGACAAGAAAACCACAGAAACATCACTAAAGGGAAAAGTAGTTGTTTCAATGACAGAGGACAACCCAATGATGAAAGGAAACTGTATGAGTGATACTTCATGCAATTGATATAGAATGAATCACCCATTGTGAGAAGAAGATTACATTGAAGTAGATGAACAAAAACTAAAGAATAATGAAATCAACAAAGAAATTGGAACTGACAGGTGAGAATGCAACCTTTGTTTTTCAAGCTAGGGAAACCTTTGAAACCAGGCATGTAAAGAAACTCCAAGAAGGCGTAAATATTTCCAAGTAACTATTATTGAAGTAGTGCAAAGTCTCTCGAAGAGGTGGTTGATCTCTCACGACCTATAACTGGAGCATGCAAAGCAACAAGATAATGAAGGGAAAGGAACACATGATAGATAAGTCAACCTACTGGAAGAAATATTGAAGTTAGAAAAAAACAAGAGATGGAAAATGATGAGAAAGAGGGCTAGAAAGCACGAACATTTAAAGGAAAGAGTTCAAGAGGATGAAGGCCATTTTGGGAAGGTCAAGAAGTTTCTAGTTTAGAGATTCCAAGCAAAGCACAGAACATCCTTTTACATGGACAATACCCTAGTATTAAAGAAGCAAAATTTGTTAGAGGATTGTTCCACTCATTTGAGAGCCAAGACAGAAAGCTAAGAGGCCAAGTGGACGATTTGGAGAGGCAATTAAAATAAAGCTTTCAAAATGAACTAGAAGAACAAGAGGTACAACAGACAAATTCAAAGAAAACTCAAATGGAAAATGAGGAATAAATTTTACGAAGGTTATGTTTTTAGTCCAAATAGCCGATGTGTTTTGATGAAGCTAGTGATTTTTCTAAAGTTGTGGCACCTTTTTGTTTCAATCCGTTAAAACTTCTACACAAAAGTAGTTTCTGCGTAGCACACAACAAATGCAAAAAGGGTAGAAATGCGCTACGAAACTATCGTAGTCGCTTTTTTCACCCTTTCCTTATGAAATTTTGGAAGGAAGATCATAGTGGTTTTGACTTGGAAATTTCTCAGGAAGCTATTTCAAGTGAATGTCAATGTAACCCTAAAGGAAAAGGAAGCACAAATTTTGAAGGAAAATGGTAATGACCGTGCGCTACGAAAAGCATTACGAAATTAGTGTCGCTTTTCATAGCGCACAGTCCAAGTTTTCACTAGTTTTGAGATGTTCAAGTTGATTCTTACATAGCCTCGCACAAGGGGATGAATTTGGAAATATGCTAACCATTTTCATGGCAGTAATTAGCCCTCAAATTCTATGGGTCATGAGTGGTCAGCAGTGATCTCAAGAAACCAAATAATCCTAAGACTTAAATATAGGAAGTAGTTTCCAGTTTATGCTGAGATCAACATTTCGTTAGCATTATGGTCTATAACAAATGTTGGAGCTCATCATTAGGATTTGACTTAATTGAAATATATGGTGGAAAATGATGTAATTAAGTTTAGATAAGTTCATTTGAGTAGAGTTAAAAGAGTTCTAATTCTATTTGTATTAGGACTCAGTATTAGGGTTTACACCGCTTTTTGTAATAAATACCATGTTTTATGGAAAGATAGGTGTAAAAGCATAGGAATTCGAAGATGTATCTAGCCGTGTCGGGTAAGCTTATATTATGATATAAATGATTGATAAAAGGTCAAGGTGATCCTTGTGTGGATACTCTGTGGCCACCCACCTATTCCATTTGACCAAAGACCATCAATTCTTGCAGCCTTTTCATATTCGTAAGACAACTTACTATTTTTAGCAGTTTTCGGGTCGTCCACTCTCGAGAGCCGTTTTGGGGGCTTAATGATCCGTGGATATTGGTGGCCACCACCTATTCCATTTGAACCCCCATCTTCAGCTCTTTCAATTTTCTAAGTTAGCAACAAAACTTACTATTTTTAGCAGCTTTTTCGGGTCCCGAACTTCCTAAGAGCCGTTTTTGAGGCCCTAAACGACATTTTTTTGGGAAAACGGAGAGAAACATGGGTCCATGGACTGATATTGCTCATTCAAAAATTGAATTCCTCATATAGATCTTTCTAACGAGCTATTGAGCGCGTCAACAACCGAGATCGGGTGCCAAAGTTATGCCTCTCTCGTGAAGTTGAACCACTCAATTTAGCCCAAACTGCGCCTCACAGCTTTGGCGCCTCATCTCCCTACTGCGTTAGGTTTTTTGGATGTTTCAGCATTCTACATTGTTTCTCAACAATAAATAGGCCCTCGAGCCTCATTGTAACATAGTTCGTAGGTCCGTAGCCATCACATCTCTTCTCGCAGATTCGCTACCAACACCCTAGCTATTTTATTTCATTATAACCGTAATAGGCCCGCGAGCTCTCAATGTAACACAGCTTTAGAGGCTCGCGTACGCTACATATCTTCTCGCAGATACGCTACCAGCACCCCTAGCTTATTTCCATTATGTTTTGTAAGCTTAGTTGCGCAAATTATTCTTTTATTAATAAAATGAAGCATTATTTCCGCCGCATCTCCGTATCTATGGTTATATCTCTGTATTCTCGTTGCGTTCCCGCATAACCGGATCGTTGGCAGCATCGCAGTAGGTCTTCTTTCTTTTGTTTTTCTTTGCATGTCCCTCAATGCGGTCGTGTATAAGGAGTTAGGGCTCAATCTCGTTTAACCCTTGCAAGACTCACTCGCAAACCGACGTACCTCCCATGGCGGAAGAAAAGAAAAAGACGAGGGAGCAGTGGGAGATCCTATCAGGCCATTGCTCGAGGAGGCCTCTCGAGAAACAAAGGAACGCGATGATGGATAAATTTGCTCAAATCCTCTCAACGAATGCCCACATATGGCGCATCCGCATCCAACCAAACGCACTCGTATGGCGCCACTCCCTTCAAGGTACAAAGTAAACTTTGACATTCCTATATTTGAAGGAAAAATAGATGCGACGCCTGTGGGAGACAGACATGGTTAAATTTGTTGGAAGTGGTATTTCTCACTCCATGACTTCTCTCGACCGAGAAAAGATTATTTTTTGCACTCCTCAAAGTCGCCCCCATGTCAAAGACTCCGGTGGGAAACCTACCGTGAGCAAGAGGGCGAAGGGGAACCCCCCTCGTTCTCGACCACACCCACTTGGAATTCATTTCGAGATGGCATGAAGGAACAATATTACTCCCGTGGGGAGCTATGAGGGCAAATACATCCAATGGACCTACGCTATGGCAACAAAAGAGGATCAAGATGTGCACGTTTAACCGACGTAACCGTCTCCATACCCCGCACACAAAGTTGGGTATTAAAGATTCAGCAGAGACATTTGGTGCTCTAGTATCATGCACATTGCCCAGCACAAACACATTCAGAGGAAATGGAGTTCCTCGACATTACTAACGCTTGGCACGCAAGATATCGCTATGCCGCCAAGATCGAGCAGAAATTTACGTTTAAGAAGCGAGACTTTCTGATCTATGAATCCGAAAGTGCTGTGCCCCCGAACCGAAGAACAAGGGGCAAGGCCAAAACAATGCGACTCGTAACAACACCACAAATACAAAGTGAAGGACACATGGAAGTGGTGTGAATCTTCATAACAGACTCCACTCACAAAAGCGACAAACGAGTGTCGGGCCAGGGCAGCCCTTTGGTGGCCGAACTAAAGGCACCCGAATCGTATGCATTTCTCTCGATCCCCGAGTTAGAACTGTATAAAGGCAATGACAAAGGGAAGCGACATCATTCGATGTAGATCCTAGTGCCATTGTATGCCACCACCAAGATCCAAGATGAGGGTCCGCAGAGGATCTAGAGGGGAGGGGGAGCGCCTCTTCCGGCAGCAGTATGTGGGTGAAGGGTCTCTCCGCCGTAGCTCTCATTGATAGCGGAAGCCAAAAGAACCTCATTTCTAGCAGACGTTGTGAAGCGGCTCGGCCTACCAACCATAGCACACCCACGTTCGTATACCATCTAGTGGCTCCACCCGTGGAGAGATTCTCCCCGCATCCGCCACAGCGTCGACTTCCATACGTATCGAAGCCATTCATGGATGAGGTATTGTGTGATGTTGCTCCTCTTGATGTAGCCGATGTATTATTGGGCCAACCATACTATGTGGAGGCGACGATGCTTCGTGTATGAGTCTAGGCTCTCATGGCGTCGTTATTATTACTTTGGGAAATAACTTGTATAGGATACCGGAGGTAGTACCGCGTCCCTCGCCATCTCTTTGACTACTACAAAACAACGTAGTAAGATTGTTTCCCAAACCAGGAAATTCATTTTCCTTACGACTCACTCACAGGAAAGAAGAATATCGTGGCCACAACCCCTCGAAACATGGCTCCCTTTCACTCGCGCGCAGCAGATGGACAAAGTCATGGAGGAATATGATGACAATACCTCATCCGTGAATGGCTTGATACCGTATGGAAGCTCGGCATCGCCGGTGGATGCAAGCAGATCTCTCCCCGGGGTGGAGCCACCCGATGGTATACCGCCGCTGGTGTGCTATGTGGTTGGTAGGCCGAGTCGCTCCACGACGTCTCCGCCGAAATGAGGTTCTTTGGCTTCCGCTATCGACGAGAAACTCCAGCGTGAGAACCCTTCACCCACATCCGCGCGACCGGAAGAGGCGCTCCTCTCTCTCCTCCTCCGGGATCCCTCTCGGACCCTCCTTCTAGATCTTGGTGGTGGCAACAATGGCACTAGGATCTGCATCAATGATCTCGCTTCCCCTTTGTCATTGCCTTTGTCCGGTCTTCTAACTCGTGATCAAACACATGCATCCGATTCTCGGTGCCTTTAGTTCAGCCCACCAAAGACTCGTTTGGCCCGACACTCGTTTGTGGCCGTGAGAGGGCATGCTAGGAAATTGCACACCCACTTCCCGTGTCCTTCTTTGTATTTGTGGTGTTGTTCTAAGTCGCATTGTTTTGGCCTTGCCCCTTGTTCTTTGGTTCGCTGCACCTTTTCGGATTCGTAGATCCAAAGTCTCGCTTCTTCTCGCTTAAATTTCTCGCTCGATCTTGGCGGCATAGCAATATGCCGTGCCAAGCGATGTAATGTCGAGAACCCATTTCCCTCGATGTGTTTGTAGCAGATAGCCGTGGTACTTTGAAAGCACCAAATGTCTCCCTCTCGAATCTTTAATACCCAACTTTGTGCGCAGGTATGAACATGCATCTCCGCGCTCCGTGCACATCTTGGATCCTTTTGTTGCCGTAGCGTGGTCCATTGGATGTATTTGTCCTCATAGTTCCCCACGGGGTAATCATTGTTCCCTGATGCCGTCTCGAACAAATTCCAAGTGGGTGTGGTCGAGAACAGAGAGGGTTCCCCTTTCGCCCTCTTGCTCACGTCGTAGGTTTCTCACCGCCTTGACATGGGGGGGGCGGCTTTCGAGGAGTGCAAAAGATACATTCTTTCTGGCCGCAGAAGTCATGGACCGAGAAATACTCCTTCCAACAAATTCTAACCATCCGCTGCGCGCCGTCCGCATCTATTTTTCCTTCAAATATAGTAATGTCAAAAGTTTACTCGCACTCTCGAAGGGGAGTGGCGCCTTCCGCAGTGGCTTCGTTGGATGCGTATGCGCCATATGTGGGCAGATGATGAAGGATTTGAGAAAAGTTATCCATCATCGCGTTCCTTGTTTCTCTAGGGCCTCCCTTGAGCAATATTTTGATAGGATCTCCCTCGCTCCCTCGTCTCTTCTTTTCTTCCGCCATGGGAGGTCGCTTCGGTTTGCGAGGTCGATCTTGCAAGGGTTCAACCAGATCGAGCTCCCGTATGCTGTGGTGCCGGTAGCGAATCTCTCGAGAAGAGATGTGATGGCTACTGTACCTCTCGAACCGTGTTACAATGAGGCTCGAGGGCCTATTTATTGTTGAGAAACAATGTAGAATCTGAAACGTCCAAAAACTCTAACCGTAGGAGATGAGGCGCCAAAACCGTGGGCGCCCGTTTGGGTAAATTGGTGGTTCAACTTCCCGGGGCATAACTTTGGCACCCGATCTCCGTTTGACGCGCTCACATAGCTCGCGTTAGAAAGATCTATCCGAGGAATTAAATTTTGAATGAGCAACATCGGTCCATGGACCCATGTTGCTCTCCGTTTTCCCAAAAAAAATGTCGCTAGTAGGGCCTCAAAACGGCTCCGAAGTTCGAGACCAAAAACTTCGCATAAAAATAGTAAGTTTTGTTGCAACTTGAAAATTGAAAGAACCTAAGATGGGGGTTCAAATGGAATAGGTGGGTGGCCATCAATATCCACTTGGATCATTAAGCCCCCCAAAACGGCTCCGAGAGTGGAGGACCCGAAAACCTCGCTAAAAATAGTAAGTTGTGGCCGAATATGAAAAGTCGCAAGAATTGGATGGTAGCCGGGTCCAAATGGAATAGGTGGGTGTCACCGAGTATCCACTCCGGATCACAAGGAGTTGAAATAGAAAGGTTTGGACATTTGTTAGCAAAAAGACCGTGCTTCTATCGTAAGTGTCTCGTTTTCACTTAATACAAAATTTCTACTTAGACAACTCAAGATTCGTGAGGATTTGCTGTATGTTCTTGTTCTCTAATGGTATGACCTTCTCCAATATTATATTGCAAAGTTGGTGTTTGCTTATGTTACCCGTAATTCATCAATGTGTGCTCGACTTCCTTCATATACAACCGACCGTGTGTTTCACCGTTCTACATGTGTATTCCTTGACTTGAACTCGATATGCCTTGACTTCCATGCTAGGTATATTGTTTTGGTTTTTTTGAAACCATTATGACTCCATAAGCCCAATGTACACTTGATAATGTGATTTACAACCATTTTATATCATTTATCTATTTTTACCCCATAGTAGAGTTAGCCATCTACATATTTATCAAAAATCATAAACCCTCGAGAGAGCTCCTCTCAAGTTGAGGAGGCTAAGCCTCAACCAAAATATTGGTCCTGAAATAGTTACATGAGATTAACTTGATTGGTAGCCTATGAGGTCTAATTTTTTTTTATAACATTTTGAAAAGTGCGTCCGCCAGAGTCCGAAGATTATACTTTCTCGAGATTTTGAAGCTTTCGAACTTCTCGAAGGTAGCAGGAGCTCGTAAATATTTTCGAGATCGCATCTACCTTGTGACTCCATTTTAATTTTATATGTTCAAAGGTGGCTTTGAGAAGGAGATACAAGAGGAGTAATCCCGACCTAGATCAACCTACTATCGTGGATAATCCAAACACCATTTCAAGAGTGCGCTCAAGGTATTTCTAAAATATCGTGTACTCCATCTCATTCGAAATCCTTGTCCTCTCGAAATATCAAGAAGTCCTCGAAGACAAAAGAGTTGATGATAAAAATTCATGAGGTTTTTTTAGATCGAAAGTGAAAAAGAGCTAACTAAAATTCTCTTAAACTTGCATAAGAGAGGAATAGATACATCAACCCTAGTAACACAACAAGACAAAGAAGAATTTTAGGAAGCTATTACTTCGTAGTTGTTCGTTGGAGAGAGAGTCTTTAGATAAGTTAAAAGAGATTGATCCTTTTGAAGTATTGTTGAAAAGTAAAGTTGTTTTACCTATTCCAAATTGGAGCTCAATTGTTAGTGGCTCACAAAGACCAAACAGCTCTCCTCATAGTAGTTTGTCATCTACTATTTCTACCATTCCTAAATTTACCATAGTACCTCTAACCATGGCTAGAAATCCACCCTATTGCGCACTCGCTAGATACGCCCTCTTGTCCTTCCTACCGTCTTACATGAAATCCCTAGTAAATATGTCACTAGAATTGAAACTCCGGGGAAGTGATGAAGACATTACAACAGTGAGGATCATGTAGATCAATTTAATGACTTTATAAACAGTGGAGGAGGTTGATCATGAAGATGTTAAGTTGAGATTGTTTGCTCCGATTTTTAATCGGTGAGGTTAGGAAAATGCTATAAAGATCTTACTCGGAAGCATTCATGATTGGAAAGAATTTGAAGATGTTTTCTTTAAGAAAATGGGGAAATAGAACTAATCCAAAAGACAAGCTCCTCACCGCGTATAATAATTTGAAGAGAGTTGCCGATGAAACTCGTCCAAAATTTTAGATTCTATTCCCGCCCGTTTGAAACCACCAGTAAGCTTTAGCTCAAAATGAGGTATGTTGAAGCCTTTGACTATGATTTTTCCATACATCGTTGAGAGAAAGAGAATCCTCACACTAGCCGAAATGAAAATGATGCTATGAAGGTGGAGGTTAACTTGATATGCAAAGACTCAAAAAGTCAAAAACTGGCAAGGCTAAGTTCAAAGTAGAAGAGAAACCTTCATCCTCTACCTCTCAAGACAAACTCGGATTCAATGATGAAAACAATGGAAAAGTTGATGGATAGGTTAGCCCTCGGGAATACCTCCGCTCCTCCCCGCACAACATGAACCTAAATTTAGAAACCCTCGCCTCATGAGACCCTAGAATCAAAGCAAAAGACCAAGGGAGAATAGAAATCAAAAACTTGATCTTCTAGTGAGACCTCCTTTTCGAAGAATTTGATTGATGAAGAAGATGACCTTGAAACTCCTAAGGAGTCTATTCATTTTTTTGATGAAGAAATTTCAAGAATTTTTCTTGACTAAAGAAGAGCATGATCAATCGCATCAAAAAAATCATGAAGATGAAAACATTAGACTATCTAAAGGGGTATCAACATGCTATTTTTGAGATGTAGAAACAATATAATCTTAGAAATAGGAATGTGCCTATCATTGTGCAAAACAAAAAACAACCTAAGAAGGATACACCTAAGGTTGTTTTAGTATGGCAAGAAGGATGCTCTCAAGGTTGTGGAAGGTAAGAAATATGCACCGCTTGTCCCTCCTATCAAAGAAGCCGAAAAATCCGTTTCTATTTTCAATATTGAGAATGAAATTTTCTAAAATAAAAATATCTACTCCATTTCGGTGAGATTCTCAAGGTAGATGAATATAGAAGCAAGATTTTTTAAAATTCTAAACTCACACCCAGTGAGGCCGCTGATATCTTCGAATATATTAGAAGATGATCCGATCATATATTTGGGTCCAATACTAGAAGATGAATAGAATGAGGAAGTCACTCCTTTTTATGTGAGCCTTAGCATTCATGACATGACATTGCACAATGCTATGTTGGATCTCAGTGGCCTCTGCACAATCTTATGCCCAAAGTAATTGCATGTAAAGAATGGGGTTAGAAATAACTAGGCCATATAAAGATTTGTTTTCTTTTGATTCAAAAAAGAGTTCTCAATGCATTGGTTTAATCAAGGATGTTGTTGTTGGTCTCGATGCAAGTTCTTCGCTAAGGCTATAGTCATGGACATTGTAGTTGCAGTATATTCCACCGAAGTTTGGCATGTTGTTTTCAAGGTCATGGGCAGCAAAAAATTAAAGGTACAATGCAGATGGATCTTACTTATGCTACCATTCCAAACTTTTGGGGAGTAAAGAAGATTGTATCAAGAGACAAGGAGGCAAAGAGAAGGAGTAGGAGTGATAGATTTGGATTAGAAATCCAAGTGATGAGAGTAAGTTCTTTTCCCATAAAATGAACTTTGGATTGCATGAACAACATGGCTGAATATGAATCCTTGATTTTTAGGTCTAGAATTTTTTGAAAAAAAATGAATGCTCAAAACATTTCTGCTTTTTGGAGATTCAGACATTAGTCATCAAACAAAGCTGAGGGTGTTTATGTAATATTCCAAAACTAGAATTTTCTACAACAATAAGAATAACCTAAGGTATTCCAAAGTTGGAGATCAGAAATTGATCAACTCATATAATGTATTTAAACACATGGCTTCAATAGAAAAATCACATCAACAAACTATGCCTTTTTACAATGTCACCAAGTGGGGAAAAGTAGTAGTTTTAGCCCCAAAAAATGTTATTTTCTAAATATTGAGTTATAATAGTGAAAAATAATGGTTATTTCATTATAATAGACAATATAGGATATGCATGCAAAATATTTTCAGAAAAAAAATGCCTTTAGCTTAGTTAAACAGTGCTCCCATGCTGCCATATTTCAACTTAAAATTGACAAAACCCCAAGATTGCAAAAAATGCCGGAGCCGATGCATAATAGATTGCACAAAGGTAATAGAGGTTAAACTCAGAAAAAAATAGAGAAATATATCTGATATTATTATTATAATACTCAATGAGGCATAAAAACAAGATATCTAATTCTCTTTATACACATCTAAGAAGATCTTGAAGGGTTTTCTATCGTAAAAGATATACAAGAGAAAGTCGCGCTGAAAATCATGTGGTCGCATCATGTCGTATGTGGCTGTAGATATACATAATAATCACTAAAAATAAAAAAAAATGGCTGTAGACTCCTTTTTCTAGTTCTCCCAAAGAAAGGTTGATCCTTCGTTGGGAAATTAGCTCCTCAAAAAATGGGACTTTCACCCCTTCCACCGCACACCTTAAGAAATAACGTAGTTTTCTGAAGGGAATGTGTTTTGGACTGAAGGGAAGTTCTCTCGCCCAACACTAGGTAGTGGGAAAATTCATATCAGAAACTTCCTCTAGATTTCTTAGACAAGATCTCCAAGAAAGAGTAGGGAATTTCCTCGCCCGTGCAAACCCTTGCACTAAGCTAAAGGTAGCAACTTAGCTAAATAGCCAAGTATGTAGAAAGTTTAAGTAGACCACATGAAAATATAATCTCCAATGTGTCCTATATGATTTCCATCTCCTTCATTATATAATTGATGAGATTCCTCACCAAGGGTCCCACCCACTATGAGGTTGCTTCCATGCAAAGGCTCCTCCACAAAAATGCGCCGTCCATCAAGATGGTGCAATGTATCTAGAAATTTTTTTTGACTCTGGTCAACCTTGAATGATTCTTCATGCCCTATCCCTTTTCAAACTCTAGGTGCCTTCATTTTATCTAGATGGATTGATCTCTATTCACATTGAGCTCGGCTTTATTTAGAATCCACTTCTTTGAGAATAAATCATGTTGACTTGGTCAAACTTGACCTTGTCCACATAGTTTAGACCTTGTTCACACATGTGGATGCTTGAATTGGTTATTTCATGATCCCTCTTTCACATTAGGAAGGATTTTTATTCAGTAATTGAGAAAATTAGGAGCCCCCTTGCTCAATTATTCATGCATCTAGATCTCTACAAGAAAAATTAATATTCCTATTAGCCGAAGCTAAATTAGGAATATTACAAGCCTCCTCTCCCAAAATGTTTCTTGTCTCTCGCTAAACTCGCAAGGGTGCCGCAAAATCTCTCCCCTCTTTCCTCTTGTGGCCCCTCTCATCCCATAGTCTCCTCCATTGCTCAGGAATTTCTACAAAAATTCCATCTCCCAAGTATGCAAGTTGGCCTTTCGTGAATAAAACCCCAATGGCTCTTATCATGAAAGAATGGAAGGTTTTTAGATGGAAACCTTCTTTCTCGATCCATGGAATTCTCAATAGTAGAAGTGATGAAAAATCATGGGGAATTTCATCATTAATGGAGGCCTCCCTCCTCCGTGCTATCATCCAAATAAAATGAATCACCTTCCATCTTGGTAATTCATAGAAAAGCTCCCTCCCAATTGCTCATGAGAGGCATGCCCCCAAGTTCTCCAACCAAAAATATGGTCCACATCATGAAGAAACAAGTGGTATGCAATGGGTGGCCATATAGTTTCTCAGTGCTCCCTTTGGAACATGTAGTGCAAAAAAAGTAGGGACTCTCTTCCCCCAAATACACACCCGACAAATGTCTCTCTCCTCCAACCATGTTCCCAAAAAAAATAAGAACAACTTCGCGCATGTGGGATCATAAGTAAGATCATGCTAGGCCGCCATATACAATAAGGGAGAATGACAATGGTCCCTCATGTGCAACCAAAGCAGCATTTTTTCTCCTAACTCCCATAGAATATGATACGACAAGAGCTCTCCCTCAACATGTGTTTTATGCCCCATCCTTCTTGCATGATTGGAGAAGGTGTATGATGGTCGGTGTTGATGAATCACACCATGAAGAGTACATCATCTCTCCAAGATCCCCCAAAGAATGGCCAACATAACCATTGTTCATGGCCCAAAGTGGCTCATGAAGCCCATAAGAAAAAGTGCCCCCCCTCTTGAGCCAAGACTTGCACATGAGTGTTAATATAATACAAGTATATAATACATACATCATGAGATTCAGCAATACAATGTTTGTCATACACTTGTTTATAAATCAGCAAGGTAGCTCATGGATGAGCTCCCTCTCACACTCAATGAATAAGGAGGTGATAATGATAACTCTTCCCAAGAGCTATGTTCCTCCTCAACCAAATAATCCATGCACTTACTCATATGAGAGTGCATCTCCTCTTTTAAATTTTTCCCACATGAATCCATCTAGGATAGTATGATATGTTCCAATGAAACTAGTGGGATTTGAAAGCAAGACCCTCATAAGTTGTATCAAGTAGTTTATTCTTGAGTTTTGAATCTTTAATTAAGTAGATCTGATCATGAAAATAAAATGATCCCATAAACTACCTTATACTTCCCATCCATTGCTTGCCCATCACGAATCTTACATGTGAATAGGTCCTTAGAATATTCCATCAAGAGTTGGGACCTCAACAAGTGGTCCGTGCCCCCCCCAACATTGACAAAGCTACTTCGTAGAAATATGAAAATGATGCATTTGTCATATGATGGCTCTCCTCCCTGACATGCTTGATTTCAAAGTCACATGTTGGAGTATTACCAACTTTCTTTGTTGCATTTATTGCGCCCAATCTTGCTCTTAAGACAAGATTGAAGTTTAGGAAAGTCACCCTCCCCCTTTGAAAGGTTCTCTTTCTCAAAAACTTCCTCTAACTTTTTCTCCCCGCATGACAAAAATGAAATTATTTTTTTGTAATGTTTAGAAATCTTCATTATATATTGGAGTATCCTTTTCTGCCCTAAAGCTATGGATTAGCCTTTTAATACTATGCTCATATCAGCACAAATTTTTGAATCTATTCCCTCCAATGCAACATAGATGAGTGGAAGAAAGCAAGGTCAATTTCAAAAATTTGCCTAGCCTTCCATCAATGATTTTCAGCGCCGTAGTGGCCCCCTCCAAGGTTCCATCTTTAAACAAATAGGTTGCTGCTGCATATAGTTGAGAGAACACTTTAGTTTTCCTCCAATCAGTAGGGTCTTCCCGCCTCGAAATGTCTCCTCGCTAAAGATGCATCGAGGCATAGAGTAGGATGTGAATGTAGGTGGACAAATTTGCCCCCTACATTTATTGCATAAGTCCTCTTTCCTTCTTTGTTATTTCCTCAAACTTTGAAATAGATAAGGGTACATGCTATCCATCTTGTGATGCCATTCCTCCTCTTTTTCCTTCTCCCTATCTCCAAGATCTCAACATTTGGCAAATGAAGGTACATGTTGCTCATGTGTTGATAGCCAAGAGCTCTATGTGTGAGACCTTGGAACTCCTTGCAAGAGTGCAAGAGTTTTCTCTTTGGAAAAAAGTGCTCCATCCTCTTCTTCATGAGGTACTTGAGGTGCCCTTGTTATGACTACGTTATCTTCTCTTGCCTCCCCTTTCTCTTCACTAGTTGAATTTTTCCTTACCTTCAACAAGAGACCTTAGATCTTCGGTCCTCTTTTGAAGAAGGAATCTTCATGTCTTTCTTTTGAGAAGAAATCCCTTCATCCAAAGGAGATCTTTCCCTTGGAAAAGTATCAAACAAGCTCACCTCTCTTCATTGGTTTCTCAGAAATGGAGTTGGATTTATAGACCCTCCCAACTCCTCGCAAAAGC
Source organism: Pinus albicaulis (assembly GCA_034641835.2). Lineage (NCBI taxonomy): Eukaryota > Viridiplantae > Streptophyta > Pinopsida > Pinales > Pinaceae > Pinus > Pinus albicaulis. The sequence goes on from CM076579.1 coordinate 1,579,720,568, forward strand.
TCGTTTGATATGGTATGATGGTTTCAATAGAGTGATGTTTCACATGAAATCTCATCAAACATCTCTACTAATATTTTAATGAACTTTGCATAAGTAGATGTATTTTCATTCTTTTAAGGAAATGATTCAAACAACCACTCAAGCATAGGCCTTACCTCAAAATGCAAGCGCCTGCAAATTTTATGGCTTCAACTTCCGAAACTTGATGTTGCCGCACAAAGGTGTCTAGCTCCTTCACCCAAGCCCTAGCTGGACATAGAGGTGATCCATCAAAAGTGGATAGAAAGAATATACCCCTCACCTTGATCCTTGCTCCTTGTGCTCTTTTCCTCCTTCATTTGGCAAAACCCTTGGAAATTCAAGTGATCTTTGAACTCCTCGCATTGAGCTTGCATATTCTCGCAAATAATCACCAAGAGTACTTTTTTTGCACATCTCATTTCCTTCCTCTTCATGAAGAAATTTCTGATAGAACATAGTAGATTTGATGATATGCTAAGTGCTCATATCCAAAAGACGAGGACTTAGAATCTTCTCCCTCCGTATAGATCCCACGTGTGAGGGATCTTCATGTGTTTCCCTCCTCATTTCTTTTATGCCCTTGCCTTTGCCCCGCATTTGAAAAGAGAAGTTTCTGAGAACCTCTTTTATCCCGTAAACAAGGGTTTTCTCTCGATTTCTTCTACAAATCTCCCTCCTCCCCATGATAAGACTCCATGATTCTTGAAGCTCACAGCCGAGCCAAGATTGTTGCTTTGATACCACCGTAATATTCCAAAACCGGAATTTTCTACAACAATAAGAATACCCTAAGGTATTCAAAATTTGGATATCAGAAAGTGATAAACTCATATAATGTATTTAAACACATGGCTTCAATATAACAATCACAACAACAAACTATGCCTTTTTACAATGTCACCAAGCTGTGAAAAGTAGCAGCCTTTTAGCCCCAAAAAAACGTTATTTTCTCGAATATTGAGTTATAACAGTGAAAAATAACTGGTTTTTTCCCCTTATAATAGATAATATAGGGACATTCATGCAAAATATTTTCAGAAACAAAATGCCTTTAGCTTTAAAGTTAAAACAGAGTCTCCCATGCTCAAAAACAAACTCTTAAAATCGACAAAACCCCAAGATCGCAAAATGCCTAGAGCTGCTCGCATAAGAGACTACGCAAGATAATAGAGGTTAAAAAGCAAAGAAAAATATAGAAATATATATGATATTATTATTATAATACTCAATGAGGCATAAAAACAGTAGATCTAATCTCTTTTATATAGATCCAAGAAGACCCTAAGAAGGGTTTCTCGACATAAAAGATATACAAGAGAAAGATGTCAGTAACCGTGGTTGAATCATGCTATATGGATAGCTCTGAATAATAATCATTGATGCATAAAAATAAATGGCTGTAAGCTCCTTTTCTGCTTCTCCCAAAGAAATTCCGATCCTTCTCTTGGGAAACTAGCTCCTCAAAATGGGACTTTTCTACCCCTTCCCACCGCACACCTTAAGAAATAACATACGTTTTCTAAAGGGACTAGGTTTTTGCTGAAGGTGAGTGCTTTTCCCAACACCACGGTAGTGGAAAATTCAGATCATAAACTCCTCTTAGATTTCTTAGACAAGATCTCCAAGAAAAGAGTATGGGAATTCCCGCCTCAAGCTAAACCTCCATGCACTAAGCAAAGGCAGCGAGTAACTTAGCTAAACATCCAAGTATGCAGTAAAGTCTAAGTAGACCAAAATGAAAATATAATCTTCAATGTGCTGTCCATATGTTTTCCATCTCCTTCATTATATAATTTATGAGATTCCTCACCAAGGGTCCCACCCACTATGAGGTTGCTTCCATGCAAAGGCTCCCTCCCACAAAAATTGTGTTGTCCATCAAGATGGTGCGAAATGTATCTAGACAAAGCCTTTTTTTGACTTGGTCAACCCTTGAATTCGATTCTTCATGACTCCGTCCCTTTTCACACTCAAGGTGCCTTCCTCATTTTATCTAGTTGGATTGATCTCTATTCACATTGAGTCAGTTTTATTTAGAATCCACTCTTTGAGAATAAATCATGTTGACTTGGGTCAAAATTGACCTTGTCCACATAGTTTAGACCCTTGTTCACACATGTGGATGCTTTAATTGGTTATTTCATGATCCCCTTTCTACGTTAGGAAGGATTTTTATTCATACTTAAGCAAATTAGGAGCCCTCCTTGCTCAATTATTCATGCATCTAGATCTCAAAAGAAAAATTAATATTCCTATTAGCCGAAGCTAAATTAGGAATATTAAGCTAGCTTTATCAAACAATGGAAACAAGGATGAGAGCATATAGGAATTTGGTTTTGGACATGTTAGAAAACTTTCAAGCCTATTCATTCATGGTCAAAACTAGAGAGCAAAAATTCCATTGCTAATTCTCTTATTGTCTCTCGCAAGTCTTTTCATTATTCCCTATACACTCTACAAAAAAAGTATGAGGTTAGAGATTCACCATAGAGCCATGCTATCCCTAATAATATTACCCATTGGAAAGTTTTTGAGGATGATCAACACATGAAATACTTTATTGAACCTGAAGAAGAATTCGAAAATGTATGAGTAGACTGCGCCAGAAAACATGTTGCTGATCGAATCTAAAGGAAATTCTCAAGTTTTTGCAACTAAAGAACAATTCCATACCAAAGGGACTCATACCTCTAGAAAATTGTTTTGACGTCGTAATGATGTTTTTAAATCCCCTAAGATACAAGTTGATGATGAAGATAGTTGAGAGTTGTAACCTTGGTACTATAGCTATGCACAAGATGATTAAACTTTCAAAATTTCTTCACGATATGAAGTTTAAGTATGTTGAAATGATGAAGAGATTCATAGATGTCTTTGCATGGAAATATGCTTATTTGAAAGAATATGATCCCACCATTATGCAAAACATACTATTCCCATAAAATAAAATGAAAGACCCTTCAAGTAGAAGTTAAGTAGGATCAACCCACTTCTCATGCCTTGATTTCTGGAGAAGGAAGTTAAAAAGCTCTTTAATGCTAAAATAATTGTTCCAACCGATTTTCAAATTGGCTTGCAAATTTGGTTCAGAGTTAGGAAGAAGAGTGGGGAAATCATAATCTACATTGACTTCAGAAATTTGAATAAAGCTCTCCCGAAAGATAATTATCCTCTCCCAAATATGGATCAAATTTTGCAAACTATTGTGGGTTCTTAGAGAATTTCTATGCTTGATGGTTTTTCTGTTATAATCGTATCCTTGTGCATCCGCATGATCAGAAAAAAATAGCCTTTACTACACCATGGGGTACTTTTATGTATGCCAAGATGCCATTCGGTCTCATGAATGCAAAGAGATACCTTCGTAGGGAAATGGATATTGCATTTTCTCAAGAGAAGGACAAGATTGAGGTTAGTGTATCTTAATGATAGAGCAAAAGATTTCCCCAAGGAAGGAAGAAGATTCACTTGAAACACTTGGAAAGAATTCTCAACTTAAAATGGGTAGAAGGTTTGGCATCTCTAAATCCCACCAAAAGTATTTTTTCTTTTTAACTTTAGGTACAATTACTTGGGCATATCATTTCTAAAGATGGGATTAATATTGATCCAACTCGTGGTCAATGCAATTCAAGGTGGAGTTTCCAAGAAGTAGGAAGGAGATTCAATATTTTCCTGGAAAGGTAAATTTTGTAAGGCGATTTATTCCTAATTTTGCTGAAATTATGAAGGACATAACAAGGATGATAAATAAGGGAGTTGATATTAAGTGGACAGAGAGGCAAGAAACTCATTTGAAGAGATAAAAAAGAGCACTCACACAAGCACCAGACATTGATCATTCCATATTTTCTCTAAAGGAATTTCTGAAGTTTTACCTTTTGCATCGTAGAATAATATCTACTGGAGTTATGCTACAAACAGATAGCAAGGTATTGAGCACGATGATCTTTCTTTTAGTAGGACATTAGCCAATTCCCGAGTTGAAGTATAATATCTTAGAAAAGGGTCAAAGCCTATGCTTTGGTGAAGGCTATCAATGATTTCAGTAATTTATATTCTCGCATTCTCATATTGTGGCCTTTGTTCCCAATATTGTTGTGAAAGTCATCCTCACTTAAGCCGACCCCGATGGTAATAGGGGGAAATGGATTGCTAAGTTGCTAGAATATGATATAGAGATTAACCAACAAAATTGGTCAAAGGGAAAGGCTTGGCAAAGTCGAGTAGGCACAAACTTCAAGCTTTGACTCGTCTTGATATAAATTGGATTGCGTAAATATCATAAATTTCAAATGATGAGGAGGAACTAGTTCCCATTGAAAAAAAATATACAATTTAAGATTGGTACAAGGAAGTCGTCCCATAGCACCATAAAGCACCGCTGACATTTAAAAAAATCCAAAGCAAGGTTTGTTAAGCTTCTGAAAATATTTGAGATACTTTATTTTTGAGCGTAGAATTTGTTTTGGAAAGATATCGTTAATTCTGTCGAATTATTCGCCGGAAGAGGAGGTTGATAAAGTGATTGAGGAGTTCCACAAAGGGGATTGTGGAGGTCACCACTATTGGAATGCGACGGTGAAAAATTCTTTGAGAGCGTGCTATTATTGGCCTACAATGTTTAAGGATGTCTACAAGAGGGTTGTTGCTTGTCATGAATGCCGCATTTTCGAGGGTAAGAAGAAACTTGTACCCTTACCTTTGATGCCTATCTATGTAGAAGCACCATTCTAGTAGTGGGGACTAGATTTTATTGGGGAGATTCATCCATCATCTTCTGTGCCAGCAAGATCGTTGATTCTCTTATAGAGCGACCGATTACTTCCACCAAATGGATTGAAGTAATCCCAACTAGGAAACCAAATGATTCTGGTGGATTATTTATTTTTTAGAAAATAATATCTTGTCTAGGTTTGGTTGCCCCATGAAGATTATAACTAATAATGCATAGGCATTTAAGTCTAAGAAGCTGCATCAATTTCTGTCATCAATATCATATTGTCTTTCGTTAGCATTCCCATCGCATATCTATCCGCAAGGAACATGGCCTTTGCCGAATCTTCTAACAAGAGCATTAGTAAGGATCATTAAAAAAGGTGTTGCAGGAGAATAAGAATGCTTGGAATTTGAAGCTGAAGTAGTTCCTCAATGGGTCAATATTGATAGATATGCACAAAGAGGTCAATCAGAACTTCACCATAAGAATTGGTATATGGAACCAAGGCTATTTTTTCATACATCACTAGGGGTACCGTTATGAAGTTGATTCAAGGGCTAGAAGAGGAACCAAATGCAATCCAGCAGGAGAATTAATCAGTACCGATAGCTCTGCAAGAGAAAAGGAATGAATTTTTATGACACAAATCAGCAATCTCAAAACATAATCAAGAGGACATTTGATAAGAAGATCAAGGAAGAAAGTTTTCAAATTCAAGATGAAGTGCTAAAATGGGAGGCTAGAATTGAAGAGAAAGGCAAATATGGTAAGTTTGAGAATTTATGGAAAGGTCCTTTTCTACAGGTAGTTGATTTTCATGGAAACAATACTTTCATACCGTAGGAGATAGATGGAAAAACCATATGCCGGAGGACCTCGTCATCATGGTGTTTTTGAAGCATTATTATTCCTAAAATCTCGATGGATTGTTCTATGTCATTGTATATATTCAATTTTATAATATTTTTTTCTGTTAATAATGACAAGCTAAATCATCAAGCTTGAGCCCGAGGTGAAAGGCCATTAGAGCTTGAGGAGGAAGCTTGGAGATTTTAAAGTTTTTACTATTTTGGTCAAGAAAATGGATAGCAACACTAGAAATACTCAAGTTCTTAGTGCACCACAGAGCACACTATCCCAAGTGGAGCCACTCTTATCACCAAAAAAAATTTCAAAACATTATATGTCAACCACTTCTATTTTTGATCATGGTCTAAATAGGTCTCGAAAGTCATTTTAGTATGGTTAAGGGTATGTCATAGTTTTTAGAGGTTTAGTGTTCATCATCTAAATTCAAATAAGGTCTTTATAGGTCCATTCCATGGTCAAAAATTCACATTTTTCATTCAAGAGTCATTTAAGTAAGTTTCGAGCTAATTTTCCGCAATTAGCCAGTGAATCCACCATTTTGTAGCACCTTTAGTTCAAAAAGGGAGTTTTGTGCTATGAAAGCGCTCGCTAATTTTGTAGCACTGTGTGTGAAAATTACATCGTGAGCGCTACTGACTACGCACGTTTAGCTATCGTGTCAAATAAGTTGAGATCTCGTTAGTTTAGTTGGGGAATGATACGATAGGGGGTATGGTGAGTCGTGTCGCTATCAAATTCGATGTACCTACCTTTCCTACAATCATCATAGTCATGACAAGATATCAATGAAACATCATTTAGTCATGAGGTGACATCTCTAATTCGATCCTAATTGAGTCATCTCTCGTTTCATTTACCTTCACATACATGTTGTTCGAGCTCTCCGAATTAGTAAATATAAGTTTGTGGTTGTTCTATGCAAAGACAAATTTCACCATAATCAAGCGAGGCTATTTTACGGGTTTTAGAGAAGCTAACAGGTGTTTTTACAAGAAACATGGCAAGAGGAGAAGAAGGTCCACAGAGGGGGACATTGTCTAAGATAAGCAAGCTTTAAAATGCAAATTCTATTGTTGAGGATCAAATGGTGATGGAGGCTTCTTAGCAAAGTCGGGTTGTCTCAAATTTTTGAAAAAGCTTCGTAGGGGTTGCCACACTCAGTGTCCAAAGAGTTTCCTTTACATTTCAAAGTTGGAACCACTACCAAAATTGGAATGATAAATATGCTAGTTACACCCTAAGATCATAGCTTCTATGACAAAGTAGATACTCAAGGGGACAAGAAACTTGGTTTAAAGGTTTTAGGCTTGACATGGAACAATGCAAGGAATTTATGAAACCTAAATATGTTGATATGGACCTCGAACAATGCAATACCTAGAAGTTGTATCAAGGACAACTATGCAAAACTCGCTATTCAATAGTCAAAGATACTTCACATGTGAAGGCATGTACCATAAATCTTTCACTTATCATTTCAAACCTGCTTTTTGCATTTCATAGGTATGATATCAGTTAGATTTACCATTTTACTTGCATAGAAGCCTCTGACAAAATGTCTGTACAAAGTCGACGCCCAAATATGATGGTCGTGAAATATCTCTCTCCGCTTTCATCATCAGCTTGATAAAGTTATTGGTTTTGAATGAGCTTCATAAAATAAATAGGGATTGTATTCTTTTTATTTATGAGTGGATTTGAAATGGAAACCCTAACTCCCTGCCTAGAAACCCTAAGATTAAGGGGAATCCTTCACCACCAAGAGTGCAGAATCCAATCGCCTAGTGGTTACTAAAGCAAAGAGGTTTGTGAAAAGTTGAAACCAAGGAAATAGGTTGAATATAGAATAGAGAAAACATCATTGCTTTTTGTAGAAACTCCCATCACCTACAAAACAAAGAGTAGAAAGGGTCAAAGAAACAAAACAAAAAACAAGTGGCCAAGAAGGTGAGATCCAGTAGAAAGCACAAGAAGCCAAGCAACAACATCAAAGGGAAAAGTAGTTGTTTCAATGACTTGTGAGGATAGCCCAATGATTAAAGGAAACTTGGATGATATACTTCATTCAATTGATATAGAATAATCACCCATTGTGAAAGAAGATTACATATGAAGTAGATGAACACAAAACAGAGAAAAATAAATCAACAAAGAAATTGGAATTCTGAAGGTGAGAATGCAAAACTCAAGATAGGAAACCCTTTAACCAGTGCATGCAAAGAAACTCCAAGAAGGCAATAAATATGTCCAAGTAACTATTGAAGCAGGGGCCCAGTAGTCCCCGAAGAGGTGATTGATCTCTCTCATCACCTATAGTGGAGCATGCAAGCCCAACAATATAATGAAGGGAAAGGAACACATGACAGAGTGTCAACCGTTGGAAGAAAGATTGAAGCTAGCAAAAAAAGAGATGGAAATGATGAGAAAGAGGCCAGTAAATCACAACATTGAAAGAACAGTAGGTTCAAGAGGATGAAGGCCATTTGGGAAGGTCAAAACTAAGCTTAGGTCGCAGATTCCAAGCAAGGACAGAGCGCTTTTTAGCATGGACAGCTTCTAGCCATTAAAGAAGAAAAAAATTTGTTAGAGTGATTAAAAATAATTTGAGAGCTAGAAATAGAAAGCTAAGAGGCCAAGTGGAGGATTTGGGAGTCAAGAAGCTAGAAATAGCCCTAAAATGAACTAAAGAATAGAGGTACAAAATGACAAATTCAAAGAAAACTCAAATGGAAAATGAGGAATAAATTTTATGAAGGTTATTTTTTTTAGTCCAAATATATAAATCTAGTGATTTTATAAAGTTTTGAGCACCTTTTTGTTTCAAATTTTGAAGAAAACTCGTTAAAATCGTGTACACAAAGTAGCTTCATAGTGCACAGCAGTGCAAAAAGGTTGAAATGTGCATACAAACCATCGTAGCAGTTTTTTTCACCCTTTTCCTTATCAAATTTTTGGAAGGAAGATCATGTGTTTTTAATTGAAATTTCTAAGGAATCTATGTCAAGTGAATTTCAAAGTAACCCTCGAAGGAAAGGAAGCAAAATTTTTACTAGGGATAATGCATAAAAAAAGTGCGCTATCTAAAAGTGCTACGAAACTATGCTTTTTTCAGTAGCGCTAGCTCCGTTTTCACCGTTTTGAGAAGTTCAAAGTTGATTTTACATAGCCGGCATGAGGGGATGAATTTAGACATATGCTAATAATGTTCTTGATAGAAATTAGCCTCCCAAAGTTATGGGTTAGTAGTGGTCGTAGTGTCTCAATAAACTAAAAGAATCCTAAGCCTTAAATATAGGGAAGCGCCTTTCAATCCTTGGCAGGATATCAACATCATCGCATTATGGTCATAATAAAGTTGGAGCTCATCATCGGATTCGACTTAATGGAAATATAGGTGGAAAATGATGTAATTAATTTTAGATAAGGTTGTTTGAGTAGAGTTAAAAGTAGTTCTAATTCTATTTGTATTAGGACTCCGTATTAGGTTTACAACTCTTTTGTAATAAATACCATGTTTTATGTAAAGATAGGTGTAAAAGCATAGGAATTCAATGTATCTAGTCAGGATAAGCTTATATTATAGATGTAAATGATATATAAAATATCAAGGAGTCGAAATACAAAGGGTTGGACATTTTTTAGCAAAAGACCGTGTGGTTATTGTAAGTGACCGTTTTCGCCATTTACTGCTGTACTTTCTACTTAGACAACTCAAGATTCGTGAGGAGTTCTTGTATGTTCTTGTTCTGATGGAATATTTCAAATATTATATTGCAGTGGTGTTTTCTTATGTTACTCATAATTCATCAATGGTTCTCTCGACTTCCTTCATATACAACCGACTGTATGTGTTTCATTGTTCTACATGTGTATTCCTTGACTTCCATGCTAGTAGATTGAGCTTTGGTTTTTTTGAAACTATTATGACTCCATAAGCCCAATGTACACTTGATAATGTGATTTACAACCATTTTATATCATTTATCTATTGTTACCCCATATAGAGTTAGCTATCTAAGCATATTTATCAAAAATCATAAACCCTTGAGAGAGCCCTCTCAAAAGTTGTAGGAGGCTAAGCCCCAGCCCAAAAGATTGGTCTCGAAAAAGTTGCTATGAGATTAACTTGATTGCAGCCTATGAGGTTTGATTTTGTGATAACACTCTAGAAAATAGTCTTCAAGAGTTTCTTTTTCTGAAACCCTCCATTTCCCGATCGCTAAAAATGTAGGCATTGTAGTAGCGTTGCGGAAACCTACTCGCTTCACCGAAGTTGATCACTCCAGTGATGAGAAATGTCTGGAGCCTTCACTCATGTAGAAATCCTTTAGTGGATTATTTGTGTCTATCCATCCCTCATATCCTTTATTTCTCTTTAATTTTCTTGCATATTTCAAATAATAAGCTTAGGGAAACTCCTCCTCATCTTCTCCCGATAAGGGGTTTTTACCCTTGTCTTCTTTATCATCTATATAATCATAATTTCTCTCTTGGTTTCTTCTCGAGATACGCTTCTCTCTATCTATGAGATGATCTCCTCTTCTAATGACATATTGTCTTATGATGCATAGGATGAGCCAAGATTATGCTCTGATACTCACTATAATATTCCCAAATGGGAAAAGCAAAGCAATATAAGACATAACAATGGAAAGTACTAGTGAAGATCAATGCATAAACATGAGAGAAAAATATGGAGCCTTATTATTCATCATAAAATAAGCAACCATGTACAAAATAATGGGGCCCAAAACACATAACATGAACCAAGAAGCCTTCAATAGATAAATCCCTCAATAATGAGGTGTTGCTACTACACCAAAATACATCGGAAGATCGCTACAACGTAGTCATAAGAGGACTACTACGACAAATGAACATACAAAATATATAATGGCTGTTATATGCCTCAAGAGATAACATATAATGAATATCAAAGCTCTATACAACCTCCAACAAAGAACTCCGTTAGAGTTTCCGTATCTCTCTATCCTCTCCGTCAGCAGATCAAAATCTCTTTTGTTGCATTTCATTTTAGGTGTCTCTAGTTCCGGCCTAGCTTCGGCCGCATTCCATTAAGAGCATGGATCTTTTGACTGAAGGGTCTTGTCTCTCATATCCCTCATGTCATGAACCCGTTGGTCTCGTGTCTCCGTTTCATTAAAATCAATTTTAAAAATCATTTTACGATGCTCATGTTTGGTCTCTTGGTCAACAAAGAGTCATTTTAGGGTTTTTAGGTCTCATTAGGTCTAGGGTGTTAATTTAGTTTTCATGATGACTAATAATGTCAAGGCACATGAGGGAGGCTTAAAATAAGTCTTCATTGCAAAAATTTCATCGTCATAATGCTTCGATAATGATTTTTCTTCAAACTCGTTTTGAAGAAAAATCATCAATTTCATCCTTTTGTAATAAATGTAATGTAATTTTCAAAGTTTTTTTGAGAGTTGTGAAGCCTCTGTGCGCAGCCCTAGTCGCCTTTGCCAAAATCCCATGCCACCTATCCGCAAATATAGAAAATAAATTCATCATTCAGCTTAAAAAATCAAAAAGGAAACAAAAACAGTAGTTATGTGAAAAGTGCCAAAGTCTCAAGCAACATTACAAAAAAGTGGGTTTTTCTAAATAAAAAAATCAAAATCCTTTATATATATAAGATATTTTCATATTCAACAGGGTCACATTTGCAAGAAAATTCATCAAAGAGCCAAGTCCAATTGTGGAGGAGGGCGAAATAGTGTTGGAAGGCCGAGACTCCGTGGGTGAGTTTGCTGTGCGCGGTGCACCGGGGTATTGGGCGCGACGCACCGAAGCTGAGCACGGCCGCATAAGGCCGCCACCACCGTTTTAATTTGAACTTGCACAAAGGCACTACAGCAGAGTGCGGTGCACCGGGTTATGCACGTGTGCATTGGCCCTAAAAACAAAATTTGTTTCCATTCTTGCCTCAAATTTCAAAACGAAACGGTCTCCTCTCGCTCCAAGTAATTTCAAGTCATCTTGCAATTGCCATTGATCGTTGTTTGGTGTTGTTTGAAAGAAGGAATATAAGAGTTTGGTATGCCAAAAATTATAAACCCTATCCTCTTGTTAAAATTTTTTTCCCTTAGGGTTTTAAAAATTGGTGTTTTAAAAATAGTTTTGTGCCAAACTTGTTCATTCCTCATTGTTCATCCCTCCTCTCACTCGTTATACTATCAAATACAAGCTCATTTCCCTATCCCTAAGTCGCTCATTTCCTATCATTATCCCTTTCCCCATTTCACTTGTAAAAAATTCCCAAACCCCAAGTTACCCAAATAGTCAAGTAACTCGTCCATTGTTCCTACATTTGTCAAAATTCGAAAAGGCAAATTATCACTTGACAAGACCCCATTGTCCCCATCGTCCTATTTCTCCCACAAACTCCTTCCCTTTGGCACATATTTGGCGCTTGAAACAAAGCACCAAATTCTCATTCTTCATCTCATTCAAGCCAACACACACCTTGCATTAACCTTGAGTACCATGGAGACAGTACACCGATACATCATATGAACAAGACAATGATTCTACCACCGAGCTTCATGCACCGAGAAGGCCTCGTAAAGGTGGCAAACATGTGAGAGAAGAGCCCACCTCATTGACTCAATTATGCAGTTTGCCCACTTGCCATGGCATGTTTTCGAGACCAATATTGCTATCATTATTGTGAGATGATTGCTAGGATTCATCATCATCGTGGAGTTGGCTCGTTTGTTTGTATTGCATTTGCATGATGGTCGTGCAACTCTTGCTAGTGTAAATTTCACTTTGACACCAGTAAACCATTTCTCAAGCAATAGGAATACCGAATGTGGGTGAACAAGTGAACAACAAAACATTGTGTGGATAGAGTTCATTATGAACCATACATCGTGCCTAGCTATGTGAGAAAACTCAACAGTGGTGTTCCCATTCTCGTTTCCTAAAGGAATCCTATGCGCCTTTGATGAAACTTATTATCGCATACTTCAGCTTGTGAGGGCTCGGCTTCTCATGCTCCTCTATGCATACCACATCCGGTTATTGATGCATTTAAATAGAGTGAGGATGATGAACATTCCTTATTTCTAGTGCCGTAACACCGAGAGAATGACCACTCTTGTACGGGTAAGAAAACTCCCGAGCGTAGCGTACAACAATATTTATCACTATGCACTCATCAAGATCGTGGTTATACATCAGCTTGGAATGGCAGGCATTTCATGGGAGGATTTCATTTCTCGTGATTTCTTCACATTTCCCTTAGGTTCCTCCGCGAGGTTGTTCATGAGCCAGTGTGAACCTTCACATCAGCTCGAAGGTCATGAGACATAGCCTATCAAGCAGCGTTGTTTGTTACTTATCGTGAGGCACTGCGCAGTATTATTTGCGCACTCGACGTAGTACTATCTCTCCACCATGTGGGTGGAAGGGGTCTCGTTGCCATCATTAGCGTTAAAAGATAGGTAGGGGCTGGTGTACGTACAAGTAGGTAAGAGGCCCATGCAGGACGAGGGCCCTTGAGGAGGCCAGTGGATACCGATTTCATATTGGATTGATGAGGATTTGAGCTCTCCAAGCTCAAATTCTGAGAGATATCATTCGCATAGTAAAGGCAAAGTATTGACACCTTGACCAACAAGTTGCAGAGATCCCAATGGATCATAAACTACCTGAGAGCAGCGCGAAAAACAAATAGTTACGGAAGACCGTAGAAACAATCATGGAGTTGCAAAACATCCGTGAGAAATCCCGCAAGCCGCCCAAAAAAGTTAAACCAAGATGACATCCATTGAGCGGGAGATTGAGGCCGATAGAGAGACTTGGCTTTCTGAGAGGGTCAATATAAATCTTGAGAAGTTGTTGGAGAAGGAAAAAAAGGAAAATAACATGCTCGTGCACATGAAGAACCACTATTGGGCACGAAATCATGTTTGCGCAGCGAGGATCAAGATCCCGAAAGTAAGGCTAAGGAGGGCACTAAAGCATCGTAAAAGGCATGATAGACTCCAAATTTTGGCCGAAGCTTCTATGGCCCAGCGATAGCGTTTGATGGTGGGAATTCAACCCAAATTTCAAGTAATTTGGGAAAAAATTTGTCAATTTTGAATTTTTGGGCCTAAACACATATTTTCCCCGCTCGATGCGTAGCGCCACTTGGCGCGTGCTTATAATTAGCAGCTCTTCTGGGGAAAAAATTGCATTTATAGATTTTTCATCAAAATTTATGCATGCCTATGTATTACCTAAGAATTTTGACAAGTTTTGGGTTGCCTAAAGGGTTAAAAACACCCTAAAAATGGCCTTTCCCCGCCACTTTTTGCACACACACGAAGCTAAAGCTGTTGGGAGATTTAATTTTTGGAGGGGGTAAATTGAAACCAAATTTTCAGAAATTCCACTTGTTTTGGAAAATTAAACAGGTGGGCTTTCCAAACGAGCTACATCCCCCGCGCTCAATTTGGACTTTAGGGAAGGCCCTCAAAATCGGCCTCAAAATTTGTGCTACGCATAGAGATTTCAAGCGCGGCCGCATGGGAAATTTGGCCTATTTTTCACTCAAGAAATTTCAGTAATTTCACCTAGTTTTGGTAGTTTGACTTTCTTTTCTCATGTAACTATTGATGTACCTTGATGTAATTTTGAATGACCATGATGTAATTTTGGCACATTTTTACTCATATTAGTAGATTCATTCACCAAAAAGTGAAATTTAAGTGAATGAATCACTTTCCTATCATAGGCAGTGAGGCAAGTTGTTTCATTTCCCTATTTTCTAGTTCCTAGTTTAGATATATGTTGAAAAAACTCCTAAGAAGTAAAGGCTCGACCCCCAGAGGCATGGGAATGTGAGTTAGTCTTGTCTATATCATGTATTTCTTCTACCATTTTCTAGGGTTGGACACTTGGGATTGCTTGGCATTTCTATTAGTACATTTCATCTCTCGCAATTTTGGCAAAGGAATAGTATTCCCCGGGTTTGTAGCACTCTTTGGGATCCATGTGGCTCTATGTTTTGATGGTGTTTTTCTCTCCCGTGATTGTAATTTTACCGATGTTTCAAGTGTGTATCATTATCCTTCTCATTTCTCTTCTCAAATTAAACAAACAAGTTATAAAGGTGGGAAGTCATTAGATTGCCTCCGCTCCTCGCCTTGGAGTTTTGTTTAATTTTTCCATGTTTTCATTTGTTTGAAGAGGATTCTTGAAAGCCTCTTTCCCTCTTCAGCTCCTCACCAATCTAAAATATCCATTCATTCAATCCAAACCATCAAAAAAATTTCCTTCCTTGCCCCATTCAAACTCGCAAAAACTAGGCTCCTCATCCCCGAAACCAAAAATCAGCCTTTCCTTTTCGATCCAAAAAAACCCCCCAAAATCAAAATAAAACACTTGTACTTATATACCTAGCCTAAAATCAGCATTTATTTCCAAGTCATCTCAAGCCTTATTGATTATCTTTGCTGAGATTGACCCGGAGAGAGCCCTCTCCTGATCCGTGTAGGGCTAGCTATGAGATTAAGCATGGTTTGATGTGTACCCTAGACTCGCCTTTCAGCTCCGAAGTAGATTTAGGAAATAACATAGTGGCGACTCATACCGGGGACAATGGTTTTCTTGATGGTGTTATTTGTTATATGCTTTTCGGCGTATGGAGCTCCGGGTTATGCCGTGTAGCTTTCGAAATTCTCTTGCTTTGCATTAGCGAAAGTAGATAAACGTTGCTTCGCTTAATCTCCTGCCTAGTTTGTATAAACGTGACACTTGACTTGTAAATTTCCCCAAAAGCACATCAGCATCGTTCGCGACTTTTGGGTGATGCGTCTAGAATTTAATAGGTCGAACAATTTGGTTTTGTCCTCTTTGATTTTTGAAAATAATTCAACACATAATCGGCTTCCAAAAGACATACTAGAGCAAATCCGAAACATCCCAATCCACCCTCTAGTGTATGAAAATCCCAATTTGATTTCGAAGAATCTTTTCGTCGAGAAAGTCCCGTGATTCCTCTTTTCAAATCTCATTCATGTCCCTGCCGTGTTTGAATTCCTTGAAGATCTTGAGTTTGACGAACAATTTGAGTTGTCGTTGTTTGAGACTAAGTCCGAAAGTGCTATTGGTTCTACTCGTCATACATCCCGAGTTTATCAAGTATCTTGAAATTGTAAAGCAAAAGCACGTAGATCAATTAATGTGCTATATTTTTGAATATTCAAAATTCTATTGTGGCAACAAACATTCCCCGAGTTTATAGAATCTCGCATCCGAAACTCTTGGGCCATGCTAGCGCTACTTCCGATTCATAAGTTCATACCCAACCTCCTTTTCATTCCTACCATTCCCCGTGCAACCATCTATACCCTCGATAAAAAATATGCAGATAGTTTCGCCTCCATCCACACCTCATACATATACTACTCCTACTCCTCCCATATTTCCAAATCCAATTAGTAAATCCACCAAGAACAATGGCCGCCTCGATTTTCACCTCTTTCGTGTTGCCTCAAAACTTGGATGATATGCTCCGCCGATTATCAAAGTAAGATCCCATTGTTTGATGGTACTCCTCAAAGTGTTCCTACTCAAGAACATGTCGATAAAATGGCGCATTTCTTTGACCTTCATGAAATTGATGCAAAGAGAATGTGACCATGAGATTATTTGTGCAAACGTTTGGAGGAGAAGTGAGAAAATGGTTCAAAGCTTGGCAGCCCCTAGGAGAATTGCTACATTGGATCGAGCTTCGCAGACAATTCCTAGATCGGTGGGAAGTAAAGAAAGATCCTCTTCATATCACTTCCGAGTATACCAAAATCAAGCGGGAATGTTGGTGTGAGTCCGTCCCAATATTATCGTATTATATTTAATGTGGCTTACAATGCAATTCCCCGGATGATTTAAGGCCATTTAGGAGGTCAGCTGTTTGCTTAAGTTTCCTGGGATGGTTTTGATCCGGACATGGCCTACTTCAATTAAGAGAAAGAGATCCGGCCACCTTGGAGGACATGCAGAAAATTTTAGTGAGTGTTAGAAGCTAATTTGAATGACAAGAGAGCTAGATTGAGAGCCGAGAAGAAAGTCGTAATAAAGGAAGAGGCTTCTACTTCGCATCAAGTACTTCGCAAGGTGGAAAAGATGATTGAAATATTGACACTAGATAAGCCCGAACTACGCATCGAAATCCTAACTTCCGTGGCCAGAAAACCACAATTCAAGATCAAACAACGAGAGCAAGGAGCACAAGAACCACTCAAAGCAGACATGAAGTAAGTGTAAAGACACCCTCACAGCGTAGAATTTCGTTGGTCCAGTAATTAGATGATGAAGCTGCATTAGAGGAAGAAAATCACTTCTTTACACCCGATGATATGCCAACCTTTATCACTCGAAGATGAGGAGTATGAATAAAATTCAGATGTACAAAAAGACGAGTGGATTTTATTTTGGAAAAATGAGATGGCTCTCGAAGAAGAGTCACGGGAGTGGGAGTATCGTAGAGGTTATATGAATGCTTTGTCCGCCCAGATAGCCGTCAATATTCACTTAGAACATAGAGATGTGCCTATCAATCCAATCCAAAAGAGAAAGGAAGTTCTCATGCACTCAAAGAATGGATGCAATTTGTTACACGCCGTAAGAAGCGGGAAAAGAGATAGTTAATCCCCGCTACTAGCAAGTCTCCACTTAGCAAATGAAAGATCCAATCAGCCCAATCGTATCAAGGGAGAAAGTCGAAAAAAGAAGGATGTCTCCGCCCAAAGAGGTAGAAAACTTCAAGCCTTTAACTTAGAGAGTGAAATAGCTAAGTTAACATTTTCCATTCCTTTGACTAAATTGATGAAGAATAGCAATTATAAGGGTCGTGTCTCTAAAATTTTGAATTTCGATCCAATGTATGATATGGTGAATGTGGAAGATGATCAACCCGAATTGATATTTGGACCATACAGATTGGATGGTGAGTCTCCCGATAGCGATGTGCCTCCTTTTTATATCAGCCTTAGATTGCACGATTTTGTGTTACATAATGCCATGTTTGATTCCGCAGCATCTCATAATCTCATGCCGAGAGAAATCATGGAGAAATTGGGATTGGACATCACTAGGAAGTATCATGATATTTATTCTTTTCGATTCTATTAGAGTAAGATGCATTGGCCGATCAAATATTTGGTGGTTAGTTTAGATCATATTCCAACTAAGAATGTTTTGATGGATGTGGTTGTGGTGGATATTCCTCCTAGATTTGGCATGCTTCTTTCCGCATCTCGGGGAGCGAAATTGAAGGGAACATTACGTGCCTTGATTTCTCCTATGCTACCATTCCCGTGTTTGGCCGTATGAGAAGATTATATTGGGAACAAAAGATGAAGTATATGATCACCAAGAAGGAGAAACCGTTAAATCATCCTATTAATTATGTACATACAGTATTTAGAGTCTTTTGTTTTGTATTCGTATAGTTTCAATGATGTAATAGTCAAGCATAGTTGAAGCAGTAGGACATTCCAAAAAATCACCGAGAGAATTTTAGAGAGGTTTTTGAAGAAAGAGAGACAAGTGAACTTGAGAGTTCTACCGAGCAATCAGCCTTCCGACAAAGCAAACGCAAAAGTTGATGGACAGCAAGCAAGCATAAATAATGTGAGCAACATAATTTCAGCACTTGGAAGAAGATGAAGATGGTTTAGTGGACCATGGATTTTTGATGGTGCAAAAGTAGGGAGTGATGGTGTTGGAATTGAATTTGGGTACGCAAAGCCCTTTTTTCCACCCCAAAACAAGGTACCGAGTAATGTAATGGTCTACTCTTATAAATTAGCTTTTGATTGTTCGAATAATGAGGTGGTAGAATACGAAGCTTTGATTGATGGTCTAAAAATTTTAGAAATTTGAATGCTAAGAGGATTGGCAAAGCAGTATGGTGACTTCGAGTTGGTAATTAAGCAAGTGAAAGGTGAATACCAAGCTAAGAATCCTTGAATGCAGTGCTTTACCGAAATGTCGTTCTTGATATTCTGAAATTGTGTTTCGTACTCACACTTTGACTTGTGTCCCTCGTATTCGTAATGGTATTGCGTATGCACTTGCAAAGGCAAAGCAAGTAATTTGAAGATTCCAATGAAATCAAGTAACAAATTTGAAATTCATGTGAAGCATCGTCCGACCGTCCCGTAAAAATTCCAGCAGGTATTGGAAAGTATTCCAAAATGATGATGAGATTGATGATGAATTTCTGCAAAACAGAAAGGTAAATTCAAAGAAACCTCAATTGATATGGAGCATGATGATGGTGAAGTCTCGATGTGCAAGTAAATCAAATGGAAGTTTTGCACCTGAAATATAATTTCATTCCTAAAGGGCTTGATACCTTTAGAGGAGCTTTTTGATCATGGAGATGACGTAGCTATGAAACCCAACCTTGCGGCCAACCGAAAAGGGGAGTCGAAGATGTGAACATTGGACTCGCCTGAAAATCCAAAGATGGTGAAATTGTCCAAAGCATTACCAATTTGAGGTAAAAGCAAAATATGTTATTTTTTTTCTCTTTTGTCTGATGTATTTTCTTGGGACTATTTTTAGATTTGAAGATGTATGATACCAATATAATTCAACACACCATTCCAATTAATCCAAACTGCAAAGCTCCTTCAGTGTAAGTTGAGAAAGATAAATCCGAAGTCATGGCTCTCAATTGAGAAGGAAGTGAATTGATTATATAAGGTTGGTATCATTGTTCCTATAAGATTTTCAAGTATTGGATTTCCAATTTGGTGCTCCGTACGTTTAGAAGACAGTGAGATTCGTTTCATGTAAAGCATTGATTTTAGGAATCTAAATAAGGTTTCCTTTGAACGACAATTATCCTATTGCCCAAAATGGATCACATACTCCAACAGTAGGTTGGAGCATCTCAGTATGCTGCCACTCGATGGCATATTCCGGTATAGGCACCAAATTATGGTCCATGAGGATGATAGAGACATCAAACGCTCGACACTCCGTGGGGAACTTTACATTATAAAGCAAAAATGCCTTTTGGTTTAAAGAATAGTAGTGCAACATTTCGTAGGAGCAATGGATATGGCATTTGTGAATGAGAAATACGTTTTCTCTTAGTTGTGTATCTTTGTATGATTTGACAAAGAGATTTTCCAATTATGATGAAGAGCACCCTTTACCATCCGAAGATTGTTTTTCAGCCGATGTAGAAAGTATGGTGTGTCACTCAATCCAAAGAAGAGAGTTTGTTTGCCATGGATGAGGGCAAAATTCTTGGTCATATTATCTCAAAGGATGGCATCCGCATTGACCCGAAATTTCCGAGTAGAAGTTATTCGACGAAATTGATCTTCCCCGAAATAAGAAGGAGATTCAACTCCTTCAATGGTAAGATGAATTTCTTACGTCGCTTTGTGCCCTAATCTTGCGTAACATCTAAGAGAGATTACAAACATGCTTAAGAAAGAAAGCGTAGTGAAGTGGACCGAGGAGTGCAAGAAGTCTTTCAATTTAGTGAAGTTGGTTCTTTCTTCAAATTCTAGTTTTGATCAAACTCGGATTATACTCAAGATTTTATTTTTGTTTTCATTTGCCTTAGAGCATACTATGCAAGGCATAAGTATTGATGCGAAATTAAGAGAGATGAGCATGAAAAACCAATTGATTTTTCAGCGGAACCATAAGAGATGTAGCCCTAAAGTATAACATCATTGAAAAGAAAGCTCTTGCTTTAGTGAAAAGCGTTGAAATATTTTCGGTATATATTCCGCATTCTCATATTCTTGCTTATGTTCCTAACGCTCGTTGTTAAGTATGATGTTTTAGTGCAAAACCGTATCCGTAGGGGAGACGGGGCAAATGGATTGCTGCCTTGTTGGAGTATGATGTGGAGATAAAGCCTTAGAGCTTACTTCACAACGACAAGGGATACCGCTAAGCTAATGGCCGAGTCGAATTTGTACGCATTGGACATTAATCTCATTGATGCTATGTCCGAGGAGAATGAGAAAAGTTCATTAGTCTCAGCATCGAAATATTTGTGCTTTCTCCTTGGTATTCAGCATATTGTATATGTGCTTCAAAAAATTTTCACCACCGCCCCTACATGGCTAGAAACAAAATTAGAACTCGAAATTGAAGGTCGCTAAAGTTTTGTATTTTTAATGATTCACCTATCGAAAGATCTCAGTGGGTGTTTTTCTCGAATTTTTTGGTTGAAGAAGAAGCGAAAGCAGAGTTATGGAGGATTTTCATAGGAGAGATTTTGGGGGTCACCTTTTTTGGAAAACAACGCCACAACAAGATTTTGAGAGCGGGATATTATTTTGCCGAAACTTTTTTAGCCGATAGTGTATAAGACTATCAAAAGCCGTCATGAATGTCAGTATTTTTGAAGGAAGGCGTGAAATTGCAGCCTTTGCCGCTTAAGCCCATTGAGCTTAGTGCCCCTTTTCAGCAATGGGGTTTGGATTTCATTGCGAAATCCATCCCGCTTTTTCTGCACTCAAGCATAGGTGGATCCTAACAAAGTCGACATATTATTTCACAAAATGGATTGAAGTGATTCCCACTAGGAAAGATATGGATTTGGTAATAATTTCTTTCCTTGAGAATAACATTTTGTCTCGTTTTGGTTGCCCGAATAAGCTAATCATCGTATAACGCAACAACTTTTAAATCAAAAAGGATGATTGAGTTTTGTGACAAGTATAAAATCACTTTGGGAAACTCAACCGATTATCATCCACAAGGCAATCGGATTGCAAGGTGAGTCTTCCAACAAATATTTGGTCAATATCATTAAAAAGTTGTGGAAATAAAAACAAGAAAATTTTGCATAAGAAGTTGACAAATGCACTTTGGGTAGATCTGAGTGAGTCGAAGAAATCCATTGGGTATGTCCCCTTTTGGAGTTAGTTGTGGATTTGATACAGTGTTTCCTACCTCTCTCGGGCAGCCTCCAAAGTGGGTCAAACTTCTATAGGAAGTCACAGAGGGAAGATGATCATATGAAAAAGAAGAATAAATCAAATGATCCATTTGCAGCAAGGCACTTTGTGAGAAGAAGTTTTTCAAAACACATTCAAGTCTCGTAGGAGAGAATTAAGAAAATATATGATAGAAAAGCCAAAGTGGACAAGTTTCAATTGGAATAAGTGGTGCTGAAAATGGGATGCAAGAAATGTGAGGAAAAGGGCAAGCATGGTAAGTTCGAAAATCTCTCGAGAAAGGACCCTTTAAAATTGCCGCATATCTGGGTCGAACACTTTTCTTCGAAAGAGATGAACGGGGAATATTGTCCGGTAAGAGGGCCGATCAATGGTCGATCGCTCAAGAGATATCATTTCGAGATGTTTTTTCGTTGTTTACATTGTCACCGTACATATCGTTTATTTCAGTTTCATTGCAAGTGTGTGCTATGATATTTTCTTCAGCTTTTGGGGCCCGTAGTGAAGGCTATAACTCGAATATTGATTTCCCGCATTTGGTTCGGAGTTTGTCGAGTCAGGTTTTTTAGTCATTTTAGTTTCAAAAATTGAGTTAATTTGAGTCAAATTTTCAATCAATAAAAGAGTCAAGAGTCTTGTGTTGATTTTTCGAAGTTATGGACTCCATATCCCAATGGATGAAGGCACCGCCATCCTCTCCCGTAAATCTATAGTTCTTGGCACCTCCCAAGAGCTACCATCCCCATTAGAGCTTAATGTTAGAGTCGTATTCTTCATCCCTCCGTCAGAGATCAAATTTCTCTTGTTACATTTCATTTTAGGTGTCTCATTCAGTTCAGTCAGCTGCATTCCATTAGCAGCATGGATCATCTGACGGAAGGGTCTTTTCACTCATATCCCTCATGTCATGTACCTGCTGGTCCATGTTTGTTTATCGAAATCATTCACAGTCATTTACAGTCATGTTTGGTCTTTTGGTCAACAAAAAGTCATTTTAGGGTTTTAGTCTCATTAGGTCTAGGGTTTCGTTAATTTAGTCTTCAAAATGTCTAATAATGTCAGCAGGCACATGAGGGAGGTTTGAAATAAGTTTTCATTGAAAAAATTTCATCGTCATAATGCTTGATAATGATTCTTCTTCAAAACTCTGTTTTGAAGAAAAATCGTCAATTTCGTCTTTTGTAATAAATGTAATGTAATTCTCAAATTTTTTCAGTTGTAAAGTACTTCAGGCGCAGCCCTGGTCACCTTTTCCAAAATCCCATGCCAACTATCCTTGTAAAGATAGAAAATAAATTCATCATTCAGCTCAAAAATCAAAGGAAACAAACAAAAACAGAGTTTATTTAAAAAAGTGCCAAAGTCTGCAACATTAGAAAGTGCGTTTGCCAAATGAAAAATCAAATTTTTTTTTATATATATAAGATCTTTCCAAATGTCAAACTTCATTTGCATGCTAAAGGCATCAAAGAGCCAAAGACAAATTGTGGAAGGCGAAATAGTGTTTGAAAGCCGAAGCTGTGGGTGAGTTCAGTGTCGTGGTGCACTAGGAGGAGGTCATGGCACATAAGGCAAACGCGGCGCATAGGGCCGTTTTTCATCGTGAAAATCACAACAGTCATGGCACACACAGAGGTCGCGACGCACTAGGTTGTGCGCGTGGCGCATAGTGCCAAAACTCAAGACTTGTTGCCATCTCTCTCAAATTTCAAAACGAAACGGTCTCCCCTCCTCCAAGTAAGTTCAAGTCATCTTGCAATTGCCATAAATCAGTGTTTGGTGTTGTTTAAAAAGGGAATATGAGAGTTTGAATGTCAAAACCATAAACCCTATCACCTTGTTAAAACTTCCCCTTAGGGTTTTGAATTGGTGTTTTAAAAAGTAATTTTGGTGCCAAATATTTCACTCCCCTCTTGGTTATTCCTCGCCCTCACTGTAATCCTATCATCACTATTAGTCCCCTATTCCCTTATATCCCAAACCACTCATATCATTTCATTCCCATTTCCCTATCCATAAAATAATTTCATTTCTCTCCATTTTCAATTTCCCATTGCACTTATAAAAATTCCCAAACCCCAAGAATCCCAAAAATTCAGTGGCTGTCCCTTGTCCCTAAGTTTGTCAAATTTTCAAAGGGAAAATTATCATTTTATTAAAACCCATTGTCCCCACTGCCCTATTTCCCCACAGTCCCTCTCACACTACCATATATTTGGCATTAAAACAACAAAACACCAAATTCCCATTTTCCTCTCATATAAGCCAAACATAGACCTTGAAACATCATGGAGACAGACACTTATACATCCTATGACAGATATAATGATTCTACCACTGAGCTACATGCACCAAGAAGGCCTCATAAAGGTGGCAAACATGTGAGAGAAGAGCCCACCTCATTAACTCAATTGCAGGCTTGCCCACTTGCCATGGCATGTTTTCGAGAGCAGTCATGCTATCAGTATTGTGAGATGATTGCTAGGATTTATCATCATCAGGAGTTGGCTCGTTTGTTTGTATTACATTTACATGATGGTCAGGTAACTCTTGCTGGTGTAAATTTCACTTTGACACCGGAAACCATCTCTCAAGCAACTGGAATACCGAATGTGGGTGAACAGTGAAACAAAAGACAGCAGGTGGACAGAGTGAAATATGAACCATACATCAAGCCTAGCTATGTGAGACAACTCAGCAGGGTGTTGCCATTACGGTTCCTAAAGGAATCCTATGCGCCTTTGATGAAACTTATTATCAGATACTTCAGTTGTGAGGGCCGGTTTTCACGCCTCTATGCCTACCACATCAGGTTATTGATGCATTTCACGAGAGTGAGGATGATGAACATACCTTATTTCATGTGCTGGAATATCGAGAGGATGACCATGCTTGTGTAGAAGAAAACTCCCGAGCAGCAGTACAACAGTATTTATCACTATGCACTCATCAAGATCATGGTTGTACATCATCTTGGATTGCAGGGCATTTCATGGGAGGATTTCATTTCCCGTGATTTCTTCATGGCACCTCAGGTTCCTCCGGAGTTTGTTCATGGGCTGGGTGAACCTTCACATCAGCCTGAAGGTCACAAGACAGAGCCTATTAGTGTGCCAGTGTTTGTTACTTATCAGATAGGCACCAGAGTATTATTTCTAGTAGTCGGACGAGTACTATCTCCACCTGGGGTGGACAGGGTCTCGTTGCCATCATCAGCAACACAGGTACAGGTACAGGATAGAGGTAAGAGGCCCATGCAGGATGAGGGCCCTTCAGGAGGCCAGGATATTGATTTCATATTGATTGATGAGGATTTGAGCTCTCCAAGATCAAAGTTGAGAGAGATCATTTAGGAGCAGAAGGCTGAGATTGACACCTTGACCTTCAAGTTGCAGAGAGCCCAATGGATCATAAAATACCTGGAGCAGCGAAACAAACAGTTAGAAGATCAGTAAACAATCATGGAGTTGCAAAAAATCCGTGAGAACCGGTAAGCTGCTCGAATAAGCCAAACCGAGATGACACCCATTGAGCGGGAGATTGAGGCTGATAGAGAGACTTGGCTTGAGAGGGTCAATATTCATCTTGAGAAGCTTTTGGAGAAGGATAACAAGGAAAAGAACATGCTCAGGCACATGAAGAACCACTATTGGGCACGAAATCACGTTTGGAAAGCGAGGATCAAAACCCTGAAGGCAAGGCTAAGGAGGGCACTAAAGCATCGTAAAAGGCATGATAGACTCCAAATTTTGGCCGAAGCTTCTTTGGCCCAACATAGTGCTTGATGGTAGAATTTTTTTCAATTTTGAATTTTTGGGCCTAAACACAGATTTTCCTGCCCAACACGTAGCGCCACTTGGCGCGCGCTTATAATTGGCAGCTCTTCTGGAGGAAAAAATTTCATTTCTGAATTTTTCATCAAAATTTATGCATGCCTATGGTTTACCTAAGGATTTCATCAAGTTCTGGGTTGCATAAAGGGTCAAAAACACCTCAAAAATGACCTTTCTGCCACTCTTTGCACACACAGGAAGCATTGTTGGGAGATTGGACTTTTGGAGGGGCAAATGGCAACCAAATTCTGAAATTCCACTTGGGTTGGAAAGTAGACAGGCAGGGCTTTCCAAAAATCTATCGTACACTCAATTTGGACTTCGGGAAGGACCTCAAAGTCAACCTCCAATTTGTGCTACGCATAGAGATTTCACGCGCGACACATAGGGAAATTTGGCCTATTTTTCACTCAGCAGCTCAGATTTTCGCCTAGTTTTGGCTATTTTGACTTTTTCACGTAACTCTTGATATACCTTGATGTAATTTCATGACCATGATGTAATTTTGGCACATTTTTACTCATATTAGTAGATTCATTCACCAAAAAGTGAAATGTAAGTGAATGAATCAGTTTCCTATCATATAGAGGCAAGTTGTTTCATTCCCTATTTTCCAGTTCCTAGTTTAGATATGGTTGAAACAGCTCCTAGAATGATGAGCTCGACCCCTAGAGGCATGGGGATGAGTTAGGCTTGTCTATATCATGTAGTTATTCAGTCATTTTCAGGGTTGGACACTTGGGATTGTTGGGAACTTCATTATAAATTTCATCTCTGCAATTTTGGCAAAGGAATAGACCAGGGTTTGCAGCACTCTTTGGGATCCATGTGGCTCTACTTTTTGATGGTGTGTTTATCTCAGTGATTTTAATTTTACAGATGTTTGATGTGTACCATTTCCCTTCCTATTTTCTTCTTAAATTAAACAAATGAGTGATAAAGGTGGAATTCATTAGATTTCTTTGCTCTGCCTTCAGTTTTGTTTAATTTTCCATGTTTTCATCTATTTGAAGATGATTATTGAAAGCCTCTTTCCCTATTCAGCTCCTCACCGGTCTAAGCTATCCATTCATTCAATCCAAAGCATCAAAACAATTTCCTTCCTTGCCCCAATCATAACTCTGCAAAAACTAGGCCCCATCCCCGAACCCAAATTTTACTTTCCCTTTGTTTCCAACAAAACCCCCAAAATCAAAATCAAACTCTTTTACTTATATAAATAGCCTAAAATCATCTTTTATTTCAAGTCATCTCAAGCCCCTTCGATTATATTTGCTGAGATTGACCCGGAGAGAGCCCTCTCCTATTCTGGTAGGGCTAGCTATTTTTGCTGAGTGAAAAATAGGCCAAATTTCCCTATGTGTCGCCAAATTTCAGCCTGAGGTAGATTTAGGCAATAACATAGTGGCGAATCCACTGGGGAATAAAATGGTTTGCTTGTTAGTGTTATTTGTTTTATAAGAAACAAATGGACCCTAAAGTTATGCCAGGTAGCCTTCGAAACGCTCTTGCTTTGCATTAGCAAAAGTAGATAAACGCTGCTTCAGTCAATCTCCAGTCTAGTTTGTAAACGTGACACTTGACTTGTAAATTTCCCCCAGTACATCAGATCATTCTGGACTTTTGGGTGATGAGTCTAGAATTTGATAGGCTGAAAAAGTTGGTTTTGTCCCTTTGATTTCGAAAATAATTCAACACACTGGCTTCCATAAGACATACCAGAGCAAATCCAGATCCCGATCCACCTCCAGTGTATGAAAATCCCAATCTAATTTCAAGAATCCTTCGTCAAGAAAGTCCTATGATTCCTCTATTAAAATCTCATTCATGTCCCGCTGTGTTTGAATACCTTGAAGATCTTGAATTTGATGAACAGTTTGAGTTGTTGTTGTTTGAGACTAAGTATGAAAGTGATATTGGTTCTACTGTCATAAATCCAGAGTTTATCAAGTATCTTGAAATTGAACAGGCTAATAGATCCATTGATAGTTACATCTTGAATATTCAGAATTCTATTGTGGCAACAGACATTCCTGAGTTTATAGAGTCTGCATCTGAAACTCTTGGGCCATCAGAAGTTACATCTGGTTCACAAGTTCATACCGAGCCTCCTTTCATTCCTACTATTCCCATGCAACCATCTATTTCTGATCAAAAATCTGCAATAGTATCGCCTCCATCGACACCTCATACATCAACTGCTCCGACTCCTCCCATATTTCCAAATTCGATTGTAAATCCACCAAGAGCAATGGCTGCCCGATTTGCACCTCTTGTGTTGCCTCAGAACTTAGATGACATGCCCGCTAATTATCAAAGTAAGATTCCATTGTTTTACGACACTCCTCAAAGTGTTCCTACTCAGCAACATGTTGATAAAATGGCAGATTTATTTGACCTTCATGAAATTGATACAGATAATGTTACCATGAGATTATTTGTGCAAACTTTTGGAGGTGAAGTGAGAAAATGATTCAGAGCTTTGCAGCCTAGGAGCATTGCTACATTGGCTGAGCTTCAGAGACAATTTTTGGATCGGTGGGAAGTAAAGAAAGATCCTCTTCAGATCACTTCTGAATATACCGAGATCAAGCCCAACGTTGGTGAGTCTGTCCAAGATTACTGTATTAGATTCAATGCGGTTTACAATGCAATTCATGATGATTTAAGGCCATCTAGGAGGTCAGCTTTGCTTAAATTTCCAGATGGTTTTGATCTGGACATGGCCTATCAATTACGAGAAAGAGATCCGGCCACTTTGGAGGATATGCAAAAAATTGCAGTGAGTGTTGAAGCTAATTTGAATGACGAGAGAGCTAGACTGAGAGTTCAAAATAAAGTTGCAATAAAGGAAGAAGCTTCTACTTCAGATCAAGTACTCCGCAAGGTGGAAAAGATGATTGAAATATTAACACTTGATAAGCTGTAACCGCAGATCAGAAATCCTAACTTCCGTGGCCAGCAGCAACCACAATTCAAGATCAAACAACGAGAGCAGCGAGCACAAGAACCGCCAGTACAACAGCAGGTAAAGACACCTTTACAGCAGAATTTTGTTGGTCCGGAATCAGATGATGAAGATAATGTAATAGGAGAAGAAAATCACTTCTTTACACCTGATGATTTGCCAAATTTTATCACTGAAGATGAGGCGTATGCAGAAAACTCGGCTAAACAAAAAGATGAGGATTTCATTTTGGCTAATGGGACAGCTCTTGAAGAAGAGTCAGATGAATATCAGAGAGGTTATATGAATGCTTTGTCAACCCAGCAGCGTCAATATTCACTTAGAAACAGAGATGTGCCTATCAATCCAATCCAAAAGAGAAAGGAAGTTTCAACACCAAATAATGATTCACCCATTGCACCGAAGAAGGGAAAAGAGATAGTTGATCCTACTACTAGCAAGTCCCCATCAGCAAATGAAAGATCTAATCAGCCTATCGCATCGAGGGAGAAAGAGGAAAAGAAGGATGTTCCAATCAAAGAGGTAGAAAAAGCTTCAGTTTTTAACTTAGAGAGTGAAATGGCTAAGTTAAAAGTTTCCATTCCTTTGACTGAATTGATGAAAAATAACAGTTACAATGGTCAGGTGTCTAAAATTCTGAATTTCGATCCAATGTCTGATATCGTGAATGTGGAAGATGATCAACCTGAGTTGATATTTGGACCAACATTGGATGGTGAGTCTCCCGATAGTGATGTATCTCCTTTTTATATCAGCCTTAGATTGCACGATTTTGTCTTGCATAATGCCATGTTTGATTCCGGAGCATCTCATAATCTCATGCCGAGGGCAATCATGGAGAAATTAGGATAGGACATCACTAGGAAGTATCATGATCTTTATTCTTTCGATTCTAGCAGAGTAAGATGCATTGGGCTTATCAAAGATCTGGTGGTTAGTTTAGATCAGATTCCAACTAAGAATGTTTTGATGGATGTCGTTGTGGCAGATATTCCTCCTAGATTTAGCATGCTTCTTTCCAGATCTTGGGGAGCGAAACTGAAGGGAACATTGCAGCTTGATTTCTCCTATGCTACCATTCTTGTGTTTGGTCAGATGAGAATATTATATCGAGAACAACAGATGAAGTATATGATCACCAGCAAGGAGAACCAGTAAATCATCCAATCAATTATGTACATACAGATTTAGATTCATTTGTTTTGTATTCAGATAGTTTCAATGATGTAAATAGTTAGTTAGTTGAAGCAGAGGATAGTCTGGAAATCACCGAAAATTTTAGAGAGGTTTTGAAGAAAGAGATACAAGAACTTGAGAGTTCCGCTGAGCAATCAGCCTTCCGACAACAACAAAAAGTTGATGGACAACAAGCAGAAATAACAGAGCAAACAAAATTTCAGCACTTGGAAGAAGATGAAGATGGTTTGTGGACCATGGATTTCGATGGTGCAGTAGGAAGTGATGGTGCTGGAATTGGTATTTGGGTACGCATCCCTTTTTCCACCCCTAAAAAAGTACCGAGTAATGTAAGGGTATGCTCTTATAAATTAGCTTTTGATTGTTCAAATAATGAGGCAAAATATGAAGCTTTGATTGCTGGTCTGAAAATTATTAGAAAGTTGAATGCTAAGAGGATTGGAGTATATGGAAACTCCGAGTTGGTAATTAAGCAAGTGAAAGGTGAATACCAAGCTAAGCATCCTCAAATGCGGGCTTACCGAATTGTTTTTCTTGATATCTTGAAATTGTTTTCAGACTATACTTTGACTTGTGTCCCTAGTATTCAGAATGGTATTGCAGATGCACTTGCAAAGGTGGAAAGTAATTTGAAGATTCCGATGAACTCAAGTAAAAAATTTGAAATTCATGTGAAGCATCGTCCGACTATCCCGGACAATCAGAGGTATTGTCAATTATTCCAAAATGATGATGATATTGATGAATTTCTGCAAAACAAAGGTAAATTCAAAGACACTTCAATTGATATTGAACATGATGATGGCGAGGTTGAAGTGCAAGTAAATCAGATGGAAGTTTTGTAGCTGAAGGATAATGTCATTCCTAAAGGCTTGATACCTTTAGAGGAGCTCTTTGATCAAGATGACGTAGCTAAAAAATCAACCTTGCGGCCAACGGAAAAGGGAGTTGAAGATGTGAACATTGGATCAGCTGAAAATCCAAAGATGGTAAAATTTTCCAAAGCATTGTCACCATAGGTAAAGGAAAAATATGTTAGTTTATTGTCTTCTTTTGCTGATGTATTTGCTTGGGACTATTCATATTTGAAGACATATGATACCAACATAATTCAGCACACCATTCCTATTAAGCCAAATCAAAAGCCCTTTCGGCAAAAGTTGAGAAGGATAAATCCAAAGTTGCTGCCCTCAATTGAGAAGGAAGTGAATCGATTATACAAGGCTGGTATCATTGTTCCTATAAGATTTTTAGATTGGATTTCCAATTTGGTGCCCATACGCAAGAAGACATGTGAGATTCGTTTGTGCATTGATTTTAGGAATCTGAATAAGGTTTCTTTGAAAGATAATTATCCATTGCCCAAAATGGATCACATACTTCAGCGAGTATTTGGAGCATCTCGTATGTCGCTACTCGATGGATATTCCGGGTATAACCAAATTCTGGTCCATGAGGATGATAGAGACAAAACAGCGTTCAGCACTCCGTGGGGAACTTTCCATTATGCTAAAATGCCTTTCGGTTCGAAGAATGTTGGTGCAACATTTCAACGAGCAATGGATATGAAATTTGCAAATGAGAAGGATGTTTTCCTAGTTGTATATCTTGATGATTTGACAGTCTTTTCCAATTCTGATGAAGAGAACCTTTACCATCTGAAGATTGTTTTTCAGCGATGCAAAAAGTATGGTGTGTCACTCAATCCGAAGAAGAGTTTTTTTGCCATGGATGAGGGAAAACTTCTCGGTCATATAATATCAAAATATGGCATCCGCATTGATCCATCTCTAGTAGAAGCTATTCAGCAAATTGATCTTCCCCGAAACAAAAAGGAGATCCAGTCCTTCAATGGTAAGATGAATTTTTTACGTCGCTTTGTGCCTAATCTTGCTGAACATCTAAGAGAGATTACAAAAATGCTTAAGAAAGATAGCGTAGTGAAGTGGACCGAGGAGGCGGTGAAGTCTTTCAATTTAGTAAAGTTGGTTCTTTCTTCAGCTCCGGTTTTGATAAGCCCAGACTATACTCAGGATTTTTTTTTTTTTTCATTTGCCTTAGAGCATACTATGGCAGCAGTATTGATGCAGAAAAGAGATGAACATGAAAAACCAATTGCTTTTTTCAGCCGAACTATAAGAGATGCAGCCTTAAAGTATAACATCATTGAAAAACAAGCTCTCGCTTTAGTGAAAGCATTGAAAGATTTTCAGGCATATATTCTGCATTCTCATATTCTTGCTTATGTTCCTAACACTGTTGTTAAGGATGTTTTAGTGCAAACAGATCTAGAAGGAAGACGAGGCAAATGGATTACTGCCTTGTTGGAGTATGATGTGAAGATAAAGCCTACAAAGCTTATCAAAGGACAAGGGATGGATAAGAGAATGGCTGAGTCCAATTTGCATGCCTTGGACATCAATCTCATTGCTGCTATGTCCGAGGAAAATGAGAAAAGTTCATCAGTTCAGGTATCATAAATCTTTGTGCTTTCTCCTTGGTATTCAGATATTGTATATGTGCTTCAAAATTTGTCACCACTGCTCAGAATGGCTAGAAACAAAAGTAGAACTCTGAAATTGAAGGCTGCTAAGTTTTGTATTTTGAATAATTCGCTCTATTGGAAAGATCCCGGTGGTGTTTTGCTGAATTGTTTGGTTGAAGAAGAAGAAAAGCAGGTTATGGAGGATTTTCATAAGGGAGATTGCGGGGGTCACCTTTTTTGGAAAACAATGGCCAACAAGATTTTGAGAGCGGGATATTATTGGCCAACACTTTTTGCTGATGTGTATAAGACTGTCAAAAGTTGTCATGAATGTCAGATTTTTGAAGGGAGGAAGAAATTGCAGCCTTTGCCGCTTAAGCCCATTGAGGAAAGTGCTCCTTTTCAGCAGTGGGGTTTGGATTTCATTGGAGAAATCCATCCTGCTTCCTCAGCTCAGCATAGGTGGATCCTCACAGCGACAGATTATTTCATGAAATGGATTGAAGCAATTCCCACCAGGCAAGCCACAGATTCGGTAATAATTTCATTCCTTGAGAATAATATTTTGTCTCATTTTGGTTGTCTGAATAAGTTAATCACTGATAACGCAGCATCTTTCAAATCAAAAAGGATGATTGAGTTTTGTGACAAGTATCACATCATCTTGGGACACTCAACCACTTATCATCCACAAGGCAACGGATTGGTAGAGTCTTCCAACAAATCTTTGGTCAACATCATTAAAAAGTTGCTGGAAATAAACAAGAAAAGTTGGCATAAGAATTTGGTCAATGCACTTTGGGCAGATCGAGTGAGTCAGAAGAAATCCATTGGTATGTCCCCCTTTGAGTTAGTATATGGAGTTGACACGGTGTTTCCTACCTCTCTTGCAGTTCCAGTGGTCAAACTTCTACAGGAAGCTGGTAGTGAAGATAATCATATGCAAAGAAGAATAAATCAAATGATCCATTTGCAGCAGATGAGAGAAGAATTTTTCCAAAACACATTCAAGCTGTAGGAGAGAACTAAGAAAATCTTTGACAAAAAAGCCAAAGCGGACAAATTTCAATTGGAAGAAGTGGTGCTGAAATGGGATGCAAGAAATGAGGAAAATGGTAAGCATGGTAAGTTCAAAAATCTCTGGAAATGACCATTTTGGGGTGAGAATGCTTTTCTGCTGAAAGAGATGAATGGGTAAGATTTTCCAGGAGGGCCGCTCAATGGTCGGCTGCTCAAGCGGTATCATTTTTGAAAATTTTTCTGTTGTTTACATTTTCACTGTACATACCATTTATTTCAGTTTCATTGCAAGTGTGTGCTGTGATATTTTCTTCAGTTTGGGGCCCGAAGTGAAGGCTATAACTCTGAAGATCGATTCCAGCTTTGGTTTGAGTTTTTCGAATCAGGTTTTTCAGTTATTTTGGTTTCAAAATTGAGTCAGTTTGAGTCAAATTTTCAGTCAATAAATGAGTCAAGAGTCTTGTGTTGATTTGTCGAAGTTATGGACTCCATAGCCGAATGGACGAAGGAACTGCCTACTCTCCCAGAAATCTGTAGTTCTTGGCACCTCCAAGGAGCTACCATCCCCATTGGAGCCAATGTTAGAGTCAGTATCTTCATCCCTCCGTCAGAGATCAAATTTCTCTTGTTGCATTTCATTTTAGGTGTCTCATTCAGTTCAGTCAGCTGCATTCTATTAGGAGCATGGATCATCTGAAGGAAGGGTCTTTTCACTCATATCCCTCATTTCATGTACTTGCTGGTCCGTGTTTGTTTATCGAAATCATTCACAGTCATTTACAGTCATGTTTGGTCTTTTGGTCAACAAAGAGTCATTTTAGGGTTTTAGTCTCATTAGGTCTAGGGTTTCGTTAATTTAGTCTTAAGAATGTCTAATAATGTTAGCAGGCACATGAGGGAGGTTCGAAATAAGTTTTCATTGCAAAAATTTCATCGTCATAATGCTTGATAATGATTCTTCTTCAAAACTCTGTTTTGAAGAAAAATCATCAATTTCGTCTTTCGAAATAAATGTAATGTAATTCTCAAAGTTTTTCAGTTGTAAAGTACTTCAGGCGCAACCCTGGTCGCCTTTGCCAAAATCCCATGCCAGCTATCTCTGCAAAGACAGAAAAGAAATTCATCATTCAGCTCAAAAATCAAAGGAAACAAACAAAAATAGAATTTATTTAAAAAGGTGCCAAAGTCTGCAACATTAGAAAGTGGGTTTGCCAAATGAAAAATCAATTTTTTTTTGATATATATAAGATCTTTCCAAATTTCAAACTTAATTTGCACACTAAAGGCATCAAAGAGCCAAAGACAAATTGTGGAGGGAGAAATAGTGTGTGAAAGCCGAAGCTGTGGGTGAGTTCAGTGTCGCGGCGCACTAGGAGGAGGTCGCGGTGCATCAGGAAAACGCGCCGCATAGGGCCGTTTTTCACCGTGCAAATCACAACGGTCCCGGTGCACACAGAGGTCATGGCGCATTGGGTTGTGCACGCAGCGCATAGTGCTAAAACTCAAGACTTGTTGCCATCTCTCTCAAATTTCAAAACGAAACGGTCTCCCCTGCTCCAAGTAAGTTCAAGTCATCTTGCAATTGCCATAAATCAGTGTTTGGTGTTGTTTAAAAAGGGAATATGAGAGTTTGAATTTCAAAACCATAAACCCTATCACCTTGTTAAAACAGCTCCTTAGGGTTTTGAATTGGTGTTTTAAAAAGTAATTTTGGTGCCAAATATTTCATTCCCCTCTTGGTTATCCCTCCCCCTCACTATAATCCTATCATCACTGTTAGTCCCCTATTCCCTTATATCCCAAACCACTCATATCATTTCATTCCCATTTCCCTATCCATAAAATCATTTCATTTCCCTCCATTTTCACTTTCCCATTGCACTTATAAAAATTCCCAAACCCCAAGAATCCCAAAAATTCAGTGGTTGTCCCTTGTCCCTAAGTTTGTCAAATTTTCAAAGGGAAAATTATCATTTGATTAAAACCCATTGTCCCCATTGCCCTATTTCCCCACTGTCCCTCTCACACTACCATATATTTGGCATTAAAACAACAAAACACCAAATTCCCATTTTCCTCTCATATAAGCCAAACATAGACCTTGAAACATCATGGAGATAGACACTGATACATCCTATGATAGAGATAGTGATTCTACCACTGAGCTACATGCACCGAGAATTCCTCGTAAATGTGGCAAACATGTGAGAGAAGAGCCCACCTCATTAACTCAATTGTAGGCTTGCCCAATTGCCATGGCATGTTTTAGAGAGCAGTCATGCTATCAGTATTTTGAGATGATTTCTAGGATTCATCATCATCAGGAGTTGGCTCGTTTGTTTGTATTGCATTTACATGATGGTCAGGTACCTCTTGCTGGTGTAAATTTCACTTTGACACTGGAAAACATCTCTCAAGCAACTGGAATACCGAATGTGGGTGAGTAGTGGAACAAAAGACAACAGGTGGACAGAGTGCATTATGAACCATACATCAGGCCTAGCTATGTGAGATAGCTCAGCAGGGTGTTCCCATTCCGGTTCCTAAAGGAATCCTATGCGCCTTTGATGAAACTTATTATCATATACTTTAGTTGTGAGGGCCGGTTTTCACGCCTCTATGCCTACCACATCAGGTTATTGATGCATTTCACGAGAGTGAGGATGATTAACACACCTTATTTCATGTGCCGGAATATCGAGAGGATGACCATGCTTGTGCAGAAGAAAACTCCCGAGCAGCAGTACAACAGTATTTATCACTATGCACTCATCAAGATCATGGTTGTACATCAGCTTGGATTGCAGGGCATTTCATGGGAGGATTTAATTTCCCGTGATTTCTTCACAGCACCTCAGGTTCCTTCGAAGGTTGTTCATGAGCTGGGTGAACCTTCACATCAGCTTGAAGGTCACGAGACAGAGCCTATCAATGTGCCAGTGTTTGTTACTTATCAGAGAGGCACCAGAGTATTATTTGCAGTAGCCCGACGAGTACTATCTCCAACTGGGGTGGAAGGGGTCTCGTTCCCATCATCAGCAGCACAGGTATAGGTACAAGACAGAGGTAAGAGGCCCATGCAGGATGAAGGCCCTTCAGGAGGCCAGGATACTGATTTCATATTGATTGATGAGGATTTGTGCTCTTCAAGCTCAAAGTTGAGAGAGATCATTCAGGAGCAGAAGGCTGAGATTGACACCTTGACCGTCAAGTTGAAGAGAGCCAAAATGGATCATAAACTACCTGGAGCAGTGAAACAAACAGTTAGAAGATCAGCAAACAATCATGGAGTTGCAAAACATCCGTGAGAACCGGCAAGCTGCCCGAAGAAGCCAAACCGAGATGACACCCATTGAGCGGGAGATTGAGGCTGATAGAGAGACTTGGCTTGAGAGGGTCAATATTCATCTTGAGAAGCTGTTGGAGAAGGAGAACAAGGAAAATAACATGCTCAGGCACATGAAGAACCACTATTGGGCGCGAAATCACGTTTGCAAAGCGAGGATCAAAATTTTGAAGGCAAGGCTAAGGAGGGCACTAAAGCGTCGTAAAAGGCATGATAGACTCCAAATTTTGGCCGAAGCTTCTTTGGCTGAGAATAGTGCTTTATTTAGAGAATTTAGCCCAAATTTCAAGAAATTTGGGAAAAATTTTGTCAATTTTGATTTTTTGGGCCTAAACACAGATTTTCCTGCCCGACACGTAGTGCCACTTGGTGCGCGCTTATAATTGGTAGCTCTTCTGGAGGAAAAATTTGCATTTCTGGATTTCTCATCAAAATTTATGCATGCCTATGGTTTACCTAAGGATTTCATCAAGTTCTGGGTTGCCTAAAGGGTCAAAAACACCTCAAAAATGACCTTTCTGCCACTCTTTGCACACACAGGAAGCAGTGTTTGGAGATTGGATTTTTGGAGGGGAAAATGGCAACCAAATTCATAAATTCTACTTGGGTTGGAAAGTAGATAGGAAATTATTTCCAACGAGCTATCCTGCACTCAATTTTGGCTTCGGGAAGGCCCTCAAAATTAGCCTCAAAGTTGTGCTACGCATAGAGATTTCAGGCGCGGCGCATAGGGAAATTTGGCCTATTTTTCACTCAGTAGCTCAGATTTTCGCCTAGTTTTGGCTAGTCTGACTTTTTCATGTAACTCTTGATGTATCTTGATGTAATTTCATGACCATGATGTAATTTTGGCACATTTTTACTCATCTTATTAGATTCATTCACCAAAAAGTGAAATGTAAGTGAATGAATCAGTTTCCTATCATATAGAGGCAAGTTGTTTCATTGCCTATTTTCCAGTTCCTAGTTTAGATATGGTTGAAACAGATCCTAGAATGATGAGCTAGACCCCTAGAGGCATGGGGATGAGTTAGGCTTGTCTATATCATTTATTTATTCAGTCATTTTCAGGGTTGGACACTTGGGATTGCTGGGCACTTCATTGTACATTTCATCTCTGCGATTTTGGCAAAGGAATAGACCAAGGTTTGCAGCACTCTTTGGGATCCATGTGGCTCTATGTTTTGATGGTGTGTTTCTCTCAGTGATTTTAAGTTTACATATGTTTGATGTGTACCATTTCCCTTCCTATTTTCTTCTTAAATTAAACAAATGAGTGATAAAGGTGGAATTCATTAGATTGTTTTGCTCCGCCTTCATTTTTGTTTAATTTTCCATGTTTTCATCTGTTTGAAGAGGATTCTTGAAAGAATATTTCCCTCTTTAGCTCCTCACCGGTCTAAGCTATCCATTCATTCAATCCAAAGCATCAAAACAATTGCCTTCCTTTCCCCAATCAGAACTCTGCAAAAACTAGGCCCCATCCCCAGACCCAAATTTGCCTTTCCCTTTGTTTCCAACAAAACCCCCAAAATCAAAATCAAACTCTTTTACTTATATACCTAGCTTAAAATAAGCTTTTATTTCAATTCATATCAAGCCCCTTCGATTATATTTGCTGAGATTGACCCGAAGAGAGCCCTCTCCTGTTCTAGTAGGGCTAGCTACCAGACTGAGCGTGGTTTGATGTTACCCTGAACTCTGCCTTCTTTCAGCCTGAGGTAGATTTAGGCAATAACAAGGCTATGAGACTCTGT